>JAHXZK010000031.1:0-580591 GCA_020975415.1 Calonectria hawksworthii
TTAAAAGGAAAATATATAAAAAATATATAAAAAAAAAAAAAATAAATATATAAATAAAATATTATAAATAAAAAAATATAAAAAAAAAAATAAAAATAAAAAAAAATTAAATATAATATAAAATAATAAAAAAATATAATATAAATATAATATAAAATAATAAAAAAATTTAATATAAATATAATATAAAATTATAAAAAAATATAAAATAAATATAATAAAAATAATAATAATATAAAATAATTATAAAATAAATTAATAAATTATAATTAATAATATAATAAAAAAATAAATAAAAAATTTATTTTATATATAATAAAATATATAAAAAATAAAAAAAAAAAAAATTAAAAAAAAAAAATAAAATAAAATATAAAAAATAAACTAAAAAAAAAAAATATATATAAAAAGCTTAAACCTTTAGCCTAAGCTTATAGGATAAATAATAATAAACTATTAAGTAAAATAAATAAGGGGATAAAGAGTAATTAGATAAAGAAGGAACCTTTTTCTATAAGAATACAAATAATATTACTCGATGCCTAAGAGCAGTCGCCTTAGGGCCAGTCCTTTACAGAACTAAACACCAGTTTCTCGAGGTGCTTATTCGACAATAAAAATATCATAACCATGTGGCGAGCACGGCATCGCTAAAGGCGTTAGATGACCACACCCAATCGATTGTCGAGATAATCCTAGACGGTAAACAAGATTTGGGTACTATCGTCGAAGACGAGGTCGAGAGCGTGATAGTGATTGCACGGAACATAGTCAAGCAAGGGGAAAAAAGCTCTCGTCCCTCCAGCATAATAAAAGTATTCTATTCTAAATTGTCCTGTGAGGTAGGCCTTCTTATATAACTAGTTTCGTGATTAAGCTTGAGAAACCCCCAAGAGCCTAACAGTTCTAGCACCAACGCTGCAACAGGGCCCTATGCCATTCAGTTTTCTGCCAGCATATCCGTGGCAACTTTCCAGGCGTCATGGGTGACGCAATCCTTCATCATTGCGACCATCTCATGGGCTATAACGTGTTAGTTCTGCTGCTGACTGGGATGGCCTGATGGTTTCTTACTTGGAGGTCGTGGGTTGGCTTCATCATCGGCTGATCTTCCATTTTGCCGGGTAAACTCCTGTATCATATCCACTCTGTCCTGGCGAGCGCTCTGGCACATTGTAAGGCGTTTGGGAATCGACTTGGAGGTTGTTCCTAGGGGAAGAAGGGCAGCTAGAGCGGAGCCATCCTCAATGGCTTGCGCAGCTCCCTGGCCCATGACTGTGGGGGGGCAATTAGCCGACAAATAAATCGTCTTCTTGTTAAACTCTATTACTCACACGGTAGGAAAGGGTGGGCAGCATCTCCGATGAGTATCAAACGAGCTTCGGTCCACTTCTTCAGGGGTTTCATATCCATCATCTCCCAGACCTTAAGCTCCTCCTCGGGAGCTTGCTGAATCAGTGCCCGGGGCCCCGGCCCGAAAGCTTTGAAGCATTCCATTATTTGTTCCTTTTTGATGTCCTTACCCCAGCCTAGATATACATCATCAGCAAGTCTAATCACAAAATGCTCTCGTCAAGGTGAAAGCGAGTTTGAACTTACTATCGCCAGTTCCCCGCACCTCATTGGTGGGCACAAATGCGGCGATGTTGGAGAGAGTATTGTTTACACAGGGATAGTGTATGATGCGTCGATCACCGCTCAACCATTCAACCAAAGTGTTGTTAAGCTTAGAATACTCTCTGGTGCGTTCGTCGTCAGCTAAGGCCGAGCCTGGAGAGAGCCAGCGATAGCAGGCCAGACCAGAAGGTACAGGCTTGGCATCTGGTTCGATGTAGCCTCTTGTCCAAGACTGGGGAGCTTCGTTAGTTGTTGCTATAGTCAAAGCACCTGGGGTGTGGTGTGCGAGGGGGTCTTCTCATTGTATGACTCACGTGAACCCCGTCAGCTCCTACAATGAAATCACCTTGGTATACCTCTCCTTCACTTGTCGTAAGAGATGCAGAGGCTTTGTCAAGATGGGTTAAACGGCAGCTGAGCAGCAGTTTGACAGGCTTACCCGGTCCCTCGGGAGACAAGGCTAGCTTTTTGATGCCTTCATGCAAATGCGCGCGGTGAATAAGGTACCAAGTCTGTTTCTTTTTACGCCCTTAGTGCTTTTTTCTTTCGCTTTTGATTATCAACTGGGAACTCACCTCATCGCCGGGATTGAGTGCATCTACCGGAATTTTCGATAGCAGCTTCTCAGAGCCATTGTGGTTAGCAATCTATCAAATCAAGTCAGTAAAAGGGGCAATATAAGCTCAGGCCTTGTTACTTGCAGTTTTGAGCACTGTGCCTCCATGGTCTTGGGCATAAAAGCCGAGCCTGTTGAGCAAGCGACCGCAATTTGGGGCCACAGCCACAGCGGCACCGATTTCATGGGCAAACTTGGACTTTTCAAAGACCTCGAAGATAATTAGCAACCATATCGAGGAGTAGTCCTGGGCGACAACTTACCACGACTTCATGCCCCTGGCGCCTTAACCCTAGTGCTGCGGTCAAGCCACCGATTCCGCCACCCACGATCAACACCTTGAGAGGCATTTTGGTAGACTTGTTGGTAGCCATTTCTAACGGTTGACTTTTGCTGAGATGAATGATGTTGGGGGCGTGTTGTTTCAATAGAGAGACAAGTGTACGCTCGATGTAAGCTTGCTTTGATAAGGAGAGTTGATGGAAGACGTCGGCTTTATGCTCCTTATATAGCAAGAGTAGCATCTTGAATGATCCTGGCCGTCACCCAGGGGGTATCAATACCCACCCTGAATTTCAGAGATGATGGAGGTGAGAGTGGAGGCGGTTTCCAAGGGTCATGCCCAAAGTGATTTGCTAAGCGGCAGATGGGGCCCTTCAGAAGAGTTTTCATTGGTCCATGGGTCCATGTCGGTGGTTGCAAAGACTTCGGGAAATTCTGATCCATGTAGATAGACCCAGTCGGGCACTAGAATGATGTGTCACAGGTACACTCAACGTTGATGGCCAACTTCAAAACAGTGAGGATACCTCAAGCTTCTTGAAAAGCCAAGAATGTGTGCCCCCCCTGAAACTCCAACGGCATTGACCGACAGACCCTACTGCAATGAATCTCAAATAACCTAAAGATAAGCATGTTTATTTCCCTGAGGTGCCTTATTCACATCCGTCGGCCCCAAACTAATAGAGCGGCCCCGCCGCCGGCCCCGCAATGAACCGATGTCCGCGGACTTTGACGCCAATAGACATCAACAGGTGAAGCAAAAATAAAATTGGGAGTGGCTTTAGTGTCTGTATTGAATTCGTATTCCCCCTTTCGGTTCATCATAGCCCTCTCTGTGGGCCAGACTATGGGAAACATCCAATAATAGTCATGTCGGACATAACACTATCACCGACTTACAAATGCTACGGTGCAAATTTAGACAACCACCTCCCCAAGGATTCCATGTCAATAGGTGTTTTTCTTTCCTGTAAATGGAGCTAAAAGCAACAAGTCATTGGCGAAACCGTCTCCTCCCTACACACTACATCTCTGACCCCCTCCTTTTCCACCTCCCCACGCTTTAAACTTTTGTTGCAGGGCACATCTTCTACGTTGGCAATCACCATGAAGGCTGGACAATCTAAAGGGAGGCTTGGATCTCTCAACTCGGCCACCTTAGCCTTGGACGATGATGGCTACATTGTTTTCGCTGAGGGAGACATGGCCAATCCAAAGAATTGGTCCAGAACCAGGCGGTGGTGTATCACAGCTGCTGCAATCATGGCGTGCATAAACAGCACTTTCGCGTCTTCTGCACCATCAGGTAGTGTCAGGGTGGGTGTGGCCTAATAGAGAAGAAAAGAAATGTTAGAGTTTACTGACATATTTCTTTTCTTCCAGGGCGTGGCCGAACAATTCGATCTGACAGTACAAATTGCTGGACTATGTACCACTCTCTTTCTGCTCGGTACGCGCGCACATCTGTCTTTGTCCAATGTTCAATAGCTAACAGTGTACTCCATCTACATAGGCTACTGTGCTGGCCCTCTGATATTTGCTCCGCTTAGTGAGGTGAGTTCCCCAAATTTGTAACGCGACAAGGCTGAGCAGCATTCTCACGGCGACGAATTAGTTTTACGGCCGACAAAAGATCTTCTACATTACAGCCGTGCTCTACGTTGCCTTTAGCTTTCTTTGCGCCTTCACTCGCAACTTTACTGGGTTGCTCGTGGGACGCTTTCTGACAGGGACCTTTGCAAGCGCGTCCTTGTCCAATGTACCAGGCGTCCTCACCGACATTTGGGACCACGACACCCGCGGCCTATCCATGGCCATATTCTCGATCGCGATTCAGGTTGGACCGGCCATTGGCCCCGTCGTCTGCGGGTTCTGCCAGCTTACGGTGGGGTGGCGTTGGTCATACTATGTGCTCATCATTTTCGGTGCCATTACCGCGATTCCGTTGGTGGTGGTGCCAGAGACATACGCTCCAGTGCTGCTTCAGCGCAAGGCAGAGTGGATCAGAAAACAGAATATATCTGGCCGCGAGAATGTCAAGGCGCGTATCGAGGAAGAGATGGATTCTGTTTTCGGCTTAATTGCAAAAGCCGCCGCTCGGCCGTGGCGTATCCTCTTTGACCCAATCGCCTTTGGCATTGCCCTCTATATTACTTTTCTTTATACTCTCGTCTATATGCTCTTTAGCATATATCCCATAATCTATCAACAGCACCGAGGTTGGAATGCGGGTGTTGGGCAACTCCCAGTCCTTACATCTGGCATCGGCGGTGTTATCGGCGGTGTTGTTTGTTTCTTTTATGAAAAATATGCCACCAAACATAGAAGTGCCACACCTGTACCAGAAGATCGCCTGGTCCTCGCCATGGTAGCTGGCGCCTGCCTTCCATGCTTCATGTTCCTCTTTGCGTGGACCGGTAACTACGAGTAAGTACATACAACCTTTGGTATTTTAAAACAACTCTAATCAAATCCAGTTGGATGCCATGGGGGGTCCCATTGATCGGCGGTGGTGGTGTGTCGGCATGCATCATGATGATTTTCAACTCTATCCTCAATTATATCGTCGATACATATACGAAACATGCCGCGAGTGCTATTGCTGGTAACACTGTCTCCCGCTCTGCCGGTGCTGCCTCTGCTCCATTGTGGACAAACTATATGTTTGATGCGCTTGGTGTGGGAAAGGGCGGCTCTGTTATTGCAGCTGTTTCTATCATGCTTGCCATTCTTCCGTTCGTATTCTTCAAATATGGAGCGTGGATTCGAAGTCGCTCCAAGTTTGCAAATGCTGAACAGTAGGAGTGCAAGGTTGCGACTCAGTTTGGAGCCCGGTAGTCATGGCAGCCACGGGGGAGGCCCGGGCTAGCCATATCTATGCGATATGCTGCACTGGCTTCTCGACCAGTAACCTACTCCAGAAATCAGTGCTGATCCTTTGGGTCAGCCACTATCACACGGATCTATTTTTGATGAAGCTTTTTATATAGAAGGGATTACTACTCATAAAAGTATAACCGAAGCTGCCAAAATGAGGGGTAATTTGTCTTGGCCTATTGTGCAATACTGACTTTGTTTGGGAGATTTACGGCGACTTAATTAGAAACCTGCACAATCAATTTATCAGCGAAGAAATACATCTGCGAAAAACGATACAACTTCCACTCGTCAATTGAAGTAAATTCGGTAACAAGTAGGATCCCCCTAGTTGATACTTTGGTGCGAGGGCAATCGTACCAAGAGATTGAAAAGTCTACTTGTTCCGCGGGCACTCGTGTTGAGCTCTTCCTGGAAGAATAGGAATTCGAGAAGAAAAAAATTGATCTCAAGTGGGATCCCATTCAAATTTGTCGCCGCTGTGAACCGAACACAACTTTCTCGAGGTGTCTATCTGACCATAAAAATTCTGTAACCATGTGGCGGCTGGTTGTTATGGTGTAATGTGGGATCATCTCAGTGATGGTTGCGAGTTCCTTGTACTGGCTGATGTGGTTGTGCTGATCAGCTCGATGCTGGAAATGTACCAAAAAAGCTCATCTGCGCGCTGCAGGATTACGTCGAGTTTCAGGTCCATCTGAAACAACCATCTTCATCCAGCCTCGCTCAGCCTTGTGAACAGTAGGTGCATAAAGACAGTGCACCGGGATGCTGCTCCTTTCAGCGCCATCTCTGGGAATTTTCGGCCGTTTTAAGCTTGTCAGGTTCAAGACACAGCCACTTTTGGGTCCCAGTTTTCTAGGCTTCTGCTAAAACCAACATTCCGGCCCAGCATCGAGATCCTGCAATATGCAAATGACGGACCAAGAAAAAACGGTCGGGCATCGCAACGACGCATTGGGTCTCGGTAATGATTTATGGACACTTGTCCATGTGGCCCCCTTTCCAGAAGGAAGGGATGAAAAGAGAATGGGCGGCGCTAATAGATTAAGGCTAATTGAGACAGATCGCACTTGGGCCAATGGCAGCTGTCAATCGCCAACGCCCTGTCACGCCAATATGCACGCAATTCACACTAAGCGATTGAAACAGAAGCTCGATTCCTGCAGTCAGGGGAATATCCCAAAACGAGAAGGTTGCTTCTTGAAACTGGGCTCCAGGCCTAGCGCCAGTCGGGCCTACTCGATCGCGGAGGCAAAAAAGCTTGGACACACTCATCCCATTCCAGGCTTAACCAGGATACTCAGAGCGGAGCAGCCAATGGACCAACAGAACGGCACTTGGTGCAAAGTGCGGTCCGGACAAGACGACGGACGGAACGGAAAAGGTGCAAAGGAGCCAATCCAAATCGAGAGCGGAGCTTCGTACAAGGATCTGGCTCGATCGCTGCCCCCACAGCCGGGGTAGGGCGCTGAAGAAAAGCCGACCAATGAAGACGGCGAAGCCATTCGGATGCCGTTAGACCTCGCCATCGCTTGATCCTGCTCATCAGATGGAATGTTAGAGAAAAGGAAAGGCTGGCTATGCACCACGCGCGATGTTGCAAATGGTCGTCGTCACCTGAATCTTGCTGCGTCACATGTTTAGACATCGGTCTTTAGTCTGGGGTTGCTTTGCTGGCTTTCCGAGGCACTCGAGATGAATTGAGAGCTATATTATTCTGCGTAATTTCTGCTAATTTCCAGTCATCCAATCTCGTTCATTATCACCTTTCGTCTCTTATTGAGCAGCCACTCTTTACACAGCCCGTTCATTCATTCTGCACTAAAATGCGTCCGTTCTTTTTCTTAGCCACCCTGCTGGGCGTTGCATCTTGTCATCCAACCAAGCTGTTGGTCTCGAGAGAATCTCTTACGTCCAAGGGATTCACCAAGGTTGACCCCGGTGGCGTGCAAGAGGTCGAGGTCACCGGGGACAACACTCTCAACGGTACCTACCACCACAACAGCACACGGGCTATCACTCGAAGGGCCACTGCTGCTTCTCTCCCTCTGAAATTTGTCAACAACTTTAGCGGAGGCAATGTCAATGCCTATATCTCGGGCTTAGACTCTACTGGCGCTGTTGTCTTTATTGCTGCTGATGGTTCTCTCGTCTATCCATCCTCGGGAGGTTCCACAACTCCTGTGCCAATTACCCAGAACATTGCCATCCCGATTACGTCCAAGGGCGGAACCCTTGAGTTTACTCTCCCAATTGAGATAAGCTCTGGACGTGTCTACTTTGTCGAAGGCGAGCTCACCTTTTACATGGTTAATATCGGCACTGGAGATGGATTGGTACAACCATCTGTGACCAACCTCCAAGATGCCAGTGCCGCTCTCAACTGGGGATTTGTCGAATTCACCTATACCAACAGTGTTCTCTATGCCAACATCAGCTATGTTGATTTCGTCGGTATGATTCTTGGCATGCTGCTCTCTGTCACTGATGGCACCACTCAGAGCGCCTACGGTCTCCAGGAGGGCAGTGTGAGCAAGATTTGTAATGACTTGATCACACAAAACTCTGATGGATACCCGTGGAGCTCTATGTGCATTGCCAAGTCTGATGGCACACCTGTGAGGGTCTTGTCTCCTAATGATTACTATGATCTCAACTCGGCTGCGTTTGCCAACTACTGGACCAGCTACGTTGATCAAGTCTGGAGCACTTACAGCAGCCAGGCTTTGACCATCAACACACAGACCGATGCCGGAAGCGTCAGCTGTCAAGTGTCTGGAGATGTCCTCAACTGCAATGGCGACAACCGCTCCTACGCGAAACCTTCGGCTAAGGATATTTGGGGCTGCAACAGCGGACCCTTTGAGATTGTGGGTACCGACAACGCCATTCACAGGGCTGTGGTCCCGCGCCTCTGTGCTGCATTTGTTCGATCCACTCTTCTCCTCAACGGCGGCAACGTGCAGCCAAGCCTCGGGAGCGACAGCTACTATACCATTAGCCCCACCAATCATTACAGCCGCATCGTCCACAACTACGAGGTGGACAACAGGGGCTATGCATTTGCATACGATGACGTGAACCCTGATGGAAACGAGAATGCTTCCGGCACTGTGTCGTCTGGAAATGTTGGCAGCCTGACGGTCTATGTCGGTGCTCCGCCATATTGAGGTTGTCTCAGTTCATTGTACATATTTGGCAACCTCAAGCTATCTTAGTATATACCATCACCACTCTTGTACATGGAGGAATTCCCTAGTACTAGACCCTGTATATTAAGCTTTTATCTGATCTACAAGACTACAGTAGCGAAATAGCCTTCGTTGCGGTTCCACCATAGTGGTCTGAGCTAATGCATGAAATTTGATGTGGAAATCGTGATAGTGAAGCGACTAAGCAGACTCCCTCGTGTTTGTAGACTTCAGATCAATATTTTAATGTGAGACCTTGAGTGTTCATCCATATTCAAACTAAAAACTTAAGCAGGCTCGAATAATGACGATGTGATTCAGTATTCATGTACAAAATTCATCCATAAGCTGGGCATAATGATCTTCTAATTAACTGGTAGCCTGACTAATATTTAAAAATAGTCATGGTCCTAACCTGACGTTACGGTCTTATTCGGACCCGCATGGATCACCTCAGCCTGAACATCTGCCTCTAATTCGGAGTCATCAAGAGTGTTTGATGAGTTTGCTTCCGCCAACGCCGCCTTCTTTCTATCTCTTGCCAGCAAGATCTGAATGGCAAGCGTTACAAGAACTGCAGATGGTCAGTATATAGACAGCTTTCAAGACTAGGAAATACGTACTGGAGAGAGCTTGGAGAACGTTGGACCAAATATAACCCTTTCTTGCTGCAGGGAAATCTGTAGTCTTCCATACAAAATTGGGGGCCTAAAACATGTTAAAACTGGAACCGTTCGATTGCGGGAGAGAATGACTTACAACTGCCTGTACGACATACGCAAAGTCATTTGCCATGCCAACGAGCAAGGCTCGCTTTTCCGTATCATCCGTGCAAATTTCGTTGATCCAGCTCAGAATGAGAGGTCCAGCGCCGAGCTATTCCAGTCAGTATGGAAGAATATTTGAGAACGGTGATGCAGACTTACACCAATGTTGCTAAGCCAGTAAACAGCCATGCGACCCTTGATACCCGAATGCAGCGGCAATTCAAGCAAAAGAGTGTTAAAGATAATCTAGAAGAATCGCGTTTGGTAAGCGCATGTTTTTTTCTAAAATAGATGCAGCGTAATGCTGCCGTTGACATACGGTGATGATAGCGCCAGCATAGACAAACGGCCATCGGGAACCCTTCAAGGGTCCATCGGAGAGCCATCCCCAGCCCAATGCAATGACGACGAAAATTCCGGTTGTTGGAAGAGGCACTGCACTTGTTATTAGCCGCAAGTTTTGGAAATGATATAAAGGTATCATTACAATTGTTGATTTGGGGCACAGAAAATGTGGTTCCCGGAAGAGGCGCAGGATCCGCATTGAAGCTCTTCAGCCAATAACCCATGGCAGCCTGTGGCCAAGCGTTGTTCCAGACGACGTAGAGAAGCGCTATTTTGCATTAGTGTCAAAAGTTTATCATGATCGAAAAAGTACATACGAAGCAGGTAGGTGTGCCAGCTGAGGAGAATTCGCTTGACCTTGTCCTTTGTCCAAGGCTGTTTACCGGCACGGCCAACAGCGCGCATCCTCTCGACTGACATTTGATGCTCCTTTTCCGTTGTCCACCACGTCCTTTTTCCATCCTGCGGTAGGTTCGGGAAAAATATGTAGCCTGCAAATGCGAGCGGCAGAGTAATGATGCCGTCAATGATGAAAAGCCACCGCCCTAAGAAGCTGTTAGCACCGCCAAGAGCGCGTATGCAAGGATGCCCTGCGCGTGCCACTCACATCCCGCGCGGCCATGCACGCCATTTAGATTTTCGTATGCGGCGGCCTGCAAGAAGCCGCTAAACATTGTTCCAACCGAGCCAGCCAACCAGAAGACCATGGCGCGCTTTCCGATTTCTCTTGGCGTGTACCACGAACCCAGCATGTAGTGGATACCAGGGTAGAAACCTGATCTATACACGGAGTCAGTGGCTTGGCTTCAGTAAATGTATCGAAAACCACTTACTCGAATAATCCAACAAGAAATCTAAGCGCATAAAGCGCCTTGTACGACGGCACTGCAGAGGTGCAGATGGTGGCAATGCCCCATCCGACTTCAAGCGAAGGAATAACCCATCGCGGAGAGAGTCGGGTGAGCAAGAGATTGGATGGGATCTGACCAATAACGTATCCCACCGTCCAAATAGAGGTACCTGTGATAGTTTGCATTAGTTGCCGGCGAAATCTTAGACATGGCGTTTGATAGCGAATGACATACTGGTCACGAGCTGGTTGCCGAACATCTCAAGGTCCTCTTCCATACCACTGAGGTAGGCATTGTTGACGTTGGTCTGGTCGATGTTCTTCAAGAAGTATCCAATTGACGCAAATGTGAGCACGAAGGCGTCCACCTTGAAAAGCAACCAGCGCTGCTCGGGCGGAAGCTCCCACGTGTCCCAGAGGTAGCCCTTCCACGTTTTGGTGGGCTTCACGACAATGTCGTCCTGGGAGCTGTTTGAATTGGACTCATAATCGATGGCGTGGGCGTTGGCGGCGCGCGCCTCCTCGGAGGTTTTGGTGACTGCCATTGGAGACCGACGATCAGAAGGCGCTAGTCAGCGAGCTGCAGAGACTTGCAGGTTCCCAAGGTTTCGCATTTTTCTTGGCTGGCCGGAACAATTGCGGTTTTAACGAATTCGGCGCGCGCAGAGGCGAGACATGTTCTCATGGCACCTAGCAATTGCGTCAGTCTGCTAGTTCCGCATCGTCGGGTGGCCCTTGTTTACCTGGCTCCATTGCGTTGCAGCGCTGACGAAACCATGTCTGTCAATAGACTGGGGTTTAGGCCCGTTAGCAAGTCTTTGTTTTCTGAGCATCCCCATAATTACTATCTTGTCCGTGTCCTGGACGTCTTGCGTGATCCCCATGGGATATTGCACCTTCGCTCATGTCTCGGCCGAAAACGCCGTCCAAAACGCGTATTTCAAGGGTAAACCAAGTAGCTTGCACAGATAATCATCTGCCAGCATTCAAAAGTTAAAATCCACCAAATTCGGGCGGTTGAGAGTGCAGATGAATGTTACCGCATGGTCGGGATGAAAGCACGACATGCAACCATCACCGGTGGGATAGGTGGGGGGCTCTGGGGGTCTGGGGGATAGTTGACCCACAATCGCCGGTAGGAAGCCGCTAAAACTAAAAAGAGAAGTGCATGGTGCGCTTGGACAGGCAGGCAGATGCGAGCTGAGTGGCAAAATGAGAAACAAAATCTCGTTATCGTACGAAGGTGCGAGGCATGGCGAGTCAGGTAACACATGATTCGCCGCCTCAAAGAAGGAATGCTCCTCTGGCCAAACCACGGGGATTCCCCAAAGAAAGATGGCACTGTCCTAGATGGCACCGGGCCAGCATATTCACCCTTGCCTGTCCACCACGGAAACTAACCCGGTTCGTCCGTCGAATTGACTGAGGCGAGAATACTCCATCTTCGGCCTTACAGGGAAGACATACCCGAGCGGTTGGCACATGGTTTACTCCACTGACAGTTGCCACAAGTCAAATTTGCTCCTGGCATGCGCGGACGTCTGGCCATTGTCGTCTTTCGCAATGCGTTACGTCAATCTGGAAAAGGTCAGCATCGTGCCATTCGAGTCCTGATGGAGCTTTGCCAGGTTATCCTGCAAGAAGACGCTCGCCTTCCAGACGCAGCAATAACCATACTGTCTCTAGTGTGCTGATTAAACCCATGCTGATTGTATTGTAAGCATGAACATGCAGACTTTAGCTCGCTGAATCATGACGAAAGAATTGTCAGGATCAACCTTGAAAAATGACATATGCCACATTTTCTAGCATCAATCTCTCAGTCCAAGTGTACAATTGATAAAAGTCACAAAGACTAGGGTTATTACCATAGCAAGAGGATCGATCGATATGGAATCGTCTTTCGAGTATGCGACGGCGGGCGCGAATCTCATAAATTCAACTATCAACTTCATCTCTGACTGAGCTGTCGTAGTTTAATCGCTTTATTTTATTATTCTACATGTTAAAAATGTCTTGAAAAAATCCAAGGCTGAAATTGATCATGTCTGAACACAATTTACATCAGTATTGATGGTGGTTTTGAGACACCAAGTAGCTCAAGTTGTCAGCCTAATTTTATGGTACTTCCACTTTTCTAATTGAGCTCGCACCAAGGGCTGTGCGTATTACAACTGCAAAAAAGGCCACACCCAATAGATTCTAAACTTTGTAAACATGCAAAACGCGTAAATTTTAACAATCATTTGCATTTACATGCTTTAGAGCCACTTTAACAAATCCACCACAATTCCTCTGCTGATTTGGTGGTACATGCGAAAGAGTAGTGAGCTACCCTAGAACACATTATCCAGAGGAATGCATTTTTTGCCGGCATTTTTCCGACTGAGCCGACGCGTCAAGCAGTGTCGACGCGTTGAGCACTATTGCACAGAGGGATGTTCATATTTCCAAAATAATTATTGTGCCCTCATTTGACAAAATGTCGGCAACCAAAACAGGCAAGATCACTTCATTCTTTGCTCCTGTACAGAAACAGGCGCAGCCTACCGTCTCTCAAAATACAACACATGAGCCAGGCTCTGTTGTTCAAGCTCCCGTCCCAAATCCCGTCCCCAATCCTAGCCCCAACCCCAATCCATTAAAGAGGAAGCTGTCAGAGCCCGTCACCAAGGGACGCCCTGCTCCTCAACCGCCTGCTTCTCAACCACCTGCTCCTCCAACCCTTGCTCCTCCAACCCCTGCTCCTCCTCCCCCGAAGAATAGGGCACCGATTCCCGTCTCTAAAGGCCGGATCCGCGCCGATTTTGAGAGCAGCAAGCATGACTGGGATGGAAAGTTTAATGCGATAATCGGAACGTCTACTCGGACCATCGCCTTTGGATTTCGGTTTGTATTGACAGAGTTAGTGACCCTATCACCATGTAGCTCCATCGGTACTAACGTAGCTTTCTCAAGTGACCATATTGATGATATTCTGGCGCTGGGAACCCGATCCTCGGTTTGCCAAAAGCTCAACCGCTTTATCTTTTCGTATGTGGACGTGAGCTATGATGCAAAGAATGACGCAAGGTCATTAACGTCGGAGGCCATCATCCGCCTGGCAAAGGCATGCCCGAACTTGAAATTCATCCAGCTTCAAGGTCTATCTCAATCTGGACCCACTGACGATGCCTTGATTGCCTTGTTTGAGAACTGCCCCATGTTGACCTCGGTGGAGCTTACCACCGGTACCGGGAGGGGCAGCGAACTTTCGGGAAAGGCACTCGAGCAGCTGCGAGAGCACCCAGAGTGGGTTCCAAAGCTGAAGCACTTGATCCTTAGCGAACGCGAAGACAATAAGAAGTTCATGAAACCCATGCGCGCTGCGAGCAAAGAGAGAGAAATCCTGACGGTTACATTTGTTAACCGAAGTGAGTACAAGAAGTACGGAGACTGGGAGATTCAAATCCTAAAGACCAAATTCTGGAATGGGCGGAAGCAAAGTGACTGGTAAAGAAATAAAAATAAACGCAACTGTTTTACAGGTCCTGAGATAAGCACGCACAGGGGGAAACTAAATGAGCTGTTCTCAGGCTGTAATACAGGGAAGACTTGTATGCCATTTTGCGAGTAACGTGTCATTTAGGTTAAAACTATCCAAGTTATTGGTTGACATTAAGATCGATTTATTGAAGTTCCTATTCTGACAGGAATAGCTGAACATAGTTGCCTCGTGCTTTCTTACTTTTTCTCAGCGCCACTATTAGAACTCCAGAATAGATCAAGCTCCTTTTGCGCCACTCTCTGAAACACAAGGATCCATTCAAAAAAAAATCTCTGACAGGGAATCGCGAACAATGCTTCTCCGCTTGAAGTTGTGGCATATCAAGGACACCTAAAACTTTTGGAAAAACTCTTGCCACGATGGAAAACCATCTACCCGTCTCTCGAAACCTACATGATAAGATTGTAGAGGGCGCTGCACGGTGCCATTGCAACGAAACAAGGATAGGTCGCAGCTTACTTGATAGACACTGCCTAGCAATTATAAATTCGTTGGGATGACCTCGACATATCTCTCTTGCCTCACACAGCCCAATCACAATTGCCAGATATGGTTAGGCTGCTGCTTGGGGCTGGCACTATAATATCGTGAGTTTGCGATATTGGGTTCAACTTTGATCAAATATGGTAATGTAAGAAACCGTACTTCCTAATACGTCTTCTGACCCGTAGCCCGTTCGGCCAAAGATATGTCAGTAATCGCAGTGCCCCTCCTGGGTTGGAGTGAAAAAACACCCGTTAGTAAAGAACGAAGCGGCTGGGAGAGGTCGTACTTACTGAAGCACAAGGCTAAGGACCTTGGTCTTCGAGATTCTCGCTTCATTTTATCGTTCCAATTGAACACCTTTGCGGCCTTTGGAGCGGCATCGCGAGGCATCTCCGTTGATGCTTTTCCAATCTACGGTTGCGAGCCGCAGGCATAAAGCTCTCATAAACCGCAGGCGCAGGCTCTGAGCTTCTTCGGAAATCTAGCAGGCCTGCATAGTCTTTCGTCCTCATTGGAAACCTGCCGAATCCACCAAACTACACACATGCACCTCAGACCTTGATGGGATCTTGATACTTTAACTTACAACCTGTTTGTGTGCGTGGTCATACAAGCTTTTCGAGGCCTATCATTGAAAATGTTTCCGAAGTCAATTGTGCATTCGTATTCGTACTGCCCAACCTGCGTTCAATTACTGTACACCAAGGCACGAGGGATTGCCTTCACTATTGCTCTCATCGATGCGCTGCATTGAAATCCATTGTCATGATTGATAGAAATAATCGACTCAGTAATCGCAGTGCTTGAGATTACCAGCACGGTCGACAGCTGTTGTGAGGAGCCCTGTTACTTGGCCGTGACATTCATGGCCTGGATTGATTTAATTTATTTCATTAAGATGAAAAAGTGGCTATAGCTAATAGAAGGCAAAATGCCCTTGAATATGCAATGTATCAACATTTCAGTCATTTCAAGGGCAGACCGTTCACGTGATGGTTCGATAATCCATCCTTCCCCTGTTCCTTTTGACCCTGACGAATCAAACCCAAACCTTTAATCCGCGCTTATTCTGCCCTTGAGCGGGATGGAAATTAAGAGTTTTTGGCACAGAGATCCTTGATAACTTTCACGACAGTTCCTACCAAGGTTAGTGTTCTGTAGGAACTTTTGGAAACATCAACATACCCTTCGTGCTTTTGTCAACGCCACATTTTGCGATGCATGGCTCAGCTTTCTTGACGATATTGTCCAAATTGGAGCAAATGGCGTTGAGGGGCCCGTTATCGCAGGATTCGATCTTGTTTGCAATGGTCGCAACGCAAGGACCGACACAATTGGCCTTTTTCAGCAATGGCTTCAACCCCCCGAGCACTTGACCGATGTCAAGGCCGGAAACAGCGACGGCGAAAAGGGCAATAAATGGAGCGACCTTCATTTTGGAATCAAGTGGATATCGCCAAAGAAGTCTGGTAGAAAGTGGTCGGTATGGGGCAAAGCTGAGAATGATGAGCTGAGTGGTAGTTTGAGGGGCGAATGATGAAATTTTCATCTTGGAGGAGAAATACATGGCCATATATACTTTTCTTTCTCAAATAAAGGATAAGGCATATCTTCCAATTAATATTCGGAAACAACCCTCCGCACAAAATGATCCGGGCCGATGTGCGTGCGACATTCAACTCTCTCTACCTGAACTGGTCGTGATGAGAGATTTTACCACACGGGTGATGTATGCGGGGCATCCTGTACAATCCTAGTGACACACAACAGGCCAAATCACATTACGCTTAACCCCATAAACCTTTTCCCGTTGAAAGTAAGCTGGGCTGCGATAAACTCCATTTTGTTAACGTCTATGATATGATGGTATCTTAGCAATTGGGGTTTTAGTTCACCATTGAGTGTTGATATAAAAGTTGATGGATTTCCCAAAAATATTGGCGAAGTATCCAGAGCCTGGCTTGGAATCCAATGAATCACAATCACTTCGTCTGGGGTCTCGGCCCGTGCCACCGCTAAGTAACTTGTCTCATCAACCCCAGTCTCAGTTGGCCAATATCACATTCTTGAGGCCAAACCAGGCTATAAACGAGCATGTGAATGGGACTTCTATTTTGTGATTTGGAAATGAGTATTATAGAACTACCAAGGATGATTTCTTTTGGAGTTGTGCTTGTGTGACGAGGTGAATACTCGCTTGTTCACGAGCTGTAATGAGTATACAAGGGATCCGTCCACTCTCCCATAGTCAAGCTAAGAAGCAGTGAATTAGTACGCGGGTCGGTGATGGCCAGAGAATCTTTGCTGTTGTATACTTTTTTTTCCTTTTTCTTTTTTGTAGATTCTTTTTGCTCCGTCACTTTAATGTGAGGAGGCGCCTTGGCCGTGCTTTGGAAACCCTCTTTACTAGGCCGGCAAAAAACACCTTTGTAAAGGCTAAGAAATACCTTGCAAAGGAATATGGGTACTGTCTTAATTGTCATGTAATGCAAATGCACACTATGATAGTTTTAAAAGCGCTGTTGGTCGTAGTCTCATGGTGCCAACAAACGAGATGATGCACATTGATGTTGCAGAACAGCTGAGGCATCTCCGAACAGGAAATGCAGGGCGCAGACACAGTCTCGATATGAGATAACATTCTAGTTCACTGTTTTGATTGAGGAAAATATTTAAACATCGCATCCTGAATTAAGCCCCAAAAACAATGCGAAATAAAACAGTTCTCTAGGTTTATTAACCATGACGAATCAAAGATCCCGACTCATTTTTGTTAAACATGGCATCGTGTCCGATGCTCATTCATGATAAATTGGTATAGCCCGATATATACAAACTCCAAAACATTCGACTTTGCTCGTTATTCTAAAAACACTTATCCGCCACTGAGACTTCGGTGCAGCCGTCTCGTCCCAATGTCCAGCGATCGCACAGCTCGTTGCAAGCAACACCTGGTTTCACAAAGACTCGTCCCTCTTGTCCCTTCCAATCCAGCCTGAACTGAACGCTGGTGTCGTCGACCTTGGCTCCGTCGCCAGCTCTGAATCCGTGGGCGCAGGCGCAATAGTGGTTGCCAGACTGGCCGGAGATGCAGCTGGTGCTGATGTGGCACTTGTTCTTGCCGGCGGTGGGATCGCAAGTGCTGCATGGGCCTCCTCCACTTGTGTTGTCGGTGAACTTGCATTTGTTGGTGCACTTGGCTGACGTGCCGCCGTCATCGCACTCTTCGCCCTTCTCTGGCTGGACGATGCCGTCTCCGCAGAATCCATCTTTGACTAGCTTGCAGTCACTGCTGCAGCTGAATTGCCCGTTAGAGAGACCATGGTCACACTCTTCGCCCAGCTCTGCCTGAACGATGCCGTCTCCACAGCGTCCCGGCTGCTTGGTCTTCCACTTGCAATCATTGGTGCAATCGTATGCCCCATTCCAGGCTCCATCGTCGCACTCCTCGCCAGTGCCCGGGTCGACCACTCCATTTCCGCAATATGGTGTTGGTGTACCGCTCTCCTTTTTGCAGTTGGCACTGCATCCATCTCCATCAATGTTGTTTCCGTCATCGCACTCCTCGCCGTTGGCTGGTGCGAGCACGCCGTCTCCACACACTCCTCGGCAGTCTTCGGGGTAGATGTTGCAGACACGCACGGAATCCCAGAGTGAAGGATGAGGGGAGAATCCGCGATGCAGCTTGACGCCGTTCTTGCCAACCAGCACTGGCACGTTCCACCAGTCGTAGCTGAAGTCGGAGTCACCGTAGTGCATGATGCTCTCGACGTCGTATGTGCCTGACCAGTCTCCCTCAAGGTCGCTCATCTTGCGGAATGCACATCCCCACCCTTCGCAGGACTCGCCGCAGACGGCCTTGGTTCCGAACCTGTCAGCCCGGAGGTTCTCGCACTTGATATCAAGGTATTGGTCTCGGTCGGGGCGCTGCTGCTCGTGAAACAGGCCTAGGCTATGGCCGATTTCGTGGGCCGTGGTGGGGATGGAGCACTTGTTGGTATCGAAAAGCATGACGCTGCCGCCAGCCCACATAGACATGCCGATGGGAGAGAAGCATGCGCCCTGGGTTGACTCTACCCGCAGGTTGAGCACACCAACCTCCAGCTTGGTGCTTGGGGAATCAGAAACCTCTTGGAATTTGAGGAAAGGGAGTCGGTCTGTCCACAGCTTCATGGCGGGCTCCCACTCATCAAGCATCAGGTTTTTGCCCTCGGCCGTCTCCCATCTGTATTTGATGACACCACCTGGCCACCTGTCTCCGTTGCTCCATCTGTATAAGGAGAGCGCTCGCTTCCTGGAAGCAGGGTCTGAAATATTACCGATGGTCGCATCTTCCATTTGGTCGACGGTTCCAAACAGAACGTCACCATCAATGATGGCAAACTTGCCTTCCTGGAAATACGTCACCCGCTGGACTTGGGGCTCCAACGGGACATCGGTGCCATTGATGGACAGTGGATTTGGCTGGACGTAGATTTCAACCGTCGTGATGTTTTGGACGGGGTCGGTAAAGGACGAGGTGCTGTTGTTGGGCGGCTCATGCTCGTTGTTGTTGGTTGTGTGATTTTGGGCCAGAGCCGCGCTGCTGAACAGGAGCCCAGAAGTGGCGAGTTGTAAAAGAAAACGAAGAGGAGCCATGGTGATGTGCTTGGTTGTGGGCTGCCAACTTGAACCATCCGACTACAATCTCGATGGAGCGAAACCCAGTGCATTTATGGCCATGATCCCCACTCAAACTACGAGGAGCCGGATACCTCCGCTTCCGAGCTACGAAAATAAAAATAAAAGACATTGGGCATTGCTGCTCCTAATGCTGAGGTATGGCAGAGACACTGGCTGGGCTGAAAGCCTCACATGCAAGCTTTACCAGCCGGCGTAGGACTCGTTGGGACCTAAAAACGCCAAGCTTAAGCCATAAGCTTAATCGAGCAAACATCTAAACGCGTGACTAGCCCCATTGAGGCCAAGAAAAAGAGGGCTGGGGAAGCCCGAGGTCCCCGACCAGCTAATGAGGCCCTAAAAATTAAAGCGGATTCGCGCAGAGCCAATGGCGATGCGGAAAACACAAAGCTGGCGGTGGACCAGGCGACCTCTGCCACTCCCAGCTGAGTGTCTAGACCCGGCCATGGACTTCTTCCTTTCTGATGGCTCCATTACCATTGCCATGCCTTTGAGGCACCGCCCCCATATTTTGCTCTGCCGATGTCTCTGGTCGCCTGCGCCACCACCACCCTAGTGGAAATCCGCCTTGTAGGGAGGCCAACCAGAACCCTCAGCCTCATCTGCAGCGGCAATTTGAGGCACTTGACTCTGCCACGCTGTCAGACAGCTGAGCTATAGCGCCAAACCACACAGACGCCATGTTAAAGCCTCAGCTACCCACCACCTGGGGACTGAGGGGAAACCAGATGACCCAGCCCAAGGACTGTCGCAAATGAGCTAAAGATTGGACCCTCTTTCTTTCCCCAAAAGGTTTCTTGTGCCGGTCCTGTCCTATCTTGTCCCGACCTCGTCCTGTTCTTCGCCCATCAGCTATCGATTGATACCATCACCATGGCTCCCAAAGCATTCAAGTCCAAACCTCAGGATGCGCACATTTACCCGGCGGTCCCGTTCCACCTGCTCAGGTTCCTGCAGCTGCTCTCCTCGTGCATTATCTCCGGCATCATGTTTTACTTTATCGGCCACTTAATGCGGGGGAAGTGGAAAATCCCATGGATGTACTACTTTGTAAGTGTCAATGGCGCCCCCCACCGAGTTGTCGCAAAGTCGTACTGACCTTGTTCAGCTTCAAGGAGGTGCACTCCTGAGTCTGGTTTATCTCTTCATCTCCGGAGTTTTTCGATGCACGCGAGGTATTTCGGCCCTCTACAACAGCCTTGCGAATGGGTTCCTCGCAATAGTGTGGACGGTGGCATTCTCACTACTTGCCGATTCCATGAAAGGAACCATCTTGCGTCAGTGCACGACTTCACTGTGGGGTAAGGGCACGGGCGTTCAAATCTGTGTCTTGTACAAGATGCTCTTCAGTGCGTCCTTTATTGGAACGTAAGTCCACACTGGCTTGTTATTCTTGGGAGAACAAGGCATTTCTGACTATCAATAGGCTGAGCTTCATCGCCGCCACGGTGCTAGACACTTTGGTGCTTCGTCGTGGTCCTGGAAAGGGAAAGTATGTCAAGGCCGTTGATGTTTCAGATGATACCGCATACAAGCCACACGCCTGAGCCAGTCGGTGAAACTTGCGGTATTGAAGACGTAGCACAGTGAGGTTCATTGGACACCTGGCATCTGATTAGATAACCCACATACAACCAATTTGGAGCTACTGAAGCCTCAGACTAGGGAGTAAAAATGATTGCAATTTTTGTGCAACGGGAAGGAATATTTGATATTTGTACAGAGATGTGCTTTTATGTGTTAGCAGCCAGCCGAGATCAAATCATGGATCTGGCATCTGATAAATAGGTAGTGAATGGTTCTCTATGCAACCCTGTTTATACCTAAGATCGTTATAGTCGACGATGTAACACATTAATGCCACATTGCCATCTTACTTTAATATTTTTTGTGGAACACTGGGTTCTAGTCATGATATAAATTCACATATCCCAAAACACTCTCTCTTCGCCATCATCCTCTACAATATCAACATTGTGGCCTGTCGACCTTAACGCATGTATCAGCTTTCTAAATGTATCCGGCCCCTTTCTCCTGGCAAAGTCAACGGCTGTTAGCTCTTCTGCAGGGCTTCTGCCTCCATTTTCTATTTGCACAGATAGATGAGGATCAGCCCCTAGCTCAAGAACGACACGCATAGTTTCAAGCTCCCCCGCCTCGATTGCCACGTGTAAAATTGTCTTGCCATCAAAGTCAACATGGTGAATAAAACCTGGTGGCATGTTCTCTGCCAGAATTCTTAATGTGGCCACATTGTTACAGCTCGCAGCTTCAAAGATAGGTGTCCAGCCTATGACGTGGTCGGTTATAGTTGGAGATGCACCTAGTTGAAGAAGAGTGTGAACATCCGCCGCCGTCCCCATTAAACTAGCTCTTTGCAGCGCCGTTGTACCGGCGTGGTCTTGCACATCAAAGTCAGTGAAGGAGTACCCACTAAGAAGTTGGAAAAATTCAATAGGGACTTCGGGGCGAGAAGGTTGGAATAGCAACATGGCTGGTGTCATGCCACGAGAACAGAGATAGTCGAGTCTTGCTCCCTGGCTCAGAAAGAAACGGGCGATGTCAAGTTTTCTGGAATAGAATGCCCATTCCAAAGGGCTCCTGTAAGTGAAGAGAGTGGTCAGTAGACACGCGTTAAAGATCCGCACACCGAAAGTATCATACGTCTCAAAATGCCCAAACGTGCCGTTGACATCGGCCCCGTGGTGGCAGAGAAATTCAACCAGCTCTAAAGAGCCACTCTCGATAGCAAACTAGGCCCGGGTCAGACATCATGTATCAAGTCATCACATTTTGACACTTACGCGTAGTGGACCGCAATTTGATGGTGTTACATCGTACGGACTTGCTTTTCGAGAGGCAAACAATAGCCGGACAGTATCCAAATCGCCCTGTCGGCATGCCGTAATAATCTCCGATGACTCTGGAATAATCGATTTGACTGACACGCCGCCACATAATATAGAAAACCCCATGTCGGTGAGCGGGAAAACTCGCAATCCCAAGTGAAAGCACATGGCTCTGGCTCCCAGCCACTCCAACAACTTGATTCTTCCAGAGAAAAAGTATGTGGTATGCAAAGAATTTCCATATTGGGTCCATAAGACTTGATGACCCAACCGGGCTAGGAATGAATTATAAGAGGATCCCCAAGAGCCATAGAACTTGTTCCAGGCCTGGGGATTACGGTCAAAAAAGGACCGTGACAATTTATGGTGCGACGAAAATTTGGAGCCGCTTTCTGTGTGCAAATCCAAGGATCCTTCGGTGTGCTGAAAAGGCCAGGGCTCTTGAGGGGCTTTCTGTGACACAGCCACCTTCCAAGAAGATGAAGTTAACCGACTTGATAAGGGACATTAGAAGATGATCAAGGTTAAGATATGATATTACCAAAGCATTTGCGAGCGTTAGATGGCGATATCACTTACAGGTTTACAAGCAAAAGGACATTGGTGAGGCTCATTTCAGTGTGCTTGAGGTTGGTAAGCAGCTCATTGGTAACTGACTTGTCTCTAAATGCCCACTGTAGTCTATTCTTGGCTCCTGGTTTCCGATCTTGACAGTCGTTAAGCTGATCCCGAACGCAAGATAAAATCTCGTTTGCTGCAGCCAGCGCCTTATCAAGCAAAGCGGCTTCGGCGGAAACTAGGGGCAATTCTTCGCCCGTCGTCGCTTGCCTCTCGATACTGGACAGGAATGTAAGCTCGCATTGTAGAATATCTAGTTGCTGTGCCACACGAGATAGTTCCTTGGGTGCATTGCTAATGGTGTTGGCTAGGCGGTCAGCAAAACGGTATGACTTGAGAGCTAGCTCCGCAAGTCTTCCTATGGACGATATCATTCCCATGCCGTCCATAATAGCGTATAGTGTTGGAAGGGAGTGTTAGATGATCCAAACACCTGGTGGATCAACCAGGTATTTTTCGCTCTGTGGAAAAGGAAACCCTTTTTCTGCGAGGTAAGAGGTGAAGCAGACTGCTCAGACAGCCTCGCAAGGCAACTAAGGCTATTTCCTGTCATTGTTGTATCAGATGGTAGTAGCGCAGTTGAATTTTGAGGCCCGGTCTGCAAGGGGGCAAATTGGCATCACATGAATGGTTTTTGATGGATGAAGGTGGTCACCCAGAATTTTGACTCTCCTAGGCGATCTGATCACAAAAGACCAATAGTACTGCGTGGAGAAAAGTTGTTGCTCGACCGTGGCGAGTTCATTGGCGTAAAGCCGCCGCCTACCACACCACCATGACGCACCCAGCCTATGCCTGTGTCAATAGCGCATAGCTGTGCCCCCCACGGGGCTGACACGCGGGCGGCCTGTTTTGCTGGAAATCTATTGTATGTCAGAAAATTAATGCCGCATGATGCTCTAGGCAGCCTCATCTAGGCATGATAGGATGTAAGTTCACGCCGCTGGGTTTCCAGTAAATTTCCGTCCATAGATAGCTGGCGATTACAAATAGGGCACCACCCCAGCTGTTTCACGCTCACCAGTTCGTCACCACTCTACAATCACGATTAAAAATGGCAGACATCCCGGATTCATGGCCTCGCGGAGTCCTCTCATCGCATTACTGCACTTGTAACGAAAAGATGTGCACCTGCCCTACCCCTAATGGTCCTTTTGAGTGCGGTTGCTCATCTTGCGCCCACTGAGCCCCCAAGAATGGCTGAACCTTCGCATCGATCGATGTACAGCATAACGTTATAAATGCAATAGTGATTGAGGTATGAAAGTGCATGGCTATTTGGACTCACAAGTTCTTTTCTCTGATGCATTGATTAAGCTAGATGCCGGTATCTTCGTCAGAAAATACGAGGTCCCATGTCTCTAATGAATCTGGGGGTACGTGTTGGCGTTTTCGAATTCAGGCATTATGTCGTCATATTTGCTTTTGGTATAATGGTTGGATTACATTAGCAGCAAGAGATATCTCAAGAAAAGAGGAATATCAATGTACTGTGCCAACCTTCTGAAATTCTCGCGTTACCTGGAGTGCTTGTTGCATGTTTTTTGTCACTCCGATCATTTTATATTTTTCTTTTTATGAGTACCTATTATAGGGCCACACTACAACATTTGAATCGGGTTCATTAGCTTTTTCTCAGTTACATAATCGAAATGTCAACAAATTCTAAAATAGAAATTAGCCTGAAAGGCTTTCATATTTTTATTTTTGAAAATAGAAGATCAATGCCAACTTTGTCACACATTCACATGGAGAATTTGCCGCAGTCAAGCTTTTCAAATGAAACTCCACCAACTTTCTATTATCTAAATAATGACCTTTCAAATTACAAGACTCAGGATTGAAATATTGACTTGACCTGACCATCGCGAAGTGAATCCTCTCAAAGCCATTCCCCCCCTTTCTAAGAACAAAGAAAAGTCTGCGACTCTATAAGAATCAGGCGAGGAGTCCAGAGCAGGCCGTCGAACTACTCGATCCCTGCGTGGCAAGCCACTTAGGTGCACTTGACAGAGTTGATCTGGTCGTTGAACTCGCCGTTGCGAAGGTTTCCATCCTCGCCGTTGACAGGGCCAATAACGGCGGCGAAGCAGTTGTTGTTGCTATTGAAAAATCAGCTTAATCCATGTGACACAATCAAGGTTTGGCGTACTCATAGAAGGTGCAGCTCAGTCCGTTGGTACGGTAAGAGCTGGCCCAGTCGGCCTTGTTCAGGTTGTCTGCTCCTTGTAAGCGAATTCCTTTGGTAAATATTGAATGTCAGACTCACGGCATGCGCCATCGCCGGGAATGTTGACACAGCCACCACCGAGGTTGGCGTCACCGCAAACCTCAGCGGACTGAGCAACGGCTTGCTGGGCAAGGGCGAAGATAGCGAAGAGGATGGTTTGAGCGTGCATTTTGAAGAGTTGAAGAATGGATGATTCCAAAGGAAGATTGTAAGTGAGATGTGAGATGATGTGGTTGAGCTGAGTAGATGTCTTGATGAGCGAATAATCCAATCCAGAGAGGGTTATGTCGGTCTTTAAATATCTTTGCTTTCGCATAGAGATCAAATGACAAAGACATTTTGTATACGAGTCTCAGATGTTTCTCCACCCATAGAAATGTCAACAGCCCCATCTGGCATCGATGCTGCTGTCCCCACCCCGACGGGCCGGGCTGACCATGTTGCGCCAATACTGACCGCCTCCGTCACTAGCCCCTTTGTTCAATTATGCTTTTCGCTTGGAGTAGCGAAGCATTGATGAAATATTGGGTGTTCATGAAGTGCATACAGCTTGCTTCACTTATTGGCATGGCATCGTAGGTGATGTCTACAGAGATCTTTAAAATTACCATTCATGTTTCCTAGGACGGCTGAGCCTCATCGGGATTTACTGTCATCACTGAAGCTATGAGAGATGATACAGGTCACGGGGTTTCTTGCAAAAGTGTGGTGAAACGATCATGTTCAGTGATTATGCCTACCTCTTCAATTAGAAACCGAAGACTAACTTGCCAAGCCCATCTTCCTCCTTCTAATATTGGCATTTGGGACTTTTGTTGAAGGAAGATTCACATCCAGTTCAACATAAGCAAGCGATGTGACCGCATGCACGTTCTCGCTTTCCATATTAGTCAATGCGAGAGTTCTGGGCCTGTGTACTGTGGCATATTCATTAATAGCATTAGGTTAGGCTAGGTTTGATGGCCTCGCCCATGCGCCTTCGGGTTCGGCTTTGCTTGTCAGAATTCAACGCATTCCAATTAATGTATCCTTGTCATTTAGGGAGAAATGACAATTGAGGCTTAGCTGCGAGATCAAAAGCGAAAGCAAGCCTGAGGCTACCATCCTTGGTGATGAATGTCGAAGGGCTCACTGAACAGGCTATGCTGTGGCAGTACGAAATAGAAACACCCACATACCTTTCCTTCGAACGAAAAGTTTGCTCTAAAAGGCCAACACTGTCTACAAAAGATCTGCCAGTCACTGAACATCGCCTATTGGTGAAGCTAGACATTTTGAAGCACGACAAGGTTATGGGGGTTCGGTTTGAGCCCCATTTTTTAACGAGATGCCAGCAACTCGCTTAGTCGTGAGCATATTGATGTAATCTATTGTGTTCAAGTGATTCCATCTGGCCTTTCGTATCAGCTCCGATCTATCCGCGTAGTGACAGGTCTGTAAAAAGCTTCCCGGGCTATCGCGGGGGTGAAGGTGGGGCGGCATTCGTACCCTGCCCCAATAAGCCTTCATACTAAACGGGGCAATACGATCGGGGCGCCTGTTTGCCCTCGCTTAAAACATGTTGGCTTCCGTGATCGACAGTCCGCATAACCAAGAACGCGGGGCGTGAGGGTCCTAGCGTAGCCAAACTGACTCAAATACCTTATCTGTCGACCCCTGAAAGTCTGTTTCCGCGGGGGGCAGCGAAACGGCGGGTTACCGGCTTGTCCGACTGGTAGCCGCAGAGTTGAGCCGCGATGGATGGTGGCGGGACGGGTGCGGGAGATAGTCAAGTTGGACGTGGGTTTGGAGACACTCGGCGCCCGAAATTCCGTACAAGGGCCAGGAACAAGTCAGAAATGCGCTGCAGGCGTATTTGTGAGATGAAACAGCACATCGTTCGAAACAGTTCTCACGTAAACATAGCAAGCTTGTTGTTCAATACCGCATACATTTTGATTCCAATGCGTGAAAAGCATCTGCCTATGACGTAGCTTGAGACGCACGAGCCTCGTAGATAGATCTTGCTTGGTCTTGACCTGGGCTACCCGGTGCTTTGCAGTACCACGGAAACGCAGGGTAAATCGGGAAGCTCATCGTCACTGACCAGTGGGGGCGACTGTCGATCTTCCATCAAATCAGTAGCAATTAGTCGCTTACATCATTTACTTTGCGACCGTCCGTGGGTGAAGAATTCTAAACATGATGCTGTGGGTCGCAGCCTCGCTCTCGCTCTCGGCAATGTCAGTGGCTCTAGCCACTATGTTTATCCCACACCGGTGCCCCGTTGTCAAGGAGCCGGCATTGAGGAAATAGTACCCAGGGGGAAATGATTAAGTGAGTTTGCTTCATTATTAGGGCTGAAGTGCTGCACCGGCCAGAATTTCAAGGCCACCCCAACATGGATAGGGTGACAATTTTCAACGCCTTCAATCTCTCCACACCTTGGTGCTTCTCTATCACCATAGCTTACCCTAGAGTAATTCAAGTAGTCAAAATTCGTGTTTTCTAACAAACAAAATGCGCTTTTAGGAATCTCTACATACTGTGCTCTTTAAACTATGGGTAGGCATTGGTATTATGTTGGAGTTTATTAGTCTCTAACTAAATAATTGAAACAATTTCTCACTACTGCTTGATGAATAATATAGAAAAAAGTTTCGTCAGTGTATTGATCACGCCGCGTTTGAGACTGTTGAACAGAATTGGGCGTTGCATGATGTTGACTTCGTACCAACTTCGTTTACCCTACATCGCTGTCTCACCGCCATATGCTTCACAGTGAGTATAGTGTCTTTTGCTAAATGCCCCTTTGCAAGAATTTCTTTGCCCCCAATTTCTCTTTCGTTTAAAAAGTAATACCCGGCTGTATGAATTGCTGACCTGGGTATTGCAAGCGTCAACTAGTAGGATTTGACCGGGACCCGAGATTTTGCACCACAAACTTTAAAGGTGTTGAGTTTAACGCAACTGAAGGTTTCAGCCCCGGGAAGTCCATATGAGATATCCATCAGGGAGCCGGTCGCTTGATTAAACCTGTGGAATCCACGCTAATTTGCGAATCAACCACAAATGATCGACTCTCGTAATACAGTGCATGCGCTGCGTGGTCAGTCTGAGGATAGAGGAGCCTCTGGTAGATCGGAATATTTGTCCGATTTCTGTCACTTTAAGGTGACCGCAAATTGATCTCAAAAGTTTCTAGCGTCTCCAACAAACTGGCCTGGCCCTCAATTTCATCTACTATGCTGCGTGACAGGGGGCTGATGTTGTCCAAGAAAACATCTTCGATTGAGGCGGGGAGGAAGTTTTTCAGCGGGCAAGGTGCAGCATCCCCGGTTGCACCTTCTTTGATGAGGCAGGACTCACTCAGGCTCAAAGTAACTAGCTCTGAGAAATGTTCTAGGCTCGTAATAAAGTCATCTTGCTGGATCTCGGCATGCCATAGGACCGGATGATCGGCCCAAATTTCGAGGTGCTTCAATGTCGATCTGCAACAAAACAGCTCCTCGACCATGACTCCCGGGGTTGCGACCGCCCACTGTGGCCGCACGAAATCAAGTATGGCCTGAGCATCGCACAGGGAATAGGTGAAGCTCTCGAGCGCCTTGCAGGATTTCACCAGTCCTCTTAGATTATCTTTGCGAAGAACAGAGCTAGTAAAGACCAAAGATGTCAGGTTCTCGAGAGGCAGATCCGCACCGTTAGAGAGGCAGGTGTCTACGTCTAGCTCTTGAAGGTTTGGCGCTCTCGCAAAGATACTTTGGAGATCACACAGTGAGAAACCATCGTCGTTATTTGAGCCATAGAGTTCCAATGTGCGCAAAGCGCTCAATTCCACGGATGGGAGCATATGGGTGCCGTATTTCAAGGAACAGTCCACATCTACCGAAAGGTCCCGCAAGTTCTTTGTCAAGCTGAGTAGCAAGTCGAAAACAAATGCCTGCCGTATCGAGTTGTAGTCGTCTTTCTGATTGTAGACCTCGCTCCGGTCCCAGCCATCGGGGGGATGAATGTCCAGAAAGGCGATAATCTCATTGAGGATGGGTATCTGCTCGCTGAAGATGATGGTATTGTCGCACAACTTTGCTTCCCTGACATGAGCGGCCAACTCCGGGTGGTGGATGAGCGTGCGAATGAATAGAACCAAACATGAGTTATTCTGATAGCTAGGAGGCGAGCGGCGGTACAAGAAAGGTGTCGCGATGGCATGAAGTCGTCGTGATACTTTGCTCAGGCTGGACAAGTCGTTATGGTTCGGATAACTGTGGAGGTATTGATTGTGGTGGTTTGGCCTTGTGTCTCCATAACACAAAACAAGGCAAATTTCACTAATGATGTCGTCTGGAAGACGAGCCAACGACATTATGTATGTGTGGTTTGTAATAGAAATATTAGAACGATGGTATTACATTCTTGTTAGCATGAGCGTGTGGGCATGACGATGGATGAAAAGGGGGAGCTGGATTTGCTTTTTCTCAACACTTAGTCAGCTGATGTAACCTAAATTTCTGCACACGGGCCCAGGCCAACGCGTTCTGCAGTCGCTCTCTTTCGCCTTTTATCTACTATATGTATGCTCACGGATAAACTACCCCCAAGTATTAAGTTCAAACATCCTTTCCAGAAGTGGATTGACATCAGGGACCCTCTCGCCAAATTCCTGCTTCCCATCGGGTCTCTCGACCACATCTGGAAGTGCGATGGAGTAGGAGTCGTCGACCTCCACCATCCAATCGTTGCGGAAGAAATCCAGTGAGAGCTGGAACCCAGATGGCGATTCGTGCAGAGTGATGGGCGGCAAAAGCAGCCGTGGCGCGGGGATTTCTTCATCGACGACAACAAATTCCTCGGGCATGTTTCCGGACCAACATGCGGCGAAATTGATGGGGCCTGGAACCTTTCCATCCTTTTCCTGCAGGATAAAAATCCTGTCGCCAGCCGCCACAATGTTGTCTTCATGGACGACAATTTCCTCATTCAACATGAGGAAAGGAGCCCCAAACAATGCTTTGCGCGTGTAGTCGCAGCATATGTTGTGGCAGCGCATGACGTCTGTGCTTTTCCAAGGGTTGAACATGGGAAAAGAGTGTGTCGGGCAGCAGCCATCCCCGTCCTCGTCAAAATCTGCAAGCTCCTCCTCGTCGCCGTCAAAGTCCTCCATGCATCCGACAAAGGGCTTATCTGAGGTTTTCTTGATCAGTGATTCTACGTCAGCATCCGCGAATGTTGTGAGCCCTGCTGTAGACTCTGCAGCGTGAAGTGATAGGAAGGACCAGATGTCTTCCGTGCTGGTGAATTCATCCTCAATAGTCATTGATTTGGCCAATGAGCTGAACGAATCGGTGCCGAGTGTGCAATTAAAGTAGTCAATTGAAGCAATTAGCGCGCAGCTCTTGACGTCAACGGCGCTTGTCTTTTGAAACCAGTAACTGTAGCCGTTGGTCAGAAAGTTGAACCCGTGGAATTGCTTGTGCAGGTAGACCGATCGTGGCAATGCAGTTGTTTCAAGGGCCCAATGCAGCGAGTTGGCGCGCTCGAAGCAATCATGGGCATGGGAAGCAAGTGTTTGGTCAACCATGCTCTGGCCAGTCATGTAGCAAGCTTCGCTGAAGAGGGCAGAAATTCGGCTGTCATGTTGCAGCTGGTCGTCTGTGAACACAAGCTCTGTTCGAATAAAGGCCTTCATTCCCTCCACGAATGGTCGCCCTTCATGTTCGTACCGCTGATCGAAAATTACACAGGTCATGTCTTCGACTTCCTCGATGGAGACATCTTTGAGACGCAACATTGGATTGCCGCGACCGGCGTTCAAGTATATGAGCAAGGTATACTTGGATACCTGGGAGCGACCACTGTCGTAGTACGGCGTGTCTAAGTGGCTCTGAAAGTCGCCATCTCCTGGCGCAAATTTGTTGCATCGAAAGACATAGTTGACGAACTCAAATGTCGATTTGAGCCTGCCATTCGCAATCTGGTCGAGTAACCCACTTGATGCAACTGCTTTTGTCAAGGCCTTGCTGAGCAGGGATGAGTGAAAAATGAATCGCTCGCCTCCTCGCGTGTTGTTATTGAGAGGCGGCACGTACAAGTCCAGTGCGGAAAGATCCTTTAAATAGGCGGCTGTATCTCCAACCAGCTTGCAAGTGAAGAGCTCATGGTCGACCCTCGGCTTGACCGGATCGTTAAAAGAAAGCTCTAGCTCTCGGGCGTCTTGATTCGCAGCTTTTACTTCCAACCATTTGTCGAGAGGAACAATATTTTCGAAATTGTGGTACGACAGTTCCTTCGGGTTGACAAACACAGCAAACAATTTTGGTGTGTCCATGACTTGGGCGTAGAGGTGCAAGCTGGCTCCGTCCACCTTCTCTTCCAACTCCTCGATAAACTTCAACATGGTGAAGTGTCTAGATGGGTGAAAAGAAATCGTGGTACCGGCAACCTGTGCAGTATCAACGCTTTCGTGGAAGATCTCAATCGTTTCCTGAAGAGTGTGCTTGTCCGGCCCGTCTAGCAGGCCGGTCGTGGATGCAATGTAGAGATCACGCAAACCAACAGCAACGATGCGTTTTTGAGCATCGGAAAGGGACTGAAGCAAGGTGCCATTTGCATTCGCATCGGCCACGAGCTTGGCCAAATATGGAATCGTTCGCAACTTGATGACGTCTGGCGCGCCGTCAGGCTGGGCGTGGTCGAAGACAAGCGGATACACCTTGGCGTCCAGGATCCTGCCCTCGAGCACGTGTTGAATCCAGGTGCCATCTCCTTGTTCAGTCTGTGATGGAAAAGATCTAATTTTTGTCTCATCCCAGCTGTAGGCACCGTCTTGGCTGATGTCGCACCATCTGGCTAATGGTCCCGATTGATTCGAGTCGTCGCGTTCGTCATGGTGCTTTGCTTTTTCTGTGTCATGTGAATACCCGTGTCGCGTCTGAGAGAGACAGACCTTACTTACTCGTTGCGGGACCACCATTCGTAAGGCCAGAGAGTCTTCGACCAGCCATTTCATTCACTCAATATCTATCACTTGATTCGGGCCTGTTTTTTTTTGTTTTGCTAGAGGGTCTGTCACATCTCGCTCCAGATCAGGCTGCCCCTCTGCGGCTCTGCCAACTGCGGCTCTGGCCTCCATGACTATCTGCCTAGCGTATGATGCCGAAGATTAATCCGAGCCGTCGTGGCGCTTATTCGCCTTCAGCCAATCCACTTCGTTTCTTCCCTAATGAGTAAGCTAGTACGCCATGAACAGTAATTCCTGTGTCCTCAGTGGAGGTGTTTCAATTACCGCCTAATCTCACTGGCGGGGGGGCTGTCCACGGCGTGAAAGGGGATCAATTTCAGCTTCAATTATTGTCCAACGTACGGCTCTCTCTACTCAGCTAACTTTTCCAAATTACCAGAATTGAGAAATAAGGATTGCTCTGAATTTTTTCCCACCCCTCATCATCATCCTCCAACCCAATCTCCTTCCTCCATTCCTCTCCAAGAAAGTCGATTGGCCGCCATTCAATTTTCCCGTGCATCCCGCCGGCGCGTGCGGATTCTTCAATGACACTCTTCTTCAGATGGTATGCGCTAAAGTCGACGCCCTTAGCTGATGGTGGCGCTCCTGGCGGTTGAATGCCGAAGATGCGCAGGACATATCCCAGCCCATTTTCCAGTTTTTCACGATACTCGGGTACAACCCGGGTTCTTTCAAGCAAGGGTCGCATCTCATTCATGGTTTTAGCCCGCTTGTCGAGGTCGTCGGTGGGATCGTAGCAAATTCCCACAAAAACACCGCCATCCTTGAGATTCATAGATATGGACTTGAACATGCCGGTAAGCTCCTCCATATCCTTTGAATAGATGATGAACCAGGAACCGACGGCAATGTCAAATCCATCAGTGCCAGAATCCTTGTACGAAATCGGCTTCGTCCCATCAGCGATGATGAATGTTGCCTGCTGAGCGTAGGGACTCTGCGAGAGCCGTGCCTTCGCACCATCCACCATGACAGATGAGATATCAACGCCTGTCACCGACTTGGCTCCCCATTTTAGCAAGAATTCAGAATAAAATCCTGTGCCGCACGCGAAGTCAATGACTGTGCATGGGGATTGCCGAAGGAAAGGTTCGACGTGTCTCTGGAAATTTGTCCGCTCAACTGTATTGAAAGGGGTCCTCTTGATGAGGTCATACTCCGTGCCAATTGAATTGTATTCTGCACTATCCATTTTGCTTCTTGGGGCTTATGAGCAGTCTTGGTAAAAGAAAAAAAAAGAATGTTGGATGACTCCGCCTGCTGAGTCTGGCCATCGTGGTGAGCTTAAATAGCCGTGACAAGTACATGGTGCTGGCACTTGCATGACCATCTGGATACATCCCCGATGCCACGTCAAAGACATGACTCTCTGATGCCTCCGAGATTTATTGAGCGTTGGTCGCACTGGGCTTGACACTGCATTTCGGATCATGCGCTGTCCTCTGGGAGGGACCCAGTAATGGAAGAGATACGACAAACACGTAGATGCTAGATCACTCACATGGATCTGGTTCTTCTTTTTGGGCGAGGTTAGTCCGAACGCCCGCGCTAGTGCTATGTCGATCTCTGGGGAGCACGATGAGGTGTTCCGCGGAGAAATGACCCGACAATCAAGGTCATTGTGGTGACAGGCCTGAATCATTTTTGCTTCGGTGAGATGGAGGGATCTGCACGCTGGGGTTCCATACCGGTGAAAGGATCTCCTTTTAGCTGTGCGTCCCGTCATCTACTACTGTCAAGTCCCTGTTCTAACTCCACGTCTAGTATCCATCCTTGCTTGAGCATGTGCTTCGCAACATCTCCCCTAGCACGAACGACACTATACAAATGGCAGTTTTCCACAGTCGCAATCGGGGATTGTGCATTCACGCTACGGTATAGCGTGTGAGCCGTCGCCTTCCAACTGGCCCTAAATATTAGCTGCATGACCCTTGTAACCCTGTGACATTATCGGTATGCGATTTCTGATTTGGCTAGGTCCCGGATAAGGTGCCCGTGTTTGAGGCGGTGGACTCAATGTCGTGTTATTTCTTGATCACTGCCATACACCGGGCGAGGGCGGCGTAGATTATTTCACATTTCACTCATGAATGATTTCCGTATTTGTAGATGAGAGGTGTCGCAGGTGGGGTCACGTACTGAAGAATTATGTATGGGTCGCTTCGCTGCCAGCACCGTCAGTAGCCAATCTCGCGCCCCGTAGAGTAAGGTTTGAACCAACCTGTAATAAGATGGCACGTCCTTGGAATAAATGTCTGATTGAAGAAGGCTTGTGATTGGTATTGAATAATTTTGGTCCAATCACGAGCATCCAGAAATTAATTTGACATTTGCACAAGTTGAGAGGATTGTTCTGCATTAATGGCAGAAAATAATGCACAAGCACTTTTGATGGACACCGCCTCATGGAGCAAAAGGGAGACGATCCGTTTATTTTCTTTTTTCGGCATTGTGTGTAACAATGGGAGGCTAGGGCAAGGGACCTGAGCATATTTTGCCCTATTATACATTGAATAAAAAAGCAGCGAGCCCTGTGAGTAAATCAATCCGTCGTTGGCATCGCAGGTATTCCTCAGGGCGATTGCAGTCAAAACGGCGCAGTAAAACTTTTGCTGTTAAGATAATTTTAGGTTCCCAACGATGTCCAAAGTATTACATAATATGCCCATCTTAATTTATATACGACCAATCAAGGCGTAGTGCTAGATTTGCGTAAGAGGGGTAGCAGCTATTAGGCAGGCCTGCCGACGCATATGAGCTATCGATTAGTTCCATCCTTATTTTGTCTCGGAAAACCCCCCATAGACATGCCCAGATACAGCACTTCGCGCCAGAAAGTTTGTCAGCAGTGTTCCACAGCCAAGGCGAAATGTGATCGCGAGACGCCCGGATGTGCTCGCTGTGCCCGGCGTGGCTTTCTCTGTGTCTACCCAGGAGCAACGACCTGTGAAGATGGACCAAGGCAAGATACGAGCATGAACTTGCCTTCTATCGACGAGATAATGGCACCGGAACACGGTATCCAAAATTCCGAGCCGAGCCGATCCTCTCGGGGAAGTATCGCTAGTATCCTGGTGGCAGAAGATGACCTGTCATTCTTATCAACGAGGTTACCTCCGACGAACAGCCCGAGACCCCCCTCCGCAAATAGCTCTCGCGAGGGCTATCCAGATCTTGAATTTTCGTCACTGGGGCTTCTGTGTCCTATTCGGGCCGAAGATATCAGCAATCGGTGGCTGAACACATATGTGCCGCTACCTGGACAGACTATCAAAAGCTACCCGGCACCAACCACCACCTTTATCTCTCACATGCTCAAATCCTACACCGCCACAATCATTCACTCACATGGTCTGCCTCCTTTCTGTCACCCCGCGCAGATGCACATAGACTCAGCAAATATGCCATTGCTGACCTGCCTAAGCCTGCTTCGCATCTGTGATAAGCCTGCCACGGGAAATGGCTTTGCTGTTGACATTTTGCGGCAGGAAATGACCAAGTTATTTGAACAGCACACTTCATACAATGAAATGGCCCTTCTTGCCACGTTCCAGTCATATTTGGTATACTGCATGGTGCTGTACTTCCACCTCGACCAGGGCGGTGACTCTTTCCTCCGTGAAGCATCAATGCATCTCCAAGATATTGCTGGTAACAGTGCTAAACAAGGATTGGTGTGCGCCGAAGAACAAAACGGAGCCCGCCCCCGCTGGGAGCCTTGGATTACCGCCGAGGCGAAGCGACGGACACTATTCACCATGTACTTGTTTGACAGCGTACTCGCCGCGCACCACGGAACCCCTGCATTTCTTGGAACGGAGCTCGAGGGTCTTTTTGCTCCATCGGGGAAAGGGTTATGGCGTGCGGAATCTCGACGAAGCTGGGAGGTGTGCTACAATGGTCACTTGGCAGATTGGCCAGGTGGAGGTCTCCGTATCGAAGAGCTGTGGCCGGTCCCTGCTCACCTGAATGAACGAGGCATCGTTGAGCGGAAATGCAGAGTAGAAAGGTGGCTTGAGAATTTGGACGAATTTGGAACAATGCTTTATGCGGTGACGTGCTGTACGCATGGCGTTTGACTTTTCGTTTCCACTGCATTTATAGGTCAGGTTTATTTACAAGGCACAGTATGATATAAATAATACCCAACTACACTATTCTGATAGATTCAGTGCCTTGATGGCTTCATCAAGTGAAATGACTGCAAGGTTCATTTTTGGAAGCAGTAGCTCGAGCATGACCCGAGAGAACTCCATGTGGTGATCCAACGGCAATTCAATAACGTTATCGGAAATCACATATATCTGAAAATCCAAATCATAAAGTCGATAAACCGTACTCATTACAACTCCAGAAAGGCTTAGGCCGGACTTGGGTTCATGTTATTCGTGAAATTTCCACATTTTGTTGAAAAACTTACGATGATTACAGTGTCAATGCACTGTGCCTTCAAAATTTGCTCCAAGCTGTTTCCTGCGCTGGCGCACCACCGAGTCTTTTGTAAGACAATGTCGCGGTCATCCAGTTTGAATCCCTCGTGAATTTGAACATTGGGCGATGAATTGCCAAAATCACCGTACATTTCCAGCAGCTTGGTGAAAGGCGCGCCCGGGGATAATTCCACGTTCCCGTGCGAGAAGAATAAACTCGTAAAAATTGTGAGCGGTCGCACTTCTTTCTCATGTACAGCCGAAATCCATCGATCTATGTTGGAGACGAAGCGTTGTCCCTCGGGCGAATCTCGGATGCCCTGGATAAGTATTTCCATGAGATCGAGATTGAGGATCGCGTAGCGTTTGCCAAATGACAAAGCATGGCTGGCCGAAGTTTTCATGGATGACATTTGTCTGAATTGGTATGAAAAGTAAGAGCCTAATGATTGAATTTTGAGCATGCCCATACAGCTGAATGATTAATAAATAGCAATAAGGGAGTCTGCGCCGCAAATCAGGGATGCTGGGTCCTGGGCATCGCGCCCACTGATTGGCTGCAGCGCCGGAGTTGAGATCTCAACTCCGTAATTGCCACGCTCAACTCCGGCAGCGGAATTGACCTCCCTGCGTATATCATGCGACTTGATCTTCGAGCTGCATTGGCAAGATGCACCTTTAAATAACTTCACCGTTTTATCGCAGTAGCCATTTTTCTTAAAAATAATTATTTCCCATCACCTGGATTCTCACACCTGCCACTCAACATCCCCTTCTCATCACCGCACCATGGAAGAGCCGTACAGCATATTCGACAAGCGGCAAAAAGCCCTGATCGTCCTCATCGTTTCCACAGCAGCAACCTGTAAGATCTCTCATACACGATTTATTGATTACTAGAGCTAACAATGTAAAAGTCTCGGGCTTTGCATCCAACATCTACTTCCCTGCAATCCCCACCATCGCTTTTGACCTCAACGTTTCCACCGAACTCATCAATCTGACAGTCACTTCATACCTCATTTTTCAGGGACTCGCCCCTAGCTTTTGGGGTCCAGTCTCAGATGTCAAAGGTCGCCGAACTGCGTACCTGTTCACATTCTTGGTATTTTTGGCCGCATGCGTTGGCTTGGCGGAGGCGAAAACATACGCGGCCCTGATTGTGCTGCGATGCCTGCAGAGCGCCGGTAGCGCGAGCACCATATCGATTGGCTCGGGAGTGATAGGCGATATTACAACCCGCGCTGAGCGAGGAGGCCTAATGGGAATATTCCAAGCTGGCTTACTTGTGCCCGTTGCGGTTGGGCCCGTCATTGGCGGTGCGCTTGCTGGTGCCTTGGGTTGGAGATCAATATTCTGGTTCCTGGCCATTTATTGCGGCGTATTTCTTGCTATACTTATCGTCTTGCTGCCGGAAACCTTGAGGTCAATCGTTCACAATGGAAGGCATGCCCCGTCCAATTGGTTTTACCGATACCCTTTGGCCATCTACCAGCGGACAACGAAAATACGCTGGGAGCCAGAAGAAACTTCCAATGAGGCACCACCCAAGAAGCATATTGACTTGACTGGACCAGTTCGAATTCTATTCAGCAAGCATGCTGTTTTCATCATCACCTTTCTCGCCATTTATTACGCTGTCTGGCAGATGAGTATTACGGCCATGTCGACACTTTTCAAGAACCGCTACGGGCTGAATGAAACCCAGATTGGGCTTACATTCATCGCCAATGGCGTTGGTTCCATGGTCGGAACGCTGATTACTGGTAAGATACTTGACTATGACTACCAGAAGGTGAAGCTCGCACATGAATCTCAGTCACCCTCACCGAATATTGAGGCTGCTGCTGAGAGTTGCTCGAACACGACCAGCTCCGAGGAGGAGTTCCCGATCGAAAAGGCACGACTTCGTCTTGTCCCAATCTTCGCCATCGTTCAAGGCATGTCGATTCTGCTTTTTGGCTGGACTATCCAATATTCTCACCGCGTACATATTGCTGTGCCAATTGTATCGACCTTCATCACGGGATGGACTGCCGTTTCCACGCAGTCAGTCATAATGACATACTTGGTTGACATCTTTTCCGATCGAAGCGCTGCTGCCAGCGCAAGCTTGAATCTGGCGCGGTGTTTGTTCGCTGCTGGCGGTACGAGCGTTGTTATGCCGATAATCAACGGCGTTGGAGTGGGCTGGACTTTTACCATCTGCGCCATTGTGCAAGTTCTTGCTTTAGCGGGGGTGGGAGTTCAGTGGAAATTGGCTCCACGGTGGAGAAGGGAGGCAGAGGAGAAGCAGAAGAAGAGAGATCGCTCAACACGTTAGAATGCACGTGCTGCCCACTGCTTGTTTACCTGTTACGACTTTTCAGAATTGGTGAATGCAAAAAGCGGTCGGGACTGATGTCTCACGCACAAAAGTCTTGTGTTTGCCAGACGCCCATGCTTGACGTGCTATGGGATGTGCTCTGGCAGCGTTTTTCATTTCATTCCATAATTAATTTAATTTAGAAAGGAAGCAAATTTACATTTCTTCAACCTCGCGCAAAAGGATTTGACCAATTGATCAGCGTGTTGGGCTTCTTCCTTATGAGCAAATGTGATCGCGGATTGTTAGCGCCCGAGTGAGCTCATCACTGCGCTCGGGAAAATCACTGGACCAATTCCCTTTCAAGATTTAACATAGAAATATTAATAAAGAGACATTTACAATTTTGTGTCATATTTCTTTACTGTAAATACATTTAGCGCTTGCACACCACAATTTCGCTCAATGTTGTTTCAGTTGGCAGCTGGTGCCATCGAGTTGGTCTCATTAATATCGTTTGCGTGACGTGATTCATTCTGATTCTCCAACATTGTCATCAATCTCATAAAGTGGAAAGATCAAGAACAGAAATTCTACTCCGCCTGGGTAGGCTTCTCTGGCTTTTGGCCATAAACCATATGCCTGTTGTAAACGTCAATAATGAAACTTCTTGGGCTAGGAGGTGAAAACGTACATGTCGCTGTTGGTTAGGTTCTTGGTGTTGCGAATAGCTGCTCGCATCTTGGCTACGAGTACCTGCACCTCCTCTAGGGTCCAGCCTAGTACCTGGCCAATTGGGTAGAGTGCAAAGCCATCCAAACTCAAGTCCATGTAGAGGCCAACATATTGACCCTGCTCTTTGAGGCGCTTGTCCCTCGGCCAAGGGCTGTGGGGGATGGTGAAAACCTTCTTGGTGATATTGACGAAGCCGGCTTCCTTTGCCGATTTTTCCATGGTTCCATCGGTGATTCTAAATGTTCGCCCAAATTTATCACCAGCGTCATAAAAAAGCTGAGCCCATTGTTTGAAGGTTCTGTTGTCATCAATCAGCTTTTTCCACTCCTTACTCCTCCATCCACACATTGAATTGCCGGCACCTACTTGTTTTCGTCCACGCAGGCAGGATTATCGCAGCGCAACTCAATATCGGGCTCAATATGCTGGAACCAACCACCCGGCTTGAGGTTCTGGAAAACTTGTTCGTAGAGCCTTGGCCAGTTGTCGATTGCGCCGTGCATGTAACGGATATGGATGAAATCAAAGGATTCGGGCCCAAAGGTCCACTCTAACTGGGCATCGTCAATCTGAAAACTGAGGTTCGGCGGGATCCAAGCAGGTTGCGTTGGGGAGATGTCTGTTCCGATAACCTCTGCCGAGGGGGATTTATCTGCCATGTCACTAGCTCGGTCAGACACATTCTAAAAAGTAGGAAGGGGTTCAACTAACATAGCCCAAATTCCCGTACCGGTTCCAATGTCCAAGATGCGCTAAGGTCAGGTTAGATATTGAAGAAAGCGTAAGACTGACAAGAATCACCTGTGGGTTGTCCCCGATTGGCGCGGCGTAGAGTTCATCATCAAGCATCATGGTCAACCATTGGTGGCTGTGGCAATCAAGTCAGCATTCGCTGGTGAGGGAGGTCTGGGGTAAGTGATAAGAAATATTGACATACGCCACGTCGAAAGCTTCAATGTGTTTTTCGTCATTCGGGGCCCTATGATCTGTAAGAAATGCAATCCGCGAAAGAATCAAGGTCTACTACTTGCCAATACTCGGTCGTTTTCGACGATTGAAATGTTCTGCCCTGGATGTTGCGATACTCCCATATACTAGATGAGAGCGAGGCTGTGGAATCGCGCAGGCTAGAAACTAGGCATTAGCGATGGAACGTAGCAGTTGAGCCTAGTAAGAGCATTCGCAGGGTGCAACTGACCTCTCAGTGTCAGCTAACGAGTCGGTATCATTTTCGCCGACGAGATTAGGGTCCTGGTAGTAGTTAGCGCTCAGTCTGAGGTAATTATGAGTTGAAGATTGAGGCCTAGCAAGTCTTTGTAGCACTGCATAGGTGTGACGATTCAGAAACATACCGCTTCAATGCGCTGGGCTGTCTCGGTCGGAGGATCCATTTTGGGTTTGATTGCGACGTCTATGGCGATGTCCTTTTCTCCGAGATAGCCGAAGTTGCTCTGAAGCCAATGCTGAGATTTTATCCCGCCTCTTCCTTTTAGCCACGTGAGTAATTACGTCCCAAATACCCCCTCGTGTTGGTTGTGTCGAGGGCCCTGCTGGCAGCGGGGGAGAGGTCCAATCCTAATCCGCTGCGAGCCTCGCGTATGCACGATCCCTGCTTACCTGGCTTGGCATGGTCTGGATTTACAGCCACCCGTGCGCTAGCTGGGTATTGATTGGCAAACGGTTGAATGGATGTCAGCTGGTGAACATTCGGTAAGTCTAAACTGTGCGGTGTGCGGGTGCACATGTACATTGGACACCGAAAAAAAAATGATCGTGGGTCTTCAGCGAATGGAAAAATGGCCAAATTTCTTGTAGAGTTTCTAATAGAACACCCAAAACTTCAGTTTGTGAGAATCTCAAAACTTAGAGTAAAATAAACAGGACGAAGTGGGCTTCACGATTTACCACCGGAAAACCGAATTTGCCGTGGCATCCTTCAGTTTGGATCTTAGCTGCATCTATTTGTATTCTCTTTCAAAGCGAGATGCCATCTTTGTAGATTTGGTTGTGGTCCTTGGAAATGGACAGAGAGGGGCGCTGCAGACATCACAATACCAGTCTTGCCGGCACGTTTCGTAGAAAATTACGAATTATCTTCCTTGCCAAGACTCTCCAAAAAGAATAGGTGAGAGATCCAAGAAATCGGGCGAGCCATCCCCAAATGAGGGAAAGTGCAGAGGAAGACAAAGCAAGACAAGAGGCGCATGGATGCATCATTTTATGAATACAATTGAGTCAATTGGTAGGCAATAAGAAACTCGGGTGCCACTAGTAATAGATAAGAAATATGTGCCGGAGCGTATCAGTGACCTCATGCAAGGATCCATCGCCCATTGCCCTTTTCAGAACCTGCTCATTCGCAAACGGAGTATGTCCGACGTGGCTAGTCGCTGGCGGGAAATTTCCGTGTGCAAGTTTTCGGGGCAAGCCCGTGTGTCTAATTGGAAAAGAAAGAATGCCGTTAATGCCGTGGTCCACTGATCTGGCGGCATATTGTATAAGAGCGGGTCTCGGAAACGAGCTCGTGCCGCTGTTCCGAAGCGACATTGCGATAGCTTCCATGCACGCCTATCTGTTTGTAACAATAACAGACGGTACGTGTAGTTATAACATGATCGATCTTGTTTTTGCTACTCTATTTGATTTGTATGGGGCCCCACAAACATGGTTGACTGGTGAGCCCACTGAGTAAATGTATTTAAGAGCCTTTGAGAATTCGATAATGGCAAGTCTCACACGCAACTTGGACAAGCACGACAGAGCACATTCAATATGACCCTTAAAACCTACCTCGGCACCAGTGGCACTCTATTAAACATCCTTCAAATCCTTCTTGTTGTCGGTCCGTCTTTCATTCTATTTGGTTACAACCAGGCAGGCATAGGTGGCCTTCTCACTGAGGAAGATTGGGTCAAAACATTCCCTCAAATCGACACCGTCCACAGCGCGGGGTCGGAGAAGAAGAAAAAGTCTACACTACAGGGCTTCGTCGTGGCCACTTTTGTCCTTGGCGCCCTCATTGGCTCTCTTTCTTGCTCCAAGACAGGCGATGGATTCGGACGTCGCAATGTCATTTTCTTCGCTGGGATTTGCGTTATAGCTGGCCAAATACTGGAAGCCTCGTCGTTTGGCCTAGCCCAGTTCATTGTAGGCAGAATTGTGCTTGGTCTTGGCGTCGGCCAACTCAGCTCCATCGTACCGGTTTGGCTTAGCGAAACAACTCAGCCCCAGAATCGAGGCCGCTTTGTCATCTTTACTGGAGTATTTACTTGCCTGGGGTTCACGCTTGAATCTTGGATTGATCTTGGCTTCTTCGAATTCACGACTGGGCCCATTACGTGGCGCCCGCCAATTGCCGTCGGCGCCATCTTCTCCTTGATACTCATTGCATCAATCTATGCTCTACCCGAAAGCCCACGATGGCTGGTGCTGAAAGGGAAACCCGAGGCTGCTGCCTCTGTGATATCCGCTATTTACGGAATTCCAGAGACCTCTCTTGAAGTTCAAAGTGAACTCAGCGGCATTGGGCTCTCTCTCGAAGAAACGGCTCACAAGGTCACGTTTGCCGACATGTTTAGAATGGGGGAAGATAAGCTATTCTACCGATTCATGCTGTGTCTTTTATTGCAATTCTACCAGCAAATGTCTGGTGGGAACCTTGTGAGCGTATACACCACTATATTATTCCAAAGTAATCTGGGAATGGGCAGCGAGACATCCCGTATTGTTGCTGGGGGCGCATTGACGTGGAAGTTTCTATCTACATCCATTGCCTTCATCACAATTGATCGCTTTGGGCGCCGCCCCGCATTTATACTGAGTGGCTCCTGCATGTCTGCTTGTATGATTGCCCTTGCTATTACCACATCATTCGACAGTAGCAACAGGCCTGCTATGATTGCTGCAGGCTACTTCATTTATCTCTACAATACGTCCGTGGCTATTGGATTTATGGGTTCCAACTTTTTATATTGTACGGAAGTCGCCCCTGTACGTCTGCGTATGGCCATGGCCTCCATCTCGACTGCAAACCACTGGCTCTGGTAACTATTCCGACTAATCTTCTAAATTTCCTGGCTGACACATGACTTAGGGCATTTGTGGTCATCATGGTAACCCCGATAGCATTTGATACCATTCATTGGAAGTACTTCTTGGTGTTTGCCGCCATTGCGGCTTGTATCCCCATTTCGGTTTATTTTCTTTTCCCAGAGACCACCAGGAGGAATCTAGAAGAGATTGATATGCTATTTAGAGAATCTCCATCGGTCTTTGCCACCGTCAATTTCGCAAAAAGGCGACCTATTGCGACTGTGCTGGAATTTTCGTCTGAAAAGGGCGAGGTCAGCCATGTGGAACGAGAGAGCTGATTCACAAGTCGCGATAGGCAGAGCAGAATAGGTAAAACCATACACGATTCGCTTCAAATGCTATCGGATCAATGAAATACTGAACACTCAAAAGAATTTGATGGGGTTTTTAGCCGTCTCAGATATTCTGTGAAGTCACGTGATTTCGTAATGTCAACACGCTAGAGACTCGGAATTCGCATCCAAGTGGAGAAAGACGATCAGTATCAGTACACTCCTCATATCGCGAAGATGTATAGAGCTGCTTCAAGAGGATCATGTTATCGCCTATCTGTGAGGTTATCAGATCCTCGCACACTCTACAGCCGCCGCTTTCACGGCTTCCCCGAAAGGGAAATGCCTTATCCCGGGTTAGGCATACCCTTGCGATACCATGGGCAACTCAGAGAGCGACCCGGTCAAGACCTACGCGTTTATCCCATCGGTGTACACACTAATTCTTGGGGCTCTGAATCCGACATGCTTTTAGTGCGAGAGGTCGCTATGATGATCGTCATGGACCGCATCATGGATAAGCCGGATTTCCATGTCAAAATATTCAATGATGACGTTGCGAAAAAATGGTCCGAGGAAGCTCTTGCTTTGCCAGTTGACCAGCTGTACCGCGATATTTTGCAGGGGTCTAGCGACTATTTGAGGCTTCCCAAAACAATGCTTGACAAAGAATGTATGGACTACGTAGGTTTGGCGCGTCTCGAGTCGTAATCGCTACTCATTTCCTGATTTGACCTCAGTGCATAAAAGAAATACGTGCAAAGGCAGATTTTTTCAAGAAGACAGGTCTCATCCCTACTTTGGATGCCAATGCATCCGTCATCAAGTCCGACAGCTTCATTGATGAATCACTGCATCTTGCACTTCGCGATGCATTCTGTAAGCTGAAAGAAGACACGGAAAATGAACCAGATTGGCATCCACGCACAAACGAGACTGTACGAGATATTGTTCACCCTTCCATGTATCCTCTTGTATATGGTAAGTCACAAGTCCTGTCTGATGAGGTTGTTGGCATTGAAGATGCCGTTCAGAAATGGGCGGGGAAAGGTGAAATCATTCCTCAAGACGATTCAATACCGGACAAACACAAGGAGCAGGATTATTACGAGGGTGGCAGTATGATTGACCCTTCGTTTTGGTCCACTCGCTATCAATGGTTGCCATCCAATCTAAAGCTTCAGGATGATGGGCGCATGAAGTTCACAAGCTATATCAACAATATAAACCCTATCAAGCATCGGGATGTATACGATACTATTGAGAGGCTAATAGATAGGGCCATTCCCGCATGGGATCTTTGTTTGGTAGAGTATCGCAATTATCGCCACGTTGGAAATGGGCGATTGACGCCTCGATTTCCTATGCCTCATGACCCAACGTAAGTTAAATAGGAAACACGCAATACGTTATGAGGCGACACTGTATTTATTTCCGCGACTGCAGGGACGAAAATCCGGACAACTGGACCCCACCACTCGATGCGTTCGAGAAACAGTCCAGCTTCGACACAAACAAAACATCGCCGGCCAGTGAAACATCCGAGGAGGAATATTATGAAGAAACCGACGAGAGCGGAAATTATTACTATGGGACTCGCCGGGAGATTGAATGGCAAAAGGCCCGAGAGCCGGTCCACCCGAAAGCCCCAGAGTTTCAGCCATTCAATTACGGCGCGAGACCTGGCACCTCCCTCAAAGAGCAGTTTAAAGGTATTCAAGTCATCGTAAAGATAGCATCTATTGAGCTCACGCCAGACAAGCCCGAGTTTCCACAAGGCAATTGGCATGTGGAAGGTCAGATGAACGAACACATTGTGGCCACTGCTCTTTACTATCTGGACTCGCACAACATCACGCCCAGTCGTCTGGATTTCCGGATGCAAACAAGTTCATATCAAGACGACTTCAACGCGAGTCAAGAGTTTGCTTGGATGGAGAGCGTATATGGAACGACACTTGACAGCGGCGGCGGGGGACCTTGCGTCCAGCGGTATGGCAGCGTTGAAACAAAGCAGGGAAGGCTCCTTGCATTTCCAAACGTTTTTCATCATCGAGTGTCTGGATTTGAACTGCAAGACAAGTCAAAACCCGGCCACCGCAGGTTTATTGCCCTCTGGCTTGTCGATCCGCTTACTCGCATTATCAGTACAGCAAACGTGCCACCACAGCAGCAAAGTTGGTGGATGGAGCGATCGTCTAGCAGCGCCTCCGAATCATCTCCTAATCAAGCATCTCAAACAGTTGGGGACACCATTCTCAAGCAGGCGCTCGAAAATGTCGACCTGGAGGCCGTGGTCAAAGGGAAGCAGGGAATCCCGGCGGAGCTGTTACACATGATGAAGAAGGAGTTTGGAGATGCAACCCCAATGAGCTTAGAGGAAGCAAAGGAGCATCGAATTAAGCTAATGGATGCCCGTACGGTCTTCCAGGAAGATGTCAGAGGTGGCTGGGAGGGAGTGGTTTATAGCTTTTGCGAGCACTAGCGCGTGATTTCAGTCATCTTATTGCTCTTAATCTCAGTCTCCACGCATCATCAAATCGAATCTCTGATTATTAAATGATCCCAAGCAACAGAATCAAATTACCGGGTGGCACGTCCATCACCCCGCCTGTGGTGCCATTAGATTCGGAGGTCGCGGGCGCTAAACCATCGATTGGGTGTCATTTACTAACGCCATTGTGAGTCAGAACGAGTAAAGGGCGTGGAGATGGCATTGCTTACAACATGTGAATTATATGTCCTAGCCATATAGCCATCTCTAGATATGTATAATAAAGCAACGAGATCCCCCAAACGCATCCTGAATTCTCATAAATGGCTTATACGCAGCCTATTACTTCTTGTTCTACATCACCATCCTCTCAAACACACTTCAACAACAAGAAATGTCCTCCCAGACAATGAAAGCAATTTTAATCTCGTCATTTGGGCCGGTTGAAAACCTGGTGATCCAAGACGTTCAAAAGCCGACTCCTACTCTAGGCACAGCTTTGATCAAGATCGAAGCGTTCGGCATCAACCATGCCGAGATGCACATGCGTCGTGGCGAATGGGCTGAGTCAGTCCCCATCAGCGGCATTGAATGCGTGGGCGTTGTCGAAGATTGCCCTGGCGGCGAAATAGCTGTTGGGACGCCAGTAGCCGCCCTTATGGGAGGTCTCGGTCGCACGATACCCGGTAGCTACGCCCAATACACCGTCAGCAACGTCACCAATATTGTGGATCTGGGCGCTAAAGACGAGCCTCTACCGATTTCATGGGCTGAACTAGCTGCTCTGCCGGAGAGCTATGCCACTGCATGGACTTGTCTGTTTAGAAACCTTGCTCTTAGTAAAGGGAAAAAACTTCTTATTCGCGGAGCTACATCTTCATTCGGTAGAGCGGCTGTAAATCTCGCCGTGGATGCGGGCGCAGTCGTCACTGCTACGACCCGCAGCGAATCAAAATTCCCCATGCTACGAGAGCTCGGTGTTGCAAATACTATTGTGGAGGGACCCTCACTGGCGCAGCGTCTCAAAGAAGAGCATGGCGGAGAGCTAGATAAATTCGACTGTGTTTTGGAGCTGGTGGGAAATAGCACCGTGGTCGAGTCTCTGACACTTGTCAAGCGGGACGGCCGCCTCTGCTTGGCCGGCTGGCTTGGTGGTTTGGATCCCATTCCAGGGCCTGGCCCACTACCCGGGTTCAATCCTCTTCTGCAGATGGCCAGCGGTGTACACTTCAGCTTCTTCGGCAGCTTTGTGTTTGGGACACCAGAATTCCCCGTCTCGGATGTGCCGCTGAAGGATATCGCCCAGAAGATAGCGACTTCTCGTTTCGATGCAAAACCGTGGAAAGTGTTTAAGTTTGAGGAGATTCATGACGCTCATCGAGCTATGGAAGCCGGGGCTGCGAATGGGAAAATGGTAGTGGTAGTCAATTAGAGCAACCAATTTGACGCTGCAATTACAGCAGATGAAAATGGCGACGGGAATCAAGGAACAAAATGTAAGAGACAGCATCGGAATAAATTCTGCCGCACCAATCTCGCGTTCACTCACCATGTGTGCTGTATTCCTACCCGTGATCAGTCATCGTGCGCCAACCAGCTATGCAATACCCAAAAGCACCAACAGCGCCTCCCGCTGACAGCATTCGGAAAGCAGCGCAGCCATGCAACTATTTATTTTTTGTCGAATTTCTATTGAAATTTGGCGACAGCATATTCCCAAGATCAGCGTCGAATTCCTTTGTCGTTCGCCTTCAGCGAACCGTCTCCACTTGGCTGAACGCCACTCTGAGCACTTCCATTGGTAGCCTGATGACGGATTACGTAGACCAACCGTTCTCAGCCGAGCATGGTCATCCAAATCATCATATTGATGTTATTTGGGATGGAATCACTAGTAAAAAAAATCCTACCCATGGGCCTGCTTTTCCCTGATACCTGTCTCTCATCAGGTCGCTATTGACGGCACGTGAGACAGCGCCACAACTTCGCCACACGACATGGGATCCTGCGCCGCGCGCCGTCATTCAGCTCTCATCCTTCAGCTCAGCTCGCATTCAATTCGTGTCATCTCAATGCGACACGCCAAATAATCCTCAAATGCCGGCGGAATGCGGCTCTTAAACACCGAAACGGTTGATCTCATCGAGGTGTATGGCGCCGACATCCCAACCTACGCCATCCTGTCGCACACATGGTCTAGCGAGGAGGTCCTCCTGCAGGACCTGCACAAACCACACATCCATGGATCATCCTGGGCGCAGACAGCCGACCAATCACAAGCCACCAACGCGTTCAGGAAAGGGAAGGGGATGAGAAAACTGCTGAATAGCACCTCATTATCTCGTCAGAACCATTACGATTATATATGGATTGATACCTGTTGCATCGACAAAACCAGCAGTGCTGAGTTATCCGAGGCCATCAACTCAATGTACCGCTGGTATGCCAATGCCCAAATTTGCTATGCTTATCTGGCCGACGTTTCTCCCGCTGGCACAGAGGATCCATTCGCCATGAATTCTTCATTCCGCCAAAGTCGCTGGTTCACGCGTGGCTGGACTCTCCAAGAACTCATCGCATCTCGACAGGTCGAGTTTTATGCTAGCGATTGGAGCTATCTTGGGTCCAAAAACGGAGATATCACGTTTACGCGACTCCTCAATGAGATTACCGGAGTGCAGCTTGACGTGTTGACGGGCGAGATGAGCCCTCAACAAGTAAGCCTCGCTTCACGCATGCATTGGGCCGCGGAACGCGAAACCACACGAGAAGAAGATATTGCGTATTGTCTATTGGGAATTTTCGATGTCAACATGCCGCTTCTGTATGGAGAGGGGAAGCGAGCATTCATCCGTCTTCAGGAAGCAATTCTCAGCAGAGAGGAAGATCAATCCCTTTTCGCGTGGCATTCTGAAACGCTGGATCTCGACGAATTGGGCCAAGTTGATTCTCCGGGCCAAACCAATCAATTCAGTGGGCTACTCGCCGATGCACCAGATAAATTTTGGGATGACAGCGACATTGAAATGACGATGCCTTTGACTCTGAACAGCAGCCCGCCAACCGTAACAAGTAAGGGCTTGGGCATTGACTTTTTTCTGCTCCCTTGTGATGACGAGAAAATTTCCAAAGAAGCTGACTTTCGCGTTGTCCTAAACTGCGAGAGGACCCGAGATGGACAGCGGGAATCACCCGTCATCTATCTAAAGCGGATATGGGGAATGGGCGACCAGTTTGCCCGTGTTCGAACCGATATTAAAACTTTTATTCCGCCAAATGTCAGCCTTCTGGATGATGGCATGGACGAACGAGTTTTTGTTAAACAGGATCCATCGTCAGACATCCGTATTATTCGAATCATGGTCGCCAAGGAGAATTCACGTTTGCAACTTCCATCTGGCGTGACAAATGACACCCACGAATCCACATTCAATTGGAGAATTAAGGATGCATGGCCAAAGAAATGCTGGATCGAAAAGACTCAGACATTTCAGACTCATGATCTAGCATTCGGGTTGCCTTGTGGCATCTTACGTCTCGAGATAAAGGAAGCCAATAAGATCTCTACCTTGGATGTTGCTGTTGGCATGCATGCTCCCAGTCAGCGTTTGTGCAGAAGTTGGTGCCAGATTATGAATCGCGAGTCCTTTTTGGATGCGGAGGGTGCTTTTGCATGGGCCATGAGGGAGGCCCAGGCCGGAAACTTGTCCTTCAACGAGTTCTCGGCTCAGGACATTCATGGAACCGACATGTCAACATGGATCGTAGTGAATGAACGAAATCGGAAAAGAGGGATTGACATTACGTTGCATGTGTTGTCAGAGAGGACCAAGAATAACATGACGGAATTATCACATGACGACTACAGCCAGATCATCCCACTATCAACATTGTCCGAGCAAGAACTGGCGAAAATCGACTTGGTTAGATTCAGTCGCCCACCCAAACACCATGAACTTTCCCGCACGGAGGGGCTGTGGCGTAAATATCGTACCGAGTTGAGCGTGTTAATGGAGGATGCCACGGTAATTGATTCTATTGAAATAAGCATATTCCCTCGGCTATCTTTTGGTTCCAAAGTACGCATCGGGTCCAAACATGGTGAGCCCTTATCTTTGGAACCCCTCAGCAAATATTGCTTGGACACCTTGGCCGCAGTTGATACAGAGACCCGCAGGTGTGTACAGGTTCTTTATGGCAACACGGGTACCGAAACATTTGGTTTCTTGGATGTCTTCAGAATTTTAAATGGAAGATCTGATTCATTTCTCCAACTTCAACCGATCCATTGGGCTGTTATTGGTGGTAAACCAGAAATTGTTCTAACGTTAATTAATTCTGGAGTCGAGCCAATTGGAAAGTCCGATAGACGTCTCAACAGTCTGCATCTAGCAATGCTTCACGAGAAGCCGGATATCCTAGAGCTGCTCTTAAGTTACCTCTACCCAAATAGTCCCACTAACGACCCGGACGGCATCTGGTTCAACAAAAACCTGGAACACCTTGAGGCAACTATAAATAATGAAGATTATCCACTGCATTTCGCCGCGGCATATGCTCGATCTCCTGGCTTTTGGGTCAAGACTCACTTCCAATGGCTTTTTGGGAGGCTGCGAAATCGATTTGGAGAGACACCTTTACATCGAGCTGCTGCTATGGGGAATCTTGCTGCTCTGGATTACATGCTATCACCCGAAGGCCGGTTTTGGAACGGATCTGCCGAACAACATATCAGTGCTGTTGATAACAAGGGAAGAACTCCACTGTGGCACGCCGCATGCTCTGATCACACGGGTGAGGTCACCAGCAAGCTCCTCGCCGCAGGCGCCCAACTTAATATCGCGGATCAGGATGGCCTTTCCCCAATCCACGTTTCGTGTCGTGAAGGTACAGTTGGGTGTTTGAAGACTCTGATTGTGGGGGGTGCGGACTCTTCCCTCGGAGCTGGAACATTGGGCCTGTTGCCGGCGCACTTTGCCGTATTGTATGGGAACTCTGGATGCCTCAAGGCCCTTTTAAGAGTCAAGCCTTGGGCTTTCATTGACTCGATAGACTTGGATGGCTTGCAAATTAATGCATTGCATCTTGCGATTGCCAACGGCCAGGACGCCTGTGCTCGCTTGATCTGGGATGGATTCAACGAAAAACCGCACTTTTCTGGCTGGAGCCTTTGTGTTGTGAACGAATCTACAGGCCCAACCATCAATTGGATGTACTTGCAAATCAATGACGAGCACTGGTTTGCAATCGACGACCCATCTCATGAAGATGGCACACGTAATTTTATCTGCGCTAGTGACAAAGACGTCCGCCCGGAACTTTGGGTCAGACCATCACTTCATCGTGAAGAGCCAGATCATGATGACGAAGACGAGGAAGATGACGACTATGAGGAGCGCATACAAGCAAGGTTGGATGAGGAATACAACGCGATTGCTCGTAAGCAGGGACCTTTAGATATGAAACGGCCCTCCACAGTGGATTCATCCAAAATTTCGGGCCCATCATTAGGCTACAGTCCGAAAATGTCACCGCCAAGGACAAGAGAAGAGACTGAGCCAGAGGACGCAGGTGGCAAGGGACGTAAGTGGGGTCGTGAAAAGATTTGGAAGCTGATTAAAAGACGATAAGCGCCTGAATTTAATGTAATTGAAAGATGCCATGAATATCTCAATTGTGACTTCAAAACAGATGAAAGTTTTGTGTTGCAGAACAGGTGTCCTCTCCCTGCATTGACCACAGCTAAATTCAGACTGAGGCAGGCTAGTAAAGAAGTGAAGACTGAAAGGAATGTGTTCTAAACCCGCTGTCGGATTATAGGACAATAACATACATGAGAAACACACGACAGGCAACTTCGCTTGTCCTGATGCAAAGTTTGTTTGACCAAGTGACTCTTGCTTGACAAATGCTGATGCCGGATCAGGCCACTCGGGGAAAATCAGCTTCAAATTGTATTGGGTTTTTTATGAGATAATAATTACCTAATAACCGATTTCTAGACTAGCACCTGAAGTATCATGTACGCATAGCGTTCAAGGTACCAAGGTCACAGGGCAACAAAGACAAAATCGGCATCACCGCAAGCCGGACCAGCCAGGCGAGGAACACAAAGAAATAAGGAAAAGGCGGTACCGTTTAAGATCCAGAAAGTAAACAGCAAGTTGATTCGTAATATAAAAGGTTTTTCGCCTGTGTTAGAAGCAGCAGGTGCTCTCGACAGCGTCCGTAATGGTAGCATCTACGTGAACTAAGGTGCGGCCCGCATGCCGCCACTTTGCGGACATGACGGGCCGCAGGCGGAATTTCACGGCCTCAGCGCGCTGTGCATTTCGCCAAAAATAATCACAACGCCAAACCACTGAACCTAACATCCCGAGGGCTCCGAGTAACGCCGTGGGTCTGTAATATAGCAGAAACTGCTCCACTGCGTAGATAAATTGGACTCAGTCCTCATGTGCTTGTATTCAAATCGTGTCATCCATGACCAACCCCGAAACAAACTGATTCGGTGTGATGAATATGGCACGGAATCCAACTATGGATACACTATACCCTTTATCACGAACTATTGATGCCAAAATGCGGCCGGTGACTGTATCCAGCCGTTCAGGAAACCCGGTAAGAAACTTTCGTCAAGCCACTCGACGCACATCTAATGCTCTGCAGGGTCCGTTAGGCTTCGGAGGATTTGCGACAACGCTAATGACTTTGTCCTTTTCAATGATGGGATTCCGAGGCGTGTCTAACCAAACAGTGTTTATCGGAAATCTCTGCTTCGTAGCTGGGATCGGATTGGTGATTTCCGCGCAGTGGGAAATTGCTAGGGGCAATACCTTTGCCTATACCGTGCTCACTGCTTTTGGTAAGTCGTTTCTAAACACTCGAAAGCAGCATAGTAGCTAATAACTACTAGGGCTATATTATGCTGGATATGGTGTACTGCTCATGCCGTCCCTGGGCATTATCGAGGCCTATGGAGGGAAGACCCCTGAGTACTATAACGCCTTCGGTCTGTACCTCCTCGGTATGTCAAATCTACAAATTTAGATGATCCTGCATTGACAAAGATTTAGCCTGGTCTGTTTTTAATCTTACGTTCCTTATTGCGTCCTTCTCAACGTTGGTACTACCCACGGACATATTAGAACTAAAGCATTGACCCGAGAGCAGGAACATTGCCAATATAATCATCTACGCTGGCCTGGAACTATGCTACATTTTTAATTGCGCGGCCCATTTCGCTATGGCGGATGGGAAAACATCATCAAATGAAGCACTCACGAAGACTGCAGGGGCTTTCGGGTTCATATCTGCACTTACAGGATTTTACGTTGTCGTTCACGAGTTATGCCAGGATTTGTTCCCGTTTGAGGTCCCGATAGGCGATACATCTTACTTCTTTCGACGAGCACATCCGGCCAAAGGTGAACTATAATTCGAGCCCTACAGCAATCAGTCAAACCCTTCCAAAAATTCCAGTCAATCCATGAAGCAAACACCAAGCAAGACCTGGAATCACCAACAGGATGTCTATCGTAAATATGCCGAATAACCCCTCTTGGGAAACATGACAATAAATTTAATTTCCGGATTCTAGTTGATATTTCGGCACTTCCTCGCCCGCTCGCCACTTATACTTGCTTCCTGGGTGATTTTCTGGCAACCTCTTAGAGCCGATAAACACCTCTCTCGCCGTGGCACCTTCTTTCTGGACCTCGGACCTAAAAATACCTCTGCGTCTCAACTCAGGCAACAAGTGCTCAATAAGGTCCTCGAAAGTACCCGGATTTGTGACATGAGCCAAGTTGAAGCCATCGACATCAGCTACCTGCACCCATCGCTCCAGCTCGTCCGCCGCTTCCTTGGGCCCACCTACGACCTTCGCCTGCAAGCCTCCCAAGCTCACATATTCAACGATTCTGCGCTTATTCCATGGCAGATTTTCGGTTCCTGGGACGGTGTCTGACCAACGTCGAAGAAGGGATTGAATACGAGGAGAGTCGGCATACCGAAAGTCTTGATCATCGTCATAGGTGGATAGATCAACGCCAGTCCAACCGCCGAACAATGCAAGAACACCTTCTGGGTCCGCGTATTGAAGATACTCTTCGCGCTTCGCGTGGGCCTCTTCATTGGTTGCTGCGACAATGACGTTGATTCCCACAATCACCTTGATGTGGCTTGGATCTCTTCCCTCGCTTGCTGCGATGCGTCGAATATTATCCACAGTGCCCCTCACAATCTCTGGCGTTTGGCCACCCACGAATATAGCTTCACCATGCTTTCCGCCGAAACCATTTCCAGCTTCGGATACACCAGCCTGAAACAAGAACGGAGTTCTTTGCGGCGAAGGCTCGCAAAAGTGAGGCCCAGGGACCTGAAAGTATTTTCCATTGTGGTTGATTTGGCGAACAGCGTCTTCCTCAATGTACACGCCACGCTCGCGGTCTGCAGCCACGGCGTCGTCGCGGAAGCTTCCCTCCCAGAGCTTGTACAGCACCTCCAAGTACTCGTGCGCAATCGCATAGCGCTCGTCGTGCGGGATCTGCTCGTTCAATCCATGGTTGCGAGCCGCGCTATCCAGATACGACGTGACGATGTTCCACGCGAGACGGCCCTCGCTCAAATGGTCGACGGTGGAAAGCCGACGGGCCAGCGAGTAGGGCTTTTCGTACGTCAGGCTCGCCGTGACGCCGAAAATGAGGTTTTTAGTGGCTGCTGCCATGGCCGGGACCAAATACAGCGGGTCATTCACCGGAAATTGAGCCCCGGATCTGAGAGCTGGAACCACATTTGCAGGGCCCTTGTACACGTCGTAAGGACCCAGAGTGTCGGCAATGAACATGGCGTGGAAGCCAGCGTCATCTAATAGCTGCGCCAACTCTGTCCAGAACGACAGCTTCTTGTATTGGTCCGTCTTATTTTTGGGGTGTCGCCATTGGCCAGGAGCCAAATGGCCTGGCGTGTTCATTACGAAAGCATTGAGAATAATCTGCTTTTTGGTGTTTCCCGCCTCCGCAGGAGGCAATTGAGTGTCGTTGCCCATTGTAACGCTTCGTCGGTGTCAGTGTTAAAGGAGATGGTGTCGCCGACTTTGGTGTGTAAATAAGTTCGCTGGTCTCGATCCGGCGATATATTTTGTTATCTTCCAGTACTTGTGGAGGGTTTCTTTCGAGTTGAGCACACTCTGTACTTGTGAAGTTGTGAAATACGCAGTATAGATGGGGTCTTTCATTTTGTTGGGTAGCATTCATGTATTGCATCATCGCGATTGCATCATCACACCCAAAATGTTCGCGATTTTATGGTGGAAAGCCGAGGTCGCAAATCCGAGTTGACAGGCATAACGCAACACCTTGTATCTGAATAAAATGGCAATTTTCCTGCTTTAAAATCTTGGGGTATTTTTTTCTGTATTCTAAAATCATTTCTGCATTCTATTTTCTACAAAGTTAATCGCGTCATGGTTATAAGCGTGCTCTCAAAGAAATTTAAGCATGTTCCAAATTAGTTACTCCTTATCTAAAACAGATATCCCTCTATTTCGTGATTCAATCCCACGTTACAACGCTAGTCTAGCCTGCTTATTCCCGGAAATATGCAGGGAGCCGTCTTGACGCGCGCACGTTGATGCTGATCAAAAGGTGCTTGGCCGATAAACCCACAACACGCAATACAGAGTAAGGAAGATGTAAGAATAAACGGGTCTCTGTATGCCGAGTTTCCGGTGCATACGCTATCAAGAGAAAATTAGCCACAAAAGCCGTGTGGCGAAGGACGGCCATGTAGCTATATCAGATCGGCATGAACCCAATCTCAATGCCAATGCTTTTATTTGCCATATCCATAAAAGTCGTGCTTGGCTAAAAAGTCAAGTCTGCTCCACAATGTCTGTGCAATTAGGCATATCAGGCGTGACCCTGATTCCGCAGGCAACTGGATATGGAATGCTCATCGGACTCGGCGTTGCCTTTTGCGGAGTCATTTTGGCTGCCGTCAAGATTCAGAGGGCATATCTTTCCGAAGATTCGGGGACCTCTGAAATGTTCATGGTCGCCAATCGAACGGTCGGCACTGGTCTAACGGCGTCAGCCGTGTTTTCGTCATGGATGTGGATCAACGAAACCGTCTTCTCTGCAGCCATGTGTTACAAGTTTGGCCTTGCAGTCCCATTTGTACGTCTGCAAAAGATTATACCTAGAGAAGAAGAAGATGACTGACATGAAGCGAAGTGGTGGGCTACTGGACTTTGTTTTCAAATTGCTCTGATGGCAGCTCTAGGTGTTTTGGCGAAAATTCGAGTTCCATACGCCCATACCTCACTAGAAATTATCCGAATGCGCTATGGCCCAGTTGGACATGTTGTCTTCATCATCTTGAACATCACCAATAACGTTTTTGGATGCGCATCAATGATTCTCACCGGTTCGCAGCTGATATTTGGAATTTCCGGGATGCATTTTGTCGCCGCAACGATTCTTATTCCACTGGGCGGTTAGTCTTGCCCCTCTAGCAGCCAACATCAAATCAACCTTGAAACTAACATTTCGATTTACAGTTGTGCTTTACACGGCAGTTGGTGGATTAAAGGCCACGTTTATCACCGATTACTTGCACACTTTCATTGCCCTCATACTCATTATGTATTTCACCTTGCAGATCCTGACACACGACGCTGTCGGAGGCCTTGGGGGTCTCTATGATAAGGTTAGGGCGACAGCTGCAGAAAACATGATTGATGGGAACTACAAGGGATCTCTTTTGACAATGAAGTCCAAAAATGCCATCATCTGGGGTCTGATTCTAAAATTCGGAAACCTGGCCCTGGTGGTCATGGTAAGTTAATCATCATCCGAATGCTTGGCGCTGCTAATAATCCCCATCAAGGACACTGCCTTTTGGCAAAAGTCATTTGCCACCGAAGTCAACGCTACAGTGCCGGGATACAACTTGGCAGCGGTTGCTATTTTTGGCATCCCATGGGGCCTTGGCACAGTTATTGGACTCACGGCGAGAGCTCTTCACAATACCGCTATTTGGCCCACCTACCCCGCCGAGTTTACCATGGCGGAGGTGAATGCGGGTTTTGTTATGCCCTACACTGTGAAGGCTCTCATCGGCGACCAGGGTGTTGTGGCTTTCCTCGTTCTCTTGTTCATGGCGTTGACAAGCACAGTATCGTCTTCCATGATTGCCGTCAGCAGCATCTTATCGTTTGATGTCTACAAGACATACATCAATCCCAAAGCCACTGACAAGAGACTTGTTCACGTCAGCCACATAACCGTTGTGTTCCACGCCATCTTTATCACTGCAGTCTCCCTCGCACTCAACTATGGCGGGGCAGACATGACCTGGATTGGTTACTTCCGACCGATTCTCTCATGCCCTGGCATCATTCCGCTTGCTTTGACCCTTTGCTGGTCAGGACAGACCAGACTGGCAGCCATCGTGTCTCCAGTACTGGGCTTCTTTACTGGCCTCGGCATATGGCTTGGCACAGCCAAGGTAATTTACGGAGAGATTAATATGACGACAACAGAAGGGACCTTGCCAGCTTTGTACGGCGCTATTGGATCCTTCTTTTCGCCAGCTATTTACTCGGTGTTGATCTCTCAATACAAGCCTTACAAGTTTGACTGGAGAAGGTTCCTACTTATTGAACTTTCCGAGGAATCGCAATTGATCGAGGCAAACCGAGGCGAGACGGAAAAAGACGGCAATACGTCATCAGGCTCTTATGGGCCTGAGAAAAAGACTTCGGCATCTGAGCAGTCCCAAGCAATCGCTGACCTCGAACAAAATGAGACAAAGACCGATGGCAAGGAGTCAGGCTCCGCCAGTAGCAAGAGTCTTTCGGATGAAATCAACCTCGATGACATCCAGCACCCATTTGATCAAGAAACCTTGCAAAACTTACACAAATGGTATCGTATTGCCTGGGTAATGTTTGTTGCCATCGTTCTCGTCACGTTCATCCTGTGGCCAATGCCGCTCTACAGGAATTACATCTTTACCAAAACCTTCTTCACAAGCTGGACCACGGTTGCAATCATCTGGCAATTCTTTGCCTTTGTTGCCGTGGCAATTTATCCTTTGTACGATGGGCGATATGAGATATGGAAGGGAGCAAGGGGTGTTTGGAAAGAAGTAAACAGCCGGATTAAGCCCCGTTCATAAGATTAAGGCGTCGGCTCAAATACAGCCACACGGTTCCAAGGCGCCCTGGCAGCAGTGTTGCGAGGATATTCTCATGTGTAAATAATATGATGCATTGTAGAATTGCACTTGGTTCAAGGCTATTTCAAAGTCTTCTTTTTTAACAAATGTGAAAATCATGTCCTCTTTGATTTACTACCTAAGGATAAATTTCCGTCTGATCATCGGAATGCGTGGGAAATACTTCTTAGCCCTAGCACGGGCTATTACCATGTTAATAGTATAGTCACACATGTCTGATGAGTCAGAATCGTCAGAATCTTTCTCATCCTCAGTAGAATCATCACCAGGATCTTCAATTTCATCCATTTTGCCCTCTTCATCGTCCGTCACTTTTGTGTCCTCACAACTGTGTAAGGTCGCATCGTGGGGGATAAACTCGGCATTTGGCAACATTTCAGCTGCCCACTTTACTGTCGTCCGAGGCCCTTTTTGCAATGAATCTTTTGAATGGGCTCTTCTCTCTCGTCGCTTCTTAGGCATTCGTTCTAGTCGCAACGAAGGTATATTTCCTATCCGCTCATATACATCCTTGTCAGGATGTGTGGAATCTTCAACCTTCACCATGATTACCAGGAACGGCCTTGTGGCATTAGAGTCATCTTCCGGTGAGAACCACATAATGAGCGCTTCCCAGCGTTTCCTGCTATTTCGCCTTTCTGACAAGACGTCGAAAATATCGCTGTGGTTTTTCTCATTGGGAAACGCATCAAACTGGATGGACCCCGTGAACTCATATTTCTTATCCCCAAGGTCAAGGGATACTGTGCCTTGGCTTAAATGGAAAGTAAGGGCATCGCGAACAGACCAACCTTCCACGTGTAGGTACCGTGATATATCAAGCTCTGCATGGTCGGTCAAGTAGGCTGATAATGGAATAAGTCTACCATCGAGACTCTCAACAGCAACTTGAAGCTCTGGATCGGGCATAATGACATTCTTTTCGACCAGCCAAGGTAGTCTTGGGAAGACTATGTGTCCCACACAGCTAGCCCACGACCAGGTGGGGAAATCTTTTCTGCGCCGAAGCGTCTTCAATTCCTCGGGAGTGGTAGCTGACATCCTCCACGAAAGGCCGTAGCCAAATACTGCTGAAGCAGAAGCAAATGAAGCATTCGAAAGCAAACCAGTTGAGCTTGTACGTCCGGTCATACTAGAAGATTCACCATGGTCCAGGAAATCTATATTCTCGGAAAATGGAATTCCCCATAGGTTTGCTACCTTGGCTTTTACGTGGTCATCAAACGCGTTCAAAGTTGCTGCGATAGCATTGAGGGCGTCGCTTTCATACGTCAAACTTCGCCGTGAAAAGTGTTCAATATGTTCCCAAATCGAGCGAGTACCAGTCCCCGAGCCTAGCACAGATTCCTCGTTCAATAAGGTAGGGAATGTGAAGACCTCGCATCTTTGGCTTTGGGTACAATAGTATGATACTTGGTGTGGTCCGAAAATCAACTGACGGGTCGCGAAAACCCCTTCCTGGTAACTATTTTCCGCTCAGCCTTCAGCGCCAGGTTTAATTCATGAAATGCTTAAATTTAATACTTACGTCCATGCACGGGAGGTCCATTTGCATTGGGAGCTGGGTGGGAATGGTTCAATGGCGCTCACAAGAAGATGATCATCAACCCACACATGCGTCTGGGCTTCGCGAGGTCTTTTGGACACGCCAGGGAGGCCAAAGGACGAGTCCACTCCAGCAGCCGCGACAATAGTAAAAGATGCGTGCCGATATACCAAGTGCATTTTTGATAAATGGTCTGCGAGGGCTCCTGGCTCATTTTGCGGAATGCAGTATCTATCAAAGTCAGCCTGGACCATTTTTTAAGACATGCCACAATCCACAGACCGATCAACCCAAAGATATTTGTGTCCCAACTCAACCACAGCCCGCATGGCATCCTCAATCACGAGAGCGGTTTCAGGTAGTTTACTACCTACCGTCAATTTTGTGGTATCTGCATTTCTATCCGGCTCCCCCCAGACATAGCTGAGTGCCACGTACTTATCTTCAGCCGCAGCTTGGACAAGCCGTCTTTCTTCGCAGTCAAGGAGCAAAAGGTTCCGGATCTGTGGGTCCTCCCTGTGCGAGACACATTCATTATGGCTTGTCTGGCATTCGGTTAAAAAGCTGCGCAGTAAATTCCAGTCAACGCTTGGATGCGATAGCAGACGAGTGGGTGGTGTGGCCCCGGACGCTGGATATATGCTACCATAAAACGCAATCCGAGATGAATGAGATGATTTCGTCTGTCCAACTCTTAATGCAATAAACGCTCCATCCTCGAGTTTCTCTACCTGAAACTGCTGGTCTTTTCGGTTTGCTTTGGAGAATGATACACCTCTGCTGATTTGTTCCGTCTGCAAGAAGGAATCCCGGTATCTCGTCACGTTCGAATGGCCCATTCTCTGGCTTGCTGTCGCGTGTGTCAATCGCACCGCCAAAAGATAATAGGGCGAGGAGTCATCATTCTCGTTGGCGTGGGTTAGGTCACATTGGTCGCAGGTGTGGTGATAAGAAGCCAGCGAGGCATCGCAGAAAGGGCGATGAATTGCTTCCGCAACTAAGCGGCATAGATTGCAAGACGACGAGAGCTGGGACTTTGGTACAAATCCAAGGCTCTTGACTTCCTGAGGGGTTTCATAACCACCTCGGAATATTTGCTCGAGGTCAATGTCTGCGCACTGGTGACAAAGATTATCTGACTCCATCATATGCAGCCAAGGCAAATACTGTTTCAAGATACGATTCGAGTCTGGGTCTGCTGACTTGGCAAACACGAAGTCTTTCGCACTAGGCGAGCATCCCAAGCATACCTAATTCACTTTCAGTAAGCCAAACCCAACGGCGGATCTGTGGAATAGAGTTCGGCCTGCTAACATAGCTTTGCGGGGATATAAAAGAGGCAATTGTGAGGAAGTTCACCCCATGTGGAACTTACTATAGTCGATGGGTACCTCTGCCTCTATCCCCATTCGCGGAAATACCAAATTTTATGCAATTAATAGTTTCAATGCGTGGCATGCCCAAGAGGTTTGGTGAGAGCAAGTGTCCGCTGTGAGGTTTGGTAGGCGGGCACTTCAATCAATTCGGAGCGGGGTAGGTCCAGAATAACTCTATGGGATGAAAATGGGGCAAGTTGTGAAGCTAGTTTTTAGCGCTCTTTGGGGTCAAATGCTGATCTTGTCGAAATAAGTTTATTTATGCATTTGTATCCCAATTTAAGTCTTCATTTTCCCATCGCATCTCAGGAAGATATCTTCATTATTTCCAAACCCAGATGGAGGCCTGGTAAGGGCTATCAAATTGAGTTCGAAAATGAACTCAAAATGAGTCGGTGGGGCCACCAAAATTGAATCCTTCAGGGGTATCCCTGCAATCTCGCTATCGGATAATTATAGATCCGTTAGATGTAGGGTAGTACGTAAGATTCTTTGACACATCAGCTTCTAGCTTTAGCTACGTATTCAATGGTTTATGCTAAGAAACAACAGGAGGAAGCAGTATAAAATAGTCCGTTAGTAGTGATGATTAAAATTTTCTGTTTGGATTTTCAAGAAAAATATCCTGTATCCGTACCGTTCCGAATCATTGTCTACTCAAGATTTTCTGGCATACAGTTAAAAAAAGTTCTCCAAGTCAACATACAGCTACATATTAAAGTCCGACAAATTCTAATCATTTATCACCATGGACCCAACGATTCCTGCTACCATGAAAGCCGTAGTTTTTGGCAAGGTAACGCAAGGATTCTATAAAGAGAACAGTGCCATTTCTAACTTGTATATCCCACAAATAGACAAAGGAGCCTCTGATCTATACAGAGAGGCCAGTACCTGGGATCGAAATAGGCGAAGCACTTATTCGTATTGTTGGAGCAAGCATATGTGCTTCGGATTTTATTCCATGGAAGGGATATATGGGTGATGTTCAAGACCGAATTCCTGGTCACGAAGGTGTTGGGATTGTAATAGCGTGTACGGCGCTTTCTTCTGCATAATTCACTTTGAGCAGGGATAGCTAACGCCTCGCAGTGAAGGAACCCTCGTCGGGCCTGAAGGTGGGCGACCGGGTAGGATTCTTGAATTGCACTCGGTTTTGTGGGAACTGCGAACCTTGCCAAGGTAGATCTGCATTGAACTCCTTATTATTATCTCGCTTACTAATTTTGTAATAGCTGGAGAGATGCAATTCTGTGAGAATGGGAAGCAGAAGCAAGGCTTCGAAATAGATGGCTTCTTTGCCGAGTATGCGGCTATTAGTACCGCTGCTGCTATTCGGATTCCCGAAACTTTAGCTCTTGAAAAGTACGCATGAAACCACCCTTGGTTGACCAGCTTTAAAGATTAAAAAAACTGACTTTTTTTTAATCAAGAATTGCGCCTTTGTTTTGCGCTGGAATCACGGCATTTCGCTCCGTCAAATTGATTGACGCGCCTGCTCGTGGCCCACTCGGCATTTTCGGTTTAGGCGGTGTGGGTTCTTTTGCGGCTAGATTTGCTGCTTCGCTGGGATACACCGTCATTGGATTCGACGTGTCGGACAATGCACGCGAGACTGCTCTTCGGCATGGAGCCGCTCACGCGTTTGACAGCTCCAATAGCGAGGCGGTGAAGGAAGACGTTCTTCGAGTCACCCGGGGCAAGGGGCTTTGCGGAGCAGTTGTGGCAGTTGGGGCGGCAGCGGCGTACACCCTGGCCATTGAAACAGTAGGATTTGGAAGGTAGATTTCCATGTTTTTGCCCCAATATGGTGCCAACGATGCTGACCCTCGCCCTAGGACTATTGTCGCCGCCGGCTTACCTCACAGCGCGATCCAACTCGAGGTCCTGCCACTCCTCAAGAAGGGGCTTGTCATTAAGGGCACGCAGACTGGAAATCGAACAGACTTGGCAGAAATGATGAGGGTTGTAGAGGAGCACAACATTATACCGGAGGTTGAGCTGGGGAAGCTGGAAGATGTACCCTCTTTTTTTGCCCAGATAGATCAAGGAAAGGCTCTGGGAAAGCTTGGAGCGCATCTCTGCTAGCTAAGAACATCAGTGGTAATAATGTAGGAAGCATGAACATCATTGTCGTTGACTTAATGAAGGCTCTTTTAAGTAAAGGTCATACATTGCTTTGCCCTGTATTGGTCGTTGATTGAGAAGTGTCCGCCCCAAAACATTTGGCGATCATCGGAGTCCAGAGTTGAGTTGGTAAGAATGGGACAGAGCGAGTTCACATGGATGGAAATGAGAAGGACATTGTTTACATGCTTTCTACTCAACCAAAATTCCAACTAAATTACAAGCCAACCTATACATCTATCATACACGTCCCATTGTAATTAATTTCTCAAAAGAATATTCAAGGCAGCCGACTCTAAAAATCTTGGCCGTTAGACTTTCTAGATTGAGCCACGCCATGGTATCGTTATTTCATATAGCAGGTAGGGTTTTGAACTCCGGCCTTTCTGCCGCCGTCCGGAACCAACAACCTCCTAGGTTCGTCTATTATTGGATACTTCTCGAAATAGAAAGATGTCATCGAGTATGGAGATACTTTTCCACCAGCCTATTAATATGCACCGAGGCAGGAGTCTGCTGAGTTCCCGGAATCTTTGTTATCTTCCACGAGCCCAAGTACCCGTAAATCATATCCCTGAATTCACGCTCAGACCTGCTGTGGAATTGGTACCATATGTCTGGGGATTCTGAGGTTAGGTAAACGAGTCTGTCCTCATTAGATCCTGTCGTAACCCACTTGAACATGGTTAGCATTTCCGCGTGTCTAAAGGGAAGGATTAATCGTGTGGTTCATACTCTTCGCATCACGTTCAATATGAAGTTCTCAAAATTAACAGAATCTTGCTGGATTATGAGAGCATTTCGAACATCGGGCCAGGGGAGAAAGTCAATGCCGCAGTTGTATCTAGATACACTGTGGTTAGCCAACTTTGTCCAGAATACCATCTCATCCCATGCACTCTGGCCGAACATACTGCATCGATTTTTGAGCTGGTGTTTGTTTAAACCATGGCGGCATCGTATCACGAAAGACGTCTGACACGTCGTCTCCTTGGCTGAATTGACTGAGGACGCCGAGCCGCGCTAGCCGAGGAAGCACATAAAGCGTCTTGGCTAGTTGCCAATGAGTCCATGCCACTCCGCCGTACATGGTCATGGAGGGGACGTTTAATATTTTTAGGCCCTTTTCTTGCATGGACGATATGACTTGTACCAGCCCCGAGACAAGTTGTGTCTCCAAGGAATCGAGGGATAGCGATTGGACATTCCGAGGGGTAAGAAGAGTGTCCAGGAAGTCATTCACGCTTCGCCGAAACATGATTGACAAAAGCTGCACCCTTGTGGGCCGGCAGGGTCCCTTTTGGCTGAGATTCTGATACATGGGAAATGCAGTTGACGAGAGGTTCTGGGAGGATGAGGCGCCGTTGGTGGCTTGGCCTTGTTGGGCCGATGCTTCATGCGCCATGCCGCTCACTTGAGAGCCCCCGCAAGGAGCGCTCCCTAACTCCAAAGCTGGATCATGAAAAAGATCGCCGAGATGGATTGAGTCGTTGCTGGCTGCTATCGGATTCGACGTGGTTTGTTCGCCGGTGAAGTGCCCTTCCATGTACAAGTCTTCGTTAATAAATGCCTGGGAGAATAGATGAAAGTCGTCAGATGCCTGAGATGCAAAGCTGGCGGAGCCTTCGCCGTTGGGAGGAGCGCTGGTGTTCGGCCCCGATAAAGGTCCTGGCGCGAAATGCCCGTCTTTGCTGCTACCGTCGTCGGCTGTTACGACGCCCATGCCGGCAGTCTCGCAAGCAGATTCAGCTAGCGCATCGCCGGCGTTCGACGCGGGAGCACTAGGGTCAGGATGATGAGAATGAGCCACGCTTGACGCAGTCGTGGGCTGGGCTGCATTGATTTCTCCACCTACTTCCTTGGCAGCAACATGGTCAACATCCAAGGCTCGCGGTGGTGCTTCTGGTCGGTGATGCACGCTATCGGGGCTGGATGCCGCACCCGTTGACTCGGGCGCTGTTCCGCAGACCCTGCTGAGCGTGTTGACGACATGATCCAGGAGGTCCTGCAGCTCGTCCCGCTGCGCCTTGATGGCCTCGACCTCCTTGCGACGCTGAACCAGCTCCTCGTTTGCACCGGCCCGGCAGAGAGCGAGCTCCTTTTCCAGGTGGTCCACATAATCCTTCCGTTGGCGGCGGAACTTTCTCTGGGCCAATCGGTTCGCGATGCGCTTGTTTTCCTGGATCGTCGAGGCGTCCTTATCCTCCTTATCGTGATCCTTGGCCGCCGCCACCTTTGGAGACATGGCTGAAAAAGAAGCGGGGAACCGGAACAGGCGGTTCGGCGATGGTTGAATGTGTCTCGCTTTGATGGGGCCGGCTCGGCTACAGTCGAGAGCGAGTCAAAAGAAGAAAAAAAAACGAAAACTCGGCTCGGATACGTGGACTTAGGATTCGAGACGTTAGTGCCCAGAGTTCATTGTAGCGTGTCGAGCGAGATCCCTGTAATGTCCGGCAATCCGGCGTTTTAACCCTGACCGTGCGGGTCCGACTAGGGGTTGTGATGTATGAAATGATGTTTTGACCTATGCTTGTCAAATCGGGCAGGTTTCCCCGTCAAACTTTATTGTTTTATTTTTACAATAAATACCTTTTCGGAATATAAAAAGTTCTCCAAGATATATATACTTCTTGCCGTAAAAAAAAAAATCAGGCATTGAATCGATCAATGTACCTTATTATCTTGGCCCCGGTCTTGCTCACCTCAAACCCATTGAGATCCTTCTGAAACACGATCTTGAACCTGTGGCGGTTTTCTTGACACACATGAAAGAAATGCTGGATCCGCTCAACTACCTCCTCAGTGGAAACGAGAGAAGCGTTGCGCTCGGCCGCACAAAGCAGACGGACCTCGAGCGACGACTCGACCATGGAAGGGGGCAGCTTGTCCAAGACGATCTGCCAATGCAGAATACCTAACTCTTCCTCGTCCAGGGCTTTTTTCAGCCCATCAAATTCAATGTAGTTTCCATCAAATTCAAAACAGAACCGACGGTCACGGCCCTCAAGGCGAAGAACGCGCAAATATGGCCAGCTCTCCTCATAAACCAAGTCCCGAGCTTGCTCAGGCAGGGGATGGAGGGACCCGACGTCTCCAGTCATGTAGCGGATGACTGGATTCCGCAGCCGCGCCAGAGAAGTCTGTGCAACGATGCCCGACTCTCCATCAGGTAAAGAGACGATGATTGAGTCATCGTCGGCTGCTGACATGGGCAAAATCTCAAACATGGTGAGGCGGGTATCAAAAACAAAGTCCTCGCACCCTTCAATGCCCTTCTGCCCGGTAATTTCAGGGTTATGAATTGCAAACGGGCCAGCCTCTGCACTCCCAATGATAGAGTAGATTGTGACAGGACCAAGGACTTCGTTGATGTGTGCCTTTTGTGATTTTGTCATCTTCTCCGACGTGTAGATGATCTTGTCAAGTTTGATCTTGGCCCGTTCCTCCAAAGGCAATTTGGCAATGTAAACTACGGTTCGAACAATCTGAGCTGAATCGCCGGTGAGGACATTTACGTGGTAGAGGGTCAGTAGCCGGACCGTATCCTCGGGTTCCAAAACGTTTCCACCGGCGAGCAGCGAGGCCCCGGCATTCTCCATAATCTCCAATGTGAGATCCAACGATCTACAAAGCACCCTAGTTAGAAGCTAGTACTTGAAAGTTTAACTGCCTACTGTCATACCTATAAAGCTCTCCCGCTGTGTGGATGGTCAGAACCCAATCAGTGGGCTTGAGCACCCCCATTTCTCGTAGACAATTCCCAAAGTAGGCCCGGTGTCTGCGGTTCTCGTAGACATCTGTCGCAAAGAACAGAGGCTTTGAGCCGGTGCCTCCTCCTGTGATGCTAGCATAGATGCTGTGGCGGTAGGTGTTCTGTGGGTCAGTGTCATGGACAAGCCGCTCAATGGCAGTGTACCTAATCATGTTTAACGTGGCACGTTAGGTAGATCAGCGGGTACGTATTTCTTACAAGTCTTTCTTCCGAAGCAAGGGTCGCGCTTTCAGGAGGGCTTCCGCGTCTTCCTTTGCGGCTTGCTCCGTGGCAGCGCGGATGGTCTCCGCATTGGGGGGATACTGGATGCTGGAATCGTAAAATGGGTGGATCCTGCCAACGGCCAAAACATCTGACAAGGTATAGTTTGACTGGGGCGCCGCCATGATGATGATGATGATGATTCGAAATGCAGTACAGACGCGTTGGGTCAATGGTACTCAGTCAATTCTGGGGGACAGGGGTGGTGACACGGATTAGGATGGGATGGGAAAGCTTGGAACCTCGCTGACAAAGATGTTCTTTATACATTGCACACTGCAATGCCCGCTTTTTTCGTACAGCATCGTGAGTGGACATAGTCTCAGACACTCACATCAGTGCGGTATTTTTGTTTGTTATTTTCTTTTTTCTTCTCTCTGCTGTCAACGTCGCTTTGATTCAAACCATGGCTGACGCAGCTCTCTGACTAAAATGTCTTAGTTATGCGGACCCCTTCGTTTAGAAAGACAGGCCCAGTGTGGGATGCAAAAGGCAGGTATTAGGTGGTAGATATGCAGCGCGGCATGAGGGCTGGAATGTCCAATTGGCTGAGATTACCCGATGGCTGAAAGCGGAGCAGTTCTCGGATGAGCTCCGCTGCGGGATGAGAATCCACATGTCCAGACATGTCGGACTGCATGCATGGGTTGTATGTGGACTGATTTCGATGATTGGCCATGGGGATCTCGATTCAGCATGTGACTATGCAAGCTGCTTCGTAAGGACATGTATGTATGCCCCAGCGAATCTTGGCCCGCGAGCAAGAACTACTGCACCTCATATGCAGGGATCTACCTCTGTGTGCCTTTTTCTCTTTTCTCCCTGGGCGGCCCGCCATGTTTGGCACGGGCCGACCGGTCAGGAAAGGGATTAGGGGTAACAAGCCAAGAGCTAGCTCCCAGACACCTCTCTCTCTCTGATCCACACGCAATTCGTCATTGCAACCCGAATACGGAGCTGTGAGAAACCATATCATGAGATTTCTGCAATGCAGCCGGCGAGAAGAGTGAGCATTGGCTGCCAAGGGAAGCGAAGGGTGGCACAAGCCATGCCGTCAGCAAGCCATGGCGTTCATTACTCGTCAATCACTTCCCGAAACAAAGTTGAACCTAGCACGCTAGTATCTCACTTGGCATTCATTTTTTATTCCCCGTACCGACACTAACTAAACTACACACGCAAGGGACAAATCTTAGACCCGCCACGGAAATCATTAAAGACAAAACACGTTGAGAAAGGGAAAAAGAAGAAGAAAAAAAATTAATACAAGGCAAAACCCGGGAAAAAGTATCTTTTTTGTAAACCCTCATTGTAAACCCTCACGACTGCACGTGTACGTATCTCATGCTCTCATTCGCGCACCCGCTGAAAAGGGATGGCATCCCATCGCACGCGCCTGAGGTGGCGCTCCGGATCCTTGATGTCATTGCGAGCATGCAGCCAGCGGCGATTGTCGACCAGGATGATGGTGCGAGCCGGCAGATCCTGCGAGGTGAGATGCACGGTTGAGTGTGACTGGACCTCGGCGCTTCTCAAGGCTTCGTTGAGCTCACGCAGGGCGTCCGAAGCGCTCGCGTTGGTTGGCGTTAGGATGTCCTCCCTGTACCGCATCACGGCGGGTCCGTCCCCGCCGCCGGCGCCCCCCAGGATGCTCCCGAGGATGTTCTGTTTGCTGGGGTCCTTGATGAACTCCGGGGGCGTGGCGATCCGGTATTCGGAGCGACTCAGCGCGGCCCGCGTCGTCGGCGTCAGAAGCTCCGCAAGCCGCTCCACATTCATCACGGACAGAGTTCCGCCTCCGTACCTGTCGTGCTGGAGCACCTGCAGCGCAAAGTATCGCGGCGTGGGATCTTCATAGCTGCAATCCGTGTGCCAGGGAAACTGGTTCATCGTCTCCGAGCGCGCTTGGTGGTTTCCCGCCTGGAAGTTGGTGCTGCTTGGCCGCACGTCCCAGAACCAGCCGCGTTTGGCGCTGTGTGTGATGGGAAGCTGATGCCCGTGGTGCTTGTTCAGGCTGAGGATCAGTTGTTCCAGATACTCGCTGTCGTCATCCTTGAATTGCAGGCTGATTTTGAGAATGCCGCTCAGGCGCAGTTGTTCGTAGACATCTCGAACATGGCCGGCTTGCTTTGCATAAGTCAGATCCGGAGCCTCCAAGTACGGCACGATTCTCGACGCTTCTGTGGCAAGAGACCGGACTATGGGTTGAGAAAGATTTGATAAGGACAGAAGCGAAGATGAAGGCCCTATCGTCCTGGCGCGGGCAATGGCATGAGAGGTCCTGCCGGCGTGGTGCAGAACTCGATGCATGGTGAAGTATGTTGATAGATAGATAAGCAGCAGCGCAGCTACCAGATCAAAAAAAAAGAGCTGGTCAATGGAGGAGACAGGTTTGATCTAATCTCCAGCTACCCCATGTTGGTTCGCGAGTCTTTTAAGTTCCACCATCCCATTGCGGGCAGAGCAAATAAAACGACCAGGGAGAAGGGAATTGAGCCGACGCAGCAACATCACGGCAGCCGAGGGCGTGCGCTGTGCAACATCTCACCATCACACCCCCGCGGAACAGCTTGAAGGCGCATCTTGCCCCTCCCAATCCCGAAGAAGGGCAGCAAGGACGCTTGTAAGACGGCGGCCTGCACTTTCACGTCCTCGGACATGTGTGGCTGGGTCCCGCATCTTGCCACCGGGATGAGAACCCAGATGGCCATTGGTGGAATGCTCGTGTTTCCGTAGAAACATATGCTGTACGCAGACCGCCAAGAAATGAGATCTCTCATACAGCTTCGCGAGGGATGCATTGTGCATTCAGCTTGCTACCACACTGAGACACGCAAAATATTGTATGCACTGCCAAATTGTGGCGTCCGCTATGTGCCGTGTGGGGACGTCTCATGCAGGAATTCCGATGTTGACTAGCCTCCTCCCGGGAAGCTACCAGGTACCTAGCGACCTAGTCAATAAGTACGGGAGAAAATCTCCAGGGTGTAAGTTTGAACTGCCATTCAAACAAACCCATTTTCTTCCCAAATTCACAATGATTGCCCCTCAGCTTCAGCAGATTCAGCTCAGAAACCATGGCCGCAGCTACGCGCCAATCTCCAACAACGATGTTGGCAGCCCTACCTTTGCCAAGGAACAAGAGACGCATGAATCAATCCTTCTTCGTCTCTGTCCCGCAGATCTGTGGCACCATGGGTCTTATACCGCGGGGTGTCCTCGGCCGATCCTCGTCGGCGAGCATCACCAGCAGCAGCTCGAGGAGTTGCACCAGGCCTTGACCACTGCTCTGATTGACATTGTCCAGCGATGGTGGACCGACTCGGAAGCACACTTCCCAGAGAGAATGCCCCTCGAAAAGGAAGAGGAAAATCTTCTCAAGGTTTGTTTCTTACTCTTGATGGAAAAAGAAAAGAAGAAAAAAAGTTGCCTGCTCCTAAGACTAACGCATTGCGTCATAGTGGCTGGATACCCAAGTCACAAACGGAACTCTGCGCAAGTTCTCCGAGTGCCTGGGCTCATGGAGGCCCGATTTTCTCGTTGAAGAGCACACCACCAGCGAGGGAGTCACGATAAAAGAAAACTATCGCATTACAGAGATTAATGCTCGTTTCTCATTCAATGGATTTGTCCACGAGGCGCATGGACAAAAGGCCCTCAATGACCTGGTCGCTGAAAGTGGGCTGGTCGGCGCGACAGACCCAGCAGAGGTAACGCTAACTTTCCCTGAATCAATTCGAGGTCAAAATTCTGATGGTTGGTAGATCCTCGGTGGTCTCTTTAGCCTCTTCCAGCCAAATTTCCCATTGCATCTCCTGAAGGGCGAGGAGCGCGGTATTGATATCCACATGTTCATTGACGCCGTCTGGCGTCGGTATGGCGTGAGACCGCGCATCATAACCCCTGCCGACTTGAGGCTACTACCCGATCCTCATAGCAAGACTGGCCACAGGCTATGCTGTGTCGTGAAGAACAAGGATGATACGTCCCCTCTCCCAATGTCTGCTACGCTTGTCACCAAAGACGGTGAGATTGTAGAGGAGGTCTACCAAGTTGGCATCGAATTGCACCAACGTGAATTAGCTGCCATGGACGGAGAAATTCTGCGCCAGCTCAGCTTGCGTTGCTTCAATGACATGCGTACTGTCCTGCTGGTTCACGATAAGCGCATGCTTGGTATCGTGAGACAGGAGCTTAAGTTGCTAGTGGTGCGCCAAGTGCTTACTCCTGCGCAAGCCGATATTCTCGAGAGAGGAATCGGCGACACAATCCTACCTGGTTCTCAAGAATTGGAAGAGCTTCTTCAAACCTCAAAGAGCTCTCCCGATTTCAAGAATGGATATATCCTTAAGCCGGTTCGTGGCGGAAAGGGCGCTGGTATCGTATTTGGTGATGACTTCACAAATGATGAGTGGGTAGCCGCTCTTGAGCGCCTCAAGTCCGCAGATATTTCTTCCGGAGGAACTCATGTAGTCCAGCGCCGCATCATGCCACGTTTATATGACATGATATTGAAGCCTTCAGGAGAAATGACGCACTACCCTCTGGTTGGAACGTACCATGTGGCTGGAGGAAAATTGCTTGGGCTAGGAACCTGGCGTGCAAACAGTGGTCGAATTGTTGCTGTGAGCGGTGGTGGATCCTGGATTTGCTCTGTCAAGCAACAAGATTGATTTATCAGTTGCTGACTGATCAACGAATGTGAGCATCGTATATTAATAGCGAAGGTTGTAAAATTAGAACAAAGGTTGCTCTTCAAGAGTTAGTAGTTATTTCTTCGAAAAACAACATGCACTATTTATGAAATTCTATTGCAATTTGAATATGGACTTGGTGCAAATTCTAGACAATGTTGTGATTCATCCTGAGCTTCGCTGGGACTTTGGTTGGAATGCACCCATGTCGCGGGGATAGTTGGGCCTTTTGTGTCTCAAAGTTGTTTTATAGTGTCTGAATGCGGTTGTTTTGTCCCTAGTATGCAATTTCACAAAACCCGATAAGCTGAAACCCGGAAACAGGGACAGTGAGTGAGTGGAATTGTCGCACGTGTGTAAATCTCCAGGGTTTAGGAATGAGATAACCCGCATCGTGAATTGACGAGCCATTGTAAACAAACGACTCTAGGCCTGCAGATTGGATTGAAAGTTCTGCTAACCTCATGTTTCGAAAATCTTGGCTACGTCGGTTCAGTGAGATGAATTTGGCTAAGTACTGTTGGTCAAAGTAGACCCAAATTTCGTCCGCATTGTTATTGATCTTGGCGCTTGAAAGAATACGACCACTGGGCCCCCCTCATCCATTCTAAGCCAGTCAGAAGTAGGTTTGAAAGAGGCCTGCAACTTGTAAGCACGGACACGGTGGTTCTCCCTGCGAAGCCACCTAGTTAGTAATGACCCACCGCATCTTATGCCACTTAAGGTACGGAGCGGGAGGATGCGGATCAGATCTAAATTTATCACAAAAGTACCCATGCTGTACCTGAGGATCAAAGACCCTGCATGAGATCCAGACTCCATCCACATTGGTCGGCAATGACTGGACACTTCGCTCATTGGTCGTTGACATGTGAACAAGGCGCATACCGTGGTGACAAGTCTTGCGCAGATGATATTTTTTATGACTAATGATGATATTTATATCAAAGCCCATATTGATGTCTTTTAACATTTATGTAATCAGGAAAGGTGAGGCTCTGCTGTCGGCCACGCAGATCATTCAACATTAACTAAGAACTATTTGCAACATGGCTCGATCATCTTTCAGCCTCGTCGTACGATGCCGAACAAAGATGAAAGCTTGAAGGTAGACTTAATACCCAGAGCAACAATCCTTCGGTTGGATTGCTCCAGAACCCGTACTCCGGATAGTGTTATTGGTCTTGCCGTTTTGCTGACGTAAGTTCATATCCACAAGAGAGCTTCGACCCCATTCGTACTTTGTCCAGCCTGATTGGCCAGCCTGATGGGTCATGATAAGATACAAGCCATCTCGCCCGCGACTTGGAGCCTCGGGTCCAAAGCTAAGCGTGCCTTGCATACGGAGATTTTGGATCTCAGATATTTAAACATGTCGGAAGCCGCATCGTTCTTTGTCGATCAGTACTCCAGTTCAACGTCCTCTCTAAACCCATTCTTATACTTTAAAAGTCAAACTCCCAGTCATTCATTCTCAAGAGTTCCCTAATACGATTCCAATGGCAAAGGAATACTATCATTATGAACCTTCTCTTGCTGCGGCTGTAATTTTTGTTGTTTTATTTGTGGCATCAGCTCTTCTCCATATCTACCAGTTGGTCAAGACGAAGACATGGTATTTCATCGCATTTGTTGTTGGCTGCATTGGTAAGCATGTCATTGACCCACCATCCTGAGTAGACACTCGGTCGCTAAGCATGCCCACAGTTGAAGCAATCGGATTTGCGGGTAGGGCCATCGGTGCCCAGCAAACTCCGGATTGGGACTTGGGTCCATACATTATGCAATCCCTTCTCCTACTTCTGGGGCCTGCATTGTTCGCCGTCTCAATCTACATGATCCTCGGTCGACTTATTCTTCTTGTTGATGGCGAGAGACATTGCATAATTAAGCTTCGATGGCTCACAAAGTTCTTTCTGCTTGGAGATATTCTGTCCATCGCAGGACAGGGCATAGGTACGTTTATCCGTCGCCACCCGTCGACCACAGCTAACAATATGAAAAGGTGGCGCTAAACTGGCGGGTGCCAATACCCAGAGCGATCGCGATGTCGGACAAACGATTATTATCATTGGATTATTCATCCAAATTGTCTTTTTCGGTCTTTTCATGGTGACGACCTGCATCTTTCATTATCGTATCAACAGGAACCCGACATCAACAAGCTTACACATCGGCATCCCGTGGAAGAGACTGCTCTGGGCCTTGTACGCGTCGAGCATGCTGATTCTGGTGCGATCCGTCTTTCGAGTCATCGAGTATATACAGGGCTCGGATGGCGAGCTGCAGTCCAAGGAGTTTTACATTTACGTTTTCGACGCAGCGCTCATGATTCTCGTGGCTGCCATCTTCCACGTCATCCACCCATCTCAGTTCCTTTCAGCCGAGAAACAAAGTTCAAAAGTCTCTCCGGACGCCGACATGCAAATGGGAAGCTATGGTTCGCTTCCCGTCTAATCCCCGCTCCTTGCGGAATTGGTTATCTGCGGAGTTGGCGGCTGCCTGAAACGGAATGATTCGGGTCGTGTGGAGAGGAAGGGAGGGGGAGGCAACCAATTACTGCAGTTGGACATGAAAATTATAGAGACTATTTGTTCTTTTCATTTGTATAATACGAATATAAAGAATCAAGCCAATTATCAAGCATTTTCGCGCTCATTTAACTTTATCCAAGACTTTTGACACGTGAGCCTAAGTTTTACCTTGCATTTCTACATAACTTGAGGCGGTTAGCGTGTGCTTGGTTCGCGGACGCGATCCACCGTTCAGACCGGGATCAGGGTAGTTCGAAGCCAACACCGTATAGACGGCAATGTGATTGGACAAGATATCTTGGCAAGGTGCCATGCACAGCCCTGATGAGTGGGCTGCGCCGCTGAAACCCCTCGCCCAAGGAGCTTAATCCAAACACCAACCAACTCCGCCACTCCGCAAGCCAGACGCTGCACCTACATAGACTGACAATCCATCCCCATACCAGATCTTTTCGGCACCCGAGTCCCGAAAACTACGAAGACGTGTCAGACACGGAATCCGGTTCTGCTTGACCAAATACGCCCATGGCGCCCAATAACGCTGCTGACGCTGCTGCCCCTGCTCCCAGCAGCGCTGCTTCCACAGACCGCGTGCGACGGCCTCACCACAAGTCCCGAACGGGATGTCGAAGCTGCAAGGCTAAGAGGATAAAGGTGTGTGTCACATTTTGTTTCTTATGCTCGAATCATCGACGGCTGGCGGACAGGCCCTCTAACGCGGGGGGTTAGTGTGACGAGGGGAGACCGACGTGTGGAAATTGCACAAAAAGGAATTCCGAATGCCACTACTTTCACACGATATGCACCTCTACTGCTGTTCGCAATGTACGTGTCAAGATCCCGCCGCTCCGCCGCGACTCGCCTGAGAAGGCCTCCCCGAGCGATTCGAGCCTCGCATCAGCAACGCCGTCGCCTCCATGCGCGGCCGTGGCCATGTCTTCGCCCCCAGAATTCATCCCCGGATCGATTGGAGTTCCCGCCAGCCGCCTCATCGAGCTTCGCCTGTTCCACCATTATCAGACCATGTCAGCCCGGTCGTTGGCAAATCAAAAGACGTGGGCAATGTGGATCGCAAGCGAAGCAATCACGACGCCCTCCGTGATGAATGCCCTATTGGGCTTCTCCGCCTTTCACATGCGACGCATCAACGACAACGACCGCGATATCCGTCAAGCCTCGCACAAATACATGGACTTGGCAATCCGCGCCCACGCTGAACAGGTCGCCGTCGGCTTGAACGAGACCAACGCATCATCGCTGATTGCGTGCTGCGCCCTCATCTTATTCCACACAAGCGTTAACGAGCCATACATCAGTTCAGATTCAGGCCACAAACTTCCCGTGCACTGGTTTCGGCCGTTCAAAAGGGCAGAAATGTTCTTCCACCTAGCATGGCCCTGTATAGAGGACACCAAGACGGGCAGGGCGCTAAGGCAGTTCCTTGTGGCCCCTCACGTGGCCCCGCTGAAGCAGAACGACGGAGTGTTCGATTTCCTCCTGGACGATTTAGAACATGATGGTTCGGTAGACGAGGAAGTTGCGTCGGCGTATCGTGGCGCTGTTGGCCACCTCGTAGCGACTTATCATAACCCGGGCTACCCGAAGCTGCTCCGGTTCCCGACCCTGGTGTCGCCTCGATTCGTTGAGCTTGTAGAGGCGAATGATCCCAGAGCGCTGGCCATAGCCGGCTACTTTTTCATGATGGTCCAGACGAGCAGGATTCTCTGGTGGGTTGATGGAGCCGCCGAACGAGAATTTGCCGCCATCATGGCACACCTACCCACTAACTGGTGGCCAAAGATGAATTTGGCAATGCAGGCCTTTAATTGGCCCGTATAAGCAAATATTCTTGTCAGACATATTAAATTATTTAGTTTTTCAAATGATCCCCCACCTACTGGGTAGCGTGGGTTGGTGTAATTATATAGAAATGCATAGAATTCAAAGAGCAATGAGATTCATAGTATCAACCGATCACCATCATAATTTCGATGTTGGGAGAAAAAGGTAAATGCAATATTCTGTAGTATTGACTAGAAGAGTCATGGCATTACTGGTTGCATCAATAAAGGTCGTGGTATCATGTTGCTTCAGACGAGGTAGTTGTGTCGATATCTCCAGCAATCACGATTGCCATTCGAAGTCAGCTGCACATTTTCCCTACTCTTCTTCATCAAGAATTTGAATTAAAATTATATTTGCAGTTCAATCAATATAATTCGCGTGTGTAAGAAAGATGAAATTGAACAACCTCCTAAGCTCCGTTAAAAGTCCCATTGGTTCCATTGGTCCCATTAACGCCGCTTCTAACCTCTAGGACTTTCCCATCCCCATTCTTCCTATTTCCCTTCAGTACCACCTTAGTTTCTTCGTGCTTCTCAAAGCGGTGATACGCAACCGAGGCATCATCGAGGCTGTACTCATTGGAGAAGATGAAGCCTGGCCTGGCTCTTCCATTTTTGATAAGCTCTCTGATGTGGGGCACATTCTCCTTGAGATCCACCAGGCCGCCCTGGATCCGAAGCCCTTTGAACCAGGCCTCAGCAATGGGAAAGCTAATTTCAGCCTTGAGTCCTAGCTTTTTGGAAGCGTCGGTACCCTCGCCGTTGTTGACGAGCGCGGAAAAGTAAACACCAGCAATTCCGATCCCGCCGTTGGCGCTTGCGATTTTCACAGCCTCACGCAAGATGTAATCCTGCTGCGGCTTGAGTTGGTCGTTGACACACACTTCACCAACACAATCGACGCACCGCGTCACTCCTTCGGGCCTGAGACCCAAAATCTGCTCAGATGCCTTCCCGCCACGAGTAAAGTTGATGGGCATGGCACCGATGCCTGCGGCCTTGGCGAGACGGGCCGGCACATGGTCAATCACGTATACCAGCGAGGCGCCTCGGATGATGGCGCTATACGCACACATCAGGCCCACAGCGCCTGCTCCGAAGACGGCCACCGTGTCGCCAGCCTCGAATCCAGACGAGGACAGCGCCGTCCATCCTGTTGGGAAGACGTCGGCAAGAGGAAGCCATTCGGTATCGTCAAGACCGGCTGGGATCTTGGCGAGAGATGAATCCGCCCAAGGCACACGCACGAATTCGGCTACAATGACAAGTTAGTTTCAAACGTATCCTACAGAAAAGAAGGGGCGCTTACTCTGTAGTCCATCCTCTGTGCCAAATTCAGAGCCAAGGCCGTAGCCTACCACGTCTTGGAGGGCTTGGGTGCTAGCCTTGGAGACAAGGTGACCGTCTTCAGCAAAACAAACAATGACGACACGGTCACCTGGCTTGAAATAGTCCACGGCGGGACCAACTTCTTCAATGATGCCCACGGCCTCGTGGCCTACTCCGTGCGGGGCATCCTTGTCTCCGAAAAGACCGTGATAGATGTGAAGGTCTGAGCCACAAATCGCAGATGACGTGATGCGTACGAGAGCATCTTCTGGTTCCATGATCTTGGGCCGTGGTATAATGTTGGTGGCCATTTGGCCAATCTGGCCCTCCCACTCTACAGCGCGCATGAAGCCATGCTTTGATTGGGCCATAATTGCAGCAGAGAAGAGGCTATTGCAGTGTTTTGGGTTTTTCTTTTTTATCAATGAAAAATGAGCTAGGACAGTGAAGTAGTCTAGCTTAAGGCTTGAAGTAGAACAAGCTGGTTGGGTTGAATATTTCAAGCAACTATCGGATTAGAATGAGTGCCTTTATATCACATCTGTCCTCAGCTTCGACGTAATATAACGTGAGAATATCCCAATTGGGGTGCCAAGAACCAACACGATCCCACGAGGACACAAAACCTAGATTCTGGCGGAAGCCAATGCAGATGGCATTAGCCGAGAGCTACATCACGGCTGTGAGATGGGGTTCATACGGCGGCATGTGAGCTCGCAAAACATTCAAATACGTGCCTTGGATTGTGCTGTATCACAATGTGCCATCTTCGACAACGGGGTGTTTACCATGATTGGCTCCCCTTCTGACTTGGGTGTAAGCGTGGATGTCAGCATACGGTGACCGGCTGCAACTCAGCTGACGCAATATAGCCTTAAGAAGAATTTGCTCCACCACATGACACCCTATGACCCCGATTACTACTGAGAAATGATGTAACGGGTAGCAACAGGGCTGCGAATACATGAGAATAATTCTTTTGCCAAGAACTGTGAAATATGATAGAGGGCATCTGCCTCACCTCAGCCCCGCTCCCCCTTGTAAAAATGACATTGCCCCTTGCAGGTATGACAATTATCTATCACGAGGCCTTGTCGTTAGTCTTTGCCAAATTTATGGAAGCCAGTGGTACTTTGTGCACCTGTTACAAGGTGCTTCGCTTTCCACAGTGGAGCGGTAATTGTCGACCTGCCTTCCTTTTATCCGATGGCTATTATTTGCCAAGGATTGTTAGCAGGCTCGGCTCAGCCAATTTTTATTGCTTCAAATAGCAATTCGCCACAAGAGATTGTTTTTTGGTCATGGTAATTGGTCGGCCAGCGCCTTACAAGGATTGCTGAAAGACCCGCCCTAAACCCGATGAGCGTATATGAAATGGGCAGTCTGCCAAACTCTAATATCCCGCTAGGAGCAGATGGCCGTCTTCCGGAACCAACCAGACGACGTGTCTCGCAGTGCAAGTTTTGTGGGACGCGGAATTTCTCCGTACCGGCGAGAGATGTTGCAGATTAATATCAGAACTTGGCAACAGGTTAAAAACTCGGCCAAGGAGATATTTCAAAGATGAGGACTACATGAATAATGAACCAGTGCGTAGTTTTCTTTTCATTGCCAGTGCTCGACTACCTTCTGTCGGATATGATTGCCTTAGTTCCAGATGTGCTGAAACTCACTAACGGAAACCATACGAGAAATAATTAGACCTTTGATGCTCGCTTACAGTAGCAGCCGCAGCCAAGAAAGCGCCACTGGATTTTAACTACAGGCTACAGCAGCCACCAATAGCGAGCGGAGCGAGAAGCCTATCAATGCAGCTGCGTGGTTCTGGTCGAATGGTCGTATACATGTTCCATAATCGGGGCTTTCCCACTCTTTTATTTTATTCGAGAAAACAGAGATTACTACACATTCTTTCTTCCTAGCTAGCTTTATTATGAAGAGGAAGAAACTCCAAGCGACATTGCATGTGTTAATTCGACAGGGAGTCTGCGCAACCTGGAGACTGGTGGGTGGGCCTGCAGATTTGAAAAATGGCGGCGCTAGCATCTCGGCCCCTATTCTGCGGAACCGAACCGATTTCCTGGGTCATGATCCATCTTGAGGATAAAAGTTTTCAATGGCAAATGCCATTTCGCCTGCGCGCCCCGGGCACTTCATTCCGACGGCGCCTTCCCGCTCCAATGCCTTGATGGAGAATGGTGTCAATGCTGACTTGAGCTGGCAGCACGTTGCCGAACAAACGGCGTGCGCCAAGCGCCCCGGGCATTCGTCATAGCGAGTCGATAGTAGGCCCGACTAAGGCACCAACTTCGGATCCGCAGTTTGATCAGATCCGCACTTCGAAGATCCCCGATTGATCGGCACCAACGACGTGGTGCTCTTTGCGGCTTCTCATGGATTCTATTCACCGGTCACCTGCAGGTACCCTCGCTCTCTCCACTAATGATCTGCGTGCGTTGGGGGAGGCGATGTGATCCTCCTCCCCGAGCTGGTCCACAGAGTCTCGAATGAATACAGAGGCAGCTGTCGTTGTTGCTCTAACGTACGAATCACTTGGGCCCTAAATGCGGAAGCTCCCGGACTCTCCAATGGCTTGCATCACGGCCGACTCAGAGGAGTCGATTCAGAAAAGGCCGATTGAATGACTCGGGCTCGCATGGGTAAGGATCGAGAGGCTTGGTTGGCAGACCAAGAAACACATGAACCCGCAGCGTGTGCTAGCCTCTCAGGCAACGGCGTCATAAGTGCCTCCACATTGTCCATAGCGTAGAGAGATACGCAGATAGGCTGTCCATCCCCTGGTCCTGCTGCATGTTCATCCCATATTGCCCGCCACCCCCAGATCCACGTTTTAAACCTCTGCACCCTCAAACAAATCTCCACGTCCTTGCTTTTTTTTTCCTGCGTGCTCGAGGTATCGGTTCCAATAGGACCAGCAGCAGCAGCATGGTGACGCACACTAGTGTAGGTGACTTCAAACTCGCCGCCATGGCGTTTGGTTTCACTATTGGTTTTGGCTTCTTGACCACATGGGAAGCCATCAAGCAGACAAGGCGGAATCGAAATCCCCTACGCAGCTCTTACATTTACATGCTATGGGGTGAAATCCTTGCAAATCTCGGCATGATGATAGTAGGGTGGATTTGGATCGATGAAATCGTACCATCTTCGTAAGTCTAATCACCCATTGACGATGGAACTAAGCTCACCTTTGCGCGTCTAGAGTTCTAACCCTATTCTTTGTCCTCTTTTTCTGGGTATTCCAGGTTCAACTGTTGATGCAGATCATCATCAACCGTATTTCCATCATCGCAGAGCATCGACGGACCATCAGCAGGATAAAATGGGGTACCGCTGCGATTATGACGTGCATCAACATTGCCGTCTTTTGCATCTTCATCCCTGCTCATAGGGATCCCCCAGTCAGCGACCTGTAAGTGTTACTGAAACCACTATAGCCTGCTGTGTCTGACACGCGACATCTAGCTTCGTCGAAATCAACAAGTACTGGGACCGGGCCTCAAAGTTTCTCATCATGACACTCGATGCTGCACTGAACTGGTACTTTTTGCAAACGGTCGAAAAGCGACTGGTTCAACAGCACAACCTGAAAAAGTACAAACCTCTTGTTGCTTTCAACGCCAAGCTGATGGCGGTCTCGATCGCCATGGATGTAAGATGAAACGCGCTACCGTCATTCTTCTAATCACTAATGTATATCAAGGCTATGCTTATTGGGCTCATGTGGCTTCCGAACCAATCTGTCTTCATCCAATTCCATCCGGTCACATACATGGTGAAGCTCAATATTGAAATGTCCATGGCCAAGCTCATTACGCGACTAGCTAGCCGTGGCGCGTCTGATGAGTTTTATCCTGAAAATTCGAATTCCCAACCAACTGGTGGCCAGAGCGGCAATAGAAATACAATGCACCACCAGAGCCCATGGGCCCAAGGAAACAACATGCATCTAGCTCAGTTATCAAAGGTGGTAGCAGGAGACTCGGATGAGGATCTCCCACATATCCACGGCATGGATGGAGCCGGCATACATCGAAGAACCGAAATCGAGGTCAGGGTGGAGTCGGATTCAAAAGGCTACAGGAAAGGCAGAGGCCATGTGGATGACGAATTGCCTTTGACCTCGAATACAGGACACCCGAAGCCTGAAACTATTGTCGAGGAAGTTGCACGGGCAGAATCCGCCACCAGCAGAGGTTCTTCAGAAAGGTGATGAGGTTGGTGAGGTGAAAACTAGGGACATTTAGGAATAGTAATTCGGAATGCTCAAACTACTCGACACAGCTCCAACAAAAAATTGGGCAGGAATAACAGCACCAAAGAGTTTGTTTGAGAGGATAATAATACTGGGCATTTAAAATAGGGAAAGAGAAATGATCCCATGTGTGTTCATTAATTTATGCTATATTATTGTGCACAGCTATTCGCACATGTGGGGTCTAGTGGGGCCGCGCAATACTGTTGACGTATTTATGTTATTTGTGCGGTTTGTGTCATGGAAATATGAAAGGTCTTGTGAAATATGCTATGTTTGCTGAGTCAGCATACCCTATATCCTCAATGGCTGAGTTTTCGGTTCATGGATCAGATACAATTCGTCGAATTCTTATACTTTTTTTTCAATATATATTCAGTTAATTTTCAACGGTTTATAGATTAAATTATAGGGTAGCCCACTCTTACGGGCATGAATATTTTCCACTATCACTATGACGACGATTCCCTGCTTCAAATTCGGTACTGATGTCGGCAATAGCAATCCCCAGACAAGAGGAATTCTTACAAGCTTAACATTGAATGAGAGAAAACCTGTTTCCCATTAGAGATCAACAACAGGTGTTTGGCGCCATGGTGACAAGGTGAAGGAATGTGATTCAAGGCTGCGTGGCTATGCCATGGGAAAACTGATGCTCTCAATCTACTGCAGCTCCCTGCATTCCTCGAAACTGGGCATGCTGTAAGCGCCGACACGTTCCGCCTTGGCACCTGCGGCTAGCTAGGCGACCAGTAATAATGCCAGTGTGGATGGGTCGCCGTCCAACCAGGGACGGCACGGCGATCGCCTCTGTCGCCAAAGGTTCAGCCGTGTTTGTGGCGGGACGGGCCCCGGCCTAAACGCATTGACGCATCTTGGCCCGCTTCGCTCCCTTCGCTATGCCCGGAGCCAGAACAACGCAAGAGTCCTGCGCAGTTTACAAAATCGACCTGTGCCTAAAGTAAACCGGATTGCGTTCGGAGCGGGAGCCTGCAGACTAGTGGCCGCTGCTTTCAGATACAATCCTTTCTGCGTTGGCCAATGTAACTCGATTGAGCTCTGGACGCCACGTACATCCGGGTATCGTGCGGAGATCAATGGGGAAGAGCGCCACATCACCCTCACGGTGGATACCTTGTGTGATCGTTGCTCAGCAATCCAACGGATACAAGACAGGCGGTGTCATGTGTTTGGTCGGGCAGGGAGAAACGAACGAATGGTTGGAGGGCGGGACATGCTTGTCTTACACATGCAGCGCGCCAACGACAGAAGCGGCAAAAGAAGTTCAATAATTCAGCTGCACAGCGCCACTGTAGGAATAGCGCCGAGGTTACCGATGCACGGCGGGAGCAGAGGCTGGGCAGTCTAGGAAAACATAAATATCTACGGCGACGGCGCGTTGTGTCTGGCTGCCGACTTCCGACCATCCACAACCACATCTCTAAACTTTACCATCCTAATTACAACTGCCATTATGAAGACTTTCGTCGTCGCCCAGTCCCTTCTGCTGGCTTTGGCTGGCATGGCCATGGCTCGGTCATCACCCCTCCGCCGAGCCCAGGAGCTCTGCTCGGTCGATGACGTCGAGAACTCCACGTTCGAAGCCGATTGGATCACGGACCCCAATGACATCAAGTCCTCTAAGGGCTCCGACAACGTCACCTGCCTGTGCCGCGATGATGACTGCGAGTCTGCCGCTTGCTGGGCAGATGTATGTAACCAATTGAGATACTCACTTTACTCGGCACTAACGTTTCTCTAGGAATGGCACTTGGGCGAGCGACTTACTTGCTCCCAGATCGGAGGCAAGTCGTGTGGCTTCTTCTGCGACTTTACCGATTCTGCCAAGTGCAAGAAGGACTCTGGATGCCACGGGTTTGTGACACTCCCTCCCAAGAAGAAGGAGAGCAATGACCGTACCGAGATGTAGACGCTTTGATGGACCTGTATGTCAGCTGGAAAGCTATGAGTTATGTAATTTCAAGTGGAAAAATGAAGGAGCCCTATCCAGGGGACGAAATTCGCTCGTCAAATGAATATTGTTGATGGTGTATAAACGTGTCCTATGTGTTCACCAGATCGCCGTACTCACTTGTGAGATATCGTAGCTGATTGCCTCATATCACTGGTAGTACATCAACCACTTACATTAAAATCGTCACCATCGCCTAGGCTAGCGGACCATAGTTACATAAGCGTGTATTGATTGCACGGATTTGTTTCTTTCGGGCTTCGTCACTTCCGGGTGCCCCGTTTCAGGTTTCGCATTGCAAATAAGATCGTCTTATTTTGTTGAATCCAAAATAAAACTCGTGGGGCATTCGCTTGCACCCCTTGACCAAAAGTCTCCGAGTCTTATTCGGGAACTGCTGACCTTGTCGATCCATGACCCTGCAATTGCACTGCTCCGGTGGCGTGAGGTTCGGGCTGCGCAATCGACCTGCCAGGACCAAGGTTTCATCGAAGAAAAAACTAAAATGGGACAGGCCTGCTAATTCTATGCTTGTGTACTATTTCGGTAACATGGTTATACCACTTGTACGTCATCAAATTGAATCGTGGTGCTGGTTAAACGGGATGTGGAGAGGGATAGGGAAACGCGATGCATTTTAATGACAAAAGGAACTGACACCAGAGTCACGCGAGTAAAGAGCGACCATCGATGGCCCTGAGACGCGTGTTCGTTTGCGAATCTACCCCGCAAACCCCAGGTTTAATCCTCCCTATACGGATCACCGATGTAACCCAACAGGTGTGAGAGGCGGTCGATTCGACGCCTTAGTATTGGGATTAATGCCTTAGCCGCAACAAACCAAAAAAAGCTATTAAGGTGATTGGAGGAACAACTCGTCAAGGCTGTAGTGGCTTGCAATGAAAAATTAGGCTTCTCAAGCAGACGACACAATTGCCGGGCATATATCGACGATGCAACTCCAGTCTCGGAATGCGGGCGTACATGAATAGTACTCTTCCCGGGGAACTAGATGACTTGGGGAATGTGTGGAGCCGAATTCTGGTACCACCCGGAATAGCACTTTTGAGTAAGCTGGCCGAGGTGTTCCCCCACCTGACTTGCAAGCCTTGTATGGTCTTGTAGTGAGCCATTCTGGTTTTGGTAGCATTGGAGTGAGCCGAGCATGGAAAATTTATTTCGATTGGATTTATAAGCTTAACAACTAATGTGATTTGCTCTTGAGGTGCTTAGTGCGCACGGTCGAATTGTGAGAGACTGAGGCTGAGCTCGTCTCACTATTTGTTTGAATATCAATGAGAGCAAACTGTACGATTTCTATAGCCCGCATTTTGATAATTTGAAATATTAAAATCATTTAGCTAGTGAAAGAGACGACAGATTCAATTGAAAATTCTGACTTGAAATAAATGGTAGCATGCGAATGTCCATTTTCAGACTTGTCCACATCCCGAACCTTTCTCTTACCTATGGATATTGCGCCTGGTGAACTACACTTGCATTAGGATCAAACCCTTGCACCAATTTCGGCTCCACATATGTGATGATCCTGTCTTCAATAGCCCCAAAGACATTTGACATGAAGATATAAAGGCGTGCACGCATCGACACAAAAGTTAAATCTTCTAAACCATCACCACCGATAACTTCAATCTCTTCCAAGTCATTCACCAAAGCAATCATGGCGTTTCTCAAGCCTCTTGCGGGTCTCTTGTCTGTAGGCCTAATTTGCGGCGTCCTTCGCCCAGTTGATGCCACCTACGTTTCGACTGCCGCTGTCACAGTTTCCGGAACAACCACAACCATCACTTCGACCACCATCACCGCTACGGCGACTGATGAAAGTGTCCTCTTGGTAGAGGAGTCGGGAGTTGCTGTTGCCTCTGCCGTCACCTTTATCAAATCCGGAAACACGTCCTCCACCGAGGATAGTTCCCAGTCGGCTCTCAACGCGGCCATTGCTATCCAGGAGGGAGGCACAGTCTATCTGACCGATTGCTACATTGAGACTGATGACCTTGGATCCAACGCACTTCACACATATGAAGATGGAACGTACGCTTACTTGTACAACCTGGAATTCTACTGTATCGGCGAGTTTGGTCATGGAATCTACACTGCTGGTGGATACATTTATGCTGAGGACCTCACTGGTAGCACATACGGCACTTCCAGCAGTGCCATTGCCACTGACACTGGTGGCGGCACCATTCTGGTCGAGACCGCAGAGGTGTACACCTACGGCTCCAAGTCTGCTCTTGTTTACTCGACCGGAAATGTGACCGTCAACAACCTCTCTGGCAGCACGGCCAAGTCCCCAGCCTGCGTTATTGACGGCGCAAACTCGTGGACTCTCAACACTCCCGACATCTCCGCCGCCCCGAATGAGCATGGCGTTTTTCAGTTCATGAGCACTGTTACCTCAAGCACCAGGAACAGCGCCTATGCCTACGTCAACGGAGGATCCGTATCCGAGACTGCGGGCACGTACGGCTTGGTTTTCGCCAGCAACATTGATGTATACGTCTATCTCACCGACGTCGCCGTCTCGATCGACTCTGGCATCCTGGCCAACTTCTCCGCAGATGACTGGGGTACTTCTGGCAGCAACGGTGGCGGCGGCATCATCACCCTCTCCGCAACTGACATTACTGGCGACGTTTACGTTGACGATGTTAGCACTCTGGAGCTGGATCTCACTGACAGCAGCACGCTGTCCGGCGCGGTTAACGCTGACGATTCGGCCTCCAGTGTCACCGTGTCCCTTGACTCCAGCTCGACCTGGGAGCTTACGGGAGACTCATACGTGACCGTGCTCGAGGATGATGACACGACCTACTCTAACATCAACAGCAACGGTTACACCATCTACTACGGAAGCCTTGGATCTTCTTCCAGCAGCGAGACTATTTCGCTCACTGGCGGTGGCTCCTTGACGCCTGCTTAGGAAGATTGCCTCTGAAAATTGCTCCAGGATGCATCTGGGACACAGAAACGTGGATGAATCGATTCTTTTCATTTGTACCAATTTTCGTGTTGTGGTATTTTGATAGTTATGTATTTACAGGTTGCTAGTAATCGAACTCGCTCGTTACTTCTTTCGCGCAATAAATTGTCTCGCTCGCGTGCAAAATGGGGTCGGTCAAACGTGTCCACGGTTTGTGGCGAGAGACCGGTACCGGAAGTAGAAATAGTGATTTTCGGCTATCGCGCATTGCTATGGTGGCATCTGGGTTTGACAAGTCTATGCGGTAAGAACTACGTAATCCCTTCTGGCTGGAGTTGGAAAGGCGGCCCTTTTATGGTCGGAATTTCGTGGTCGAATCATAATAAAGGGCTCCCGGAAATATTTCTTGGACACAAGCCTCATAACTTAATTGCCTCTGATGTTTCCGCGTAAACCTTATTGGCCAGAAGATTAAATTCCAGGCCGCGACATCGGGAGCGTGCAAGCATTCACCACCCAGCTGAAGACTGTCAAGAATAAATTCGCAAAGATGGAACAGATTCAGAGAATATTTATCCAATTTCAAGGCTGCGGTAGCCTGTGTTTTACACTCGCCCGCTCTATCGGCGCCACGGCATTGCCATAGGAAGCGGATGCAATTCGGAACGGACGCCGAAAACATGCTTGCCAAGCCTCCAAACCAAAGTGACGGTCCCATATCGAAATTAGCTCAAACTTTGGAACGGGTCACCTGTCGATCAAGACTTGGCGAATGAGCATCGTGACAGAGGAGAGCGACGGTGGCGATTTGTTTACGCCTTGCAGATATGTCCAACGGGGCCACTGTTAGAAACGTGGGTTTCCGTCCAAATTTACGCCAAGATGATGTGTACTTGCGAAATGCGATGAATGATGGAGACTGGGCTCCATCAGAAAGAAGGACTAGACTGTCGCTTTTCCTTAGAAAGAAACAGGGGATTAAAGCCCAGACCGTGTCTATTCTTCGACTCCCCTTGCCAATCACCATCTCAGATATTCCCCGTACAACACATCCGGTGTGGTCCCCAAAGATATGAAATGTTACAAGAAGATTCGGGGCTAAGCAAGGATGGCGTATTCCCGATGTGGCGCTGTTGTTATGATCTAGCCGATGCGGGTGTAAGGTTTGGCTGGCAGGTCAAAAGGCGCCCTTGGGTACGAAGCCACGAACCTTGTAAGAAATGTCGCCCGAAACTAATGCATTTGGCGATTCGATGGGCTGGGTCGATACAACTGTAAGGGGAAGAGCATGATTCACTACGAAGCTAATTTGGATTAGCAAGGAGCGGAATCAAACCTTGCATCAGGTGAAGGGTCATCTCAGAAAGAATGCTAAGTAATCATATTGGAACCTTGCAGGCAGCAGATTTAAACATCAGCAGCACACGCCGGGGAAACGGAATGCCTTCCGCCTATCCATCTATTTCTGTGCTCAGAAATTTTGGAGGGTCAATCCTCAACTGCGTTTGTTGACCATCGCAATCGACATCAACATGCAGAGGGGCATTTCAAGCCATGGACTTCTTGTAAGAAAACCTCGTTTCCCAAGCTGCGCTCTTTCCCCATCTGATCATTTGTGTAGACGGTCGAGTGGACACTGGTTGGCACCGCCATCATTCTCATTATTGCCCGGCTGAACCTGCGCCTACGTTACCTAAGCAAAGGACTACTTCTTAGCGACTGGTTCATATTGGCATCATTGGCCTGTGCTATCACCATTGGTTCAATTGACATTGTTCTAAGCCACAAAAGCGTGTACGAACCATGGATCGATTTCTCGCTTCTTCTGTGGACAGCACCAGAGGCAGAAATGACATTTGTATACAAGGTATTTGAGCTTCCCAAGTAACCGCATGCTGAGGGGGTTAGTATACTGATGACTCTAATTGATAGATGTTCTATGTTTTGTATTTTCCTTATTATATGGAACAATACTTCAACAAAGGTGCTCTTATCGCTCTATACTTTGAAATCTTTGCTCAGCAATCCCGCAAACTCAAGATCATACTCTACTATCTTGCGGGGTTTTCGCTCATCTCATGTCTTATCTCAGTGTTTGTTATGCTTTTCCTTTGCAATATGCCTTGTTACTGGTATGCGTCCCAGCCTTGTTCCCCGAAGAAGAATTAATGGATAATCGCAGGTCACTCACCGAGCCCTGTGATTCATACTGCTGGGATGTAAACGACAACCTGAGCTGGGCTTTTCATTTTGTAACCGACATTGCTAGTGTGTGAAGTTGACCCCTACACTTGGGCATGGCTAATGAGGCCTTAGTCTTTTTATTTCCCCTAGTCTACATTGCGCGAACGAACATGACGAGGATACAGAAGATCAGTGCAGGTGTCACATTTGCCATTGGCATCCTTAATCTTTCTGTCATGACCGCCAGATGGTTCGTAGTCCAGGCCGTATTCACGCCTGTTCCGGCCCTGACCACCGGCCGTAAGTTCATCTCAATTCTGTTCCACGAACAAGCAGCTTATTCTATCTTGCAGAGGCTCTTGCGGTTGCAGATGCGCACACGGGCTTGATCATTGCCATATTACCGTCGCTGCGTCCTTACCTCCGAATTTGGCAAGGCGCGGATCTCAGCTCACGTCCGACAGAGCTCGTCTCGAAGTCGCGACAAACATTTAGCCTATCCCGGAGAACATTTAGCATGTCGCAAAGAACGGCTAGCACGGTTCATACAGAATGTTATGCTGATAGCAACTCTAAAGAAGAGCCGAAAGATTCTAGTTGTTAGGAGCCCGTACATCAACATCGAAAAGAGAAGGCCAGGCTGAACGAAACAATAGCATGATTGTAACGGGATCGATGATTAGTAAATTTCAGCACATATCTAGCCTATCATTGTCTAGTGACGGAAATATTGCGGCAATCTAATAACAAAACCACCTACAAATTATGTCATAAAACCCTTCTGGTTGATTAATCAAGCGGTGCGGTTGATATGTTGCCATGTTTTCTGTATATAATTTCCAAATGAGTTCCAATCCTCAGGATACAGGAATACAGTGATCCAATAATTTCCCCGCAAATCTTTGCCTGTGATCCCAAAACAATCTCTCTGAAAACGGTTTTCGGCCAAGGATAAACAATGCATATATACAGGCTTGCCAAGCTGTGCATCAGGGATGGCGGTGGACGAGGTCTTGGAAACAGCTGGACTGAAGTCGACGGCGTTGAACATACCAAACTTGGTCCAATTGGAGAAAGCCACTAGCTGAGAATCAGGGTCCCCGTATAGTGGTTCGATTTTCTTATGTCCAAGGGATTTCAAGACCGGTAGCTGGGCTGAGATCTGCTCGTGTGTCGCTTGCTGTTGAATGCTCAAACGAACTGTGCGAGCGAGCTCCCCAACTGGACGCCTGACTGCGGTTTCAACATCGACCGGGGTATACATGGCAACAGCCAAGTTCTGCACGTATACTCCGTCAGTTCCCCAAGGCGCGTCAAGTCGACTGGTGACATCAACAGGGTTGAATATTGTGATTGGACGCGTCCCACCGCGAGACTGAGCAACGAATCGCGATGCCCAAGCTGTCAACACATCTCCTTCACTGAGATACTGGGTGCTATTAGATTCCGTGGCTTTAAGCTCTTCCAGCATATTATCTCTTAACTGCGATACAAACTCGCGGGGCAGGCACATTGTTCGTGATTCTACCACAGGACGCCAGAATACCGTCCAAAGCATGCGAAGGGCAAACTTGAAAAAGCCCCAGCCTTTGAGCTCATGTGGCTCAAGAATGTACGACCTTGGATTGGAGTCGTCAGATTTAACAGCATCTAGAACGTCTTGGCGAGCCCCTAAGAGTGGCGGGATATGGATTTCTTCTTTTAGGGCTTTGGACCACGCTGAAAAAATCTCTTTCAAACCCAAAGCTCCAGCGACTGCATGTGGCCAGATGAGAGAAACAACAGTTGAATTGGTAAATGTGATGACATGCAGACCGAGTATGGGACGATCGCTAGTGAGATAATCTTGCAGAGAGGTTGGTGCATCCTTGCCACTGAATTCCCTAAACGAAGTTGGTCCAGGCTGGAGGGATGGCTTGTTGGTCACTTTGGGTAGTTGCTTTCCAAGACTATGCTCCTCGATGGCGATGTCAAAGACTTCGGTGGTAAAATGGACTGCTGGACGTTCTTGGGTGAATTCCTTTGGTAGATGGATTTCAAGGGAGCCATTTGGCTAGAACCGTACCAATGTCAGTTATTCACGAGCTATGAGCATAATGATGTGTTGTTCGCACCTGTGTTCGCAGTCTGCCACCAAGCTTTCTCCAATCACCATGTTCCACTAGCTTGGCAAGTCCATTGTGCAGCTTTTGAGCATCCAGCACCTCATTGAAGCGCAACGTCTGGCTCAAAATTATCACACGTCCTGTGGCCAGATTGTCGAGGAAATACAGCGGATACACTTCGTCGCCTTTCACTGCTGAAGATTGAGGCGCACCAAAAAGCGCCCCAACCCAACCGCTGAAGGCCTGCATGACACCTTCGGGTTACCAAAAAGGCAAAAATGAGGTAGCGACCGCGAAGCGGGGTTGTGCATCAGGCCCTGAGGAGTGCGAGATGCATACTTCTCCTCAAAAGATACAGCTGGAAACTGAATCTCACGTCAGCTTCATTTCCCCGCACCGTCACCATTTCACCAACCACCTGTTCAATCGCTCGAGGGCAGGAGGACCTGTGGAGACGCTAGTATAGTCTCGCTTATCACGTAATAGCGGCATTGTGCCTGGCGAAGCTGAAGAATGAGAAATGCATTCTTCCTGAAATACTCGTGGTGCTGTTCTCCGTTGCCTGCGATAACTGTAAATGTTGCCGGGACACGTGGTAGCTGCAAACTGCATTCTCATACAAACATCCGAGGTGCAAATAATTATTACACACTAGAATCCACGATATGTACTTGGGGTTAAATAAAACGAGAGTTGGTTGGCACATCTCTTATCCGTCCTTTCAATCAAACAGGCCCCGTCACACCACTCTCGCACTTTAAATCGTCTGCATAGCAAACCAACCCCAAATTATCGCTAGCCTCTCCGATCCATACCTTGTACTCCCCATCTACGACAGGCACTCTCCAGTCCTGTGCTGTCACATCCCAAATACTAATGTCCTTCCTTGTCAAAACTAGCTTGACCGTCTCGCTCTCTCCAGGCGCGAGTTCACTGGTTTTCTCAAAGTCTCTGAGCTGAATCACAGGCGTTTCCACATCAGTGGCCTCGGGGAATTCGAGATACAGCTGCACCGAGGCTTTGCCAGAATACTTGGTACCCGTGTTGGTTACAGTTACTGATATGGTGTAAGCGGTGTCCCAAAGAGCTGGATTTCCGCCTTGGCCTCCTCCACTTCGAACGCCTGATGTCTGTACCGTGGAGTACCCGGTAGGATATGGGTAAGTGCCAGTCGCCGAAGCAGCAGATTTTGCGTCAGACTCGGAAAGCCAGCTATAAATGTAGCGCCAGATGGTACTAAATCCAGAAGGCATGAGAGCCTCTTTGTACGAGGGAATATCCTGGGCGTAGTCCAGTACCGTGCCCTTGGCAGGTCTCGTGGGTGGGTATTTGGTCATCTGTGTACCCTTGGTGATGGTTGCCTTTGAGAAGCTGAAATTTGTGTAGCTCAAACCATGGCCAAATGCATATCGTGGCTCAATCTTTTCCTTGTTTAGCCAACGATAATCGATGTACAGCCCTTCAGAATAAGTATCTTGAGGCTGGTTACCCAAGGCATAGTCGATTAAGACCATGACACTGTCAGGGTAATCATCTTCGCTCTTGATGATGGAATATGGCAGATGTCCGCTTGGAGATTCATCTCCAAAGAGAATGTCAGCAAGAGATTCTCCTGCCTCCTGTCCCGGAAGATGGGCGACCAGAACAGCCTTCACTGAGGGAAGATCGATCCAGTTTTCCAGAATAAGAGGGCCGACCGTGTGAATGACGACGATAACATTGGAATACGCGCTTGCGGCATCCTTGACAAGTTGGTCGCCGCTGTGCCAGGCATATAACCCGCTAGCGTCACGGTCGCCATGATTGCCTTCGACGGTATAAGTATTCTCGCCGGCGTCAGATGAGAGAAAGACGATCGCAGTATCGCTATCTGGCTGGGTACCACTCAGCGGAAACTTATCCGTATAGTAGGCCTTTACGTTACTGGCTCTCTTGGTGATGGCATCGTAAGGGCTATTGAATGTCTCATAATCGACAGTACCAGATCCCCAACCTTGGCCTAGGGTACCGGTATTGCAGTTTCGATCTGTGCAAGCATTTGGCCCATCAGGATTAGTTTGGGCGTCGGTGCCAAAGATCTTGATGGAGCTTGATGTGGATATGGGGAGCAAATTGCCCTCATTCTTTAGCATGGTAACGGCTTCTCGGGCGATCTGTCTCGCAACCTTATAATGGTCATCTTGCACCTGCACAAATTCGTTGATTAAGCCCGACGGGCTAAATGGCCATGCGCCTGGGTACAGTTGCGCGACCGCGGTCTTCGAATTTGTGTCAAAGTTTGTCGCAGGGAAGCCTGAATCCTGGCCCATTTGATACCACGTAGCCACGATGCGAGTCGCTGCATCATTTAAGCGGTCCATTGGCACTGAGCCGTTCAGTGTGGCTCGTGTCAACTCATACATCCAAAAACTGTTTCCGAAGAGCGGGATTTGGGTATCCCCAGGCATATCCATGTCAAGTCCAGAGATGGCAGACTGGACTCCTGACATGTGAGCAAGCCAATCAGACATCACAAAGCCTTGGAAGCCAAGCTCATCTTTCAAGAGCCCATTGATGAGATATGGGTGTTGACTGCAGGCAGAGCCATTTACCTGCAAGATGATTAGCCGAAAGAACAATTGCACTCCAAGTTGGGATACGAAGGGGACTAACAGCGTTGTAGGCCGTCATGACTGAGCCGACGCCCTCCTTGACACCTTCAGCGAATGGCCAAAGGTAGATTTCGTGCATGGCTCGATCATCTGATATGCGTGTACCTATTAGAACACTGTACAGGAGCATGATGACATCACACTCTAATTTAAGACATGCTGCACTCACCAATATTTGCACTGTAGCCTTGCTGAAACGGGTTGAACATTCTGTACATCTCCTGTTCATTCCCGACGAGGTGTTTGATCGTCGCAATCACACCCTGTTCCTGTACACCTCTGATGGTTAGCGCTCCCCCATAAGCTTGAAGCACTGGATCTGTGCCAAATCCCTCCCAGCTACGACCACCCTTGGGCTTGCGGCCAAGAGGGCCGACTGATGGCCCCAACCAGATGTTGACACCCTTTCCGCGGGCTTCTTTTCCAATAGCAACGCCGCGTTCATACATGAGCGTCTTGTCGAACGTCGCGCCAACCGTGATTCCGTCCGGAAAGACGGTGACATTGTCCGCTTGGCGAATGCCATTGGCAGCATCATCTAGACACAGCTGAGGGAATCCAACACGGAACGCAGAACCAGTGTTGCCCACACAGCGACCTGAAGGGGTGTGAGACTATTTTCCTTTGGCACACACAGACACCACTTACCCATATATATTCCGGTACCTGCAGTGATGTTGGTCTTCTCGGCGAGTGTCATGGAATCTACCAAGGTCTTTGCTTTCTCGTAGCTTGCAGACCACTCGTCCACCCACCCTCCATATGGCGCAGGGTAATGCGGAGGGATGTAATATTCTGAAGGTACATCGCTGCGCTTCCGAAGGACAGCCCCATGAGTCCACGGAAGCTGTACGCAGACAGCAGTGAGAATGAGTTTAGTCAAGACCATATTGAATCGCGATTGCCACTTATCATGGCCGTGATAGGCTGGAAATAGGTACCTATCATTACGAAAAGGGTGTGCTGTTTATATATAGGACGCTTTTGTGATCTTCTACTTCAATCGCTCTTCGAATCTTGGCTCCGTTCCAGATCTGGCAGTTCCCCTCATTCTACAACCTCTTACACGAGCTATCACGATTTTCACCCCACCGTCCAGAGTAAAAGACATGGCAGTGGCATTCAGTCAGTATCATTCGGACCGGTTTCTGCTATAGCGACCGACGAGGGTAACATGAATTGATGTGACGAGCCATCGCGTAGCCACTACCGATCACAAAACCTGTTTGTACATTCTCGATGGTGGCGCCTGATAGGGCTGTTCGTATGCATAATCGAAGCGACATTCAAACATGGAATAGTGACATCTAGAAGGGGCTAGATCCTATGCATGCCAACACGTGTGCCGCCTGGAGGGCACCTGCGGCAACACACCCACTACCGAAGACCCTTGCTGACATATCAGATAATGCGGTCGGTGGATCACAGCGGACCAGTAGCTGAAGGATGAAAAGGGAAGCCAAGAAATATATTGCGAAAATAAGAGTGATGTAGCGACGTGCCGATATTAGCCTATTTAGTACACGGGGCTATATGTGTGGTGATATACCATACTGACATCACCATAACACACGCATAGTGAAGAGGTTTATTTTGAAGTGTAATCTTGCCATGGGAGGGAAATAAATAGTATAGCTGTAGATATTGTCGCAAACCATGTATTTTTGACGCGTTGACAAAAATGCACAACATTGGATATAACCTGCGCTGGAATCACAGCTAGTTTCTCTTTTTCCTTACTTGACGCCAATCCAGACGAGTGATATATCCTAACTAGATGCGGTCGCTTCGGACCTAGATCCGCAAAAGGTTACCGCTCCGGGGTCACGACCTTCATCACCGTCACACCCTCTTCTTATCAACAAACCTTTATGCTTCAGTTGTTACGCTAACTTTGGTACAAAGGTGATATTGACTCAAGATTTGCACATGTATCTACCTTTGATCTGACTTCGTGCAGAGGAACCTCGGCCTGGGTCTTGGAAATCAGTCCCATGACACACCTTGTCGAGTGCACCGGCGGGTTAGGGCTGGAATTACATGATAATGCTCCATAAGGGGCCTCAAAATGAGATGTACCTTGATACCCATGATAAATGCCGCGAATAATAGGTGATTTGAGCTACACGGCCCACTATGAGTATATCCTGATCGCTCGCTGGTGGAATTCTTAGCTGTCCAAATCCGCGATTAATTTCCAGTGATAGTTAAGGATCTTCCTATTCGGGTATGAAATATACGGACAGTGGAAATGCCATGTCAGCAGACTAAAGCACGTGTATTTCGATTCAAAGAAAGTAGGTGGAGGATACCGAGAGAGCACCCAAGATTCTAACCGTCTTTGAATTCGCGCGATCATTTTTTTAGTGCGAGAAAATCAGGTTCCTGGATGCCGCTCGAGATTATCTAGATGCTGCACAGATCTGTGATTCTGCCGATCTTGGGCTGCTGCAACCTTAGATACGTTAGCGGATGGATTTTTGAAAAAATAAATAAATAAATAAATTAGCACCATGGAGACTAGCACTGCTGTTGTACTGCTGGCTTAGAGATCCGTCTCTTGAAGCGCGATCCATTCTTCTGGCAAAGGCGTGGTGATTGATGTCGGAGAGAAACAGCCATAAAGGAAAAATAGTATAGATGGTTTGACTAGAATTGGCGATAATTCCCGTGCATCTCGTTTCGGTATACTATTTTGCGCACGCCGCTGGCGCACCAGCGAATATTTTAGATTCGGTCAAAAGTCCCATCATGACTGATTCATACCGCATCTCGGGCATTTGTGGCGGAAGTCGCAGCTCTAAATTGGTGCCGGCTAGCGGCTTTTCCCCTTTCTACCGCGCCCAACGCCACGTCCCGGCAGAAATCGGATAAGACCGAGAGACATGCAGATTTCGAAAGCAGGCTTTCCCAATCAATGATATAACAGCGATGGCCATGCAAGCAGGATCTGGACCGTAAACTAGGGGCGGGTGGATCCATACCCCGGAAGTTCGGCACCGCTTGGTGCCCGCATCAGCCGCATGTGCCGTGATTACGGCGTGCCGGGTGCCGGACTCGTTGCTTTTGATGGCGGCGGTGCTCAAGAATTCTTGGTCCATCGCTGCACTGCCGAAATTTCATTTGCTGACGCCGGGCCTGAGCACCATGATCTTTCCATGCACCTAACGGCCGTTTTGTTGCAGTGGCATTGAGCTTCGCTATGGTCAACGCGGCATATCGGCACGGCTTCGATACGTCATTCGGCGGCCTCCATTGATGGTCATGGCTTCGCCACGTCAACATTGAGTATTAAAAAAAAGGCATCAGACAGTTGTTTTCATCTATCAATCTCAATCTCAAGCAAAGCAAATTCACCATCACCAACAATCATCTTTACCTTTCTTACCAACTGAAAAAGAAAATGCCTGCTCCCATGGAACCCACCCAGCAAATCCCCATGACTGCTGATAACAGCGGCATCGTTTCGCAGCAGCCAGTATGTTTCTTCTTCATTCGCCTCCACCAATGCAATTCTCCATGAAAATGTCATGAAAATATCATGTTACAATAGATCTTCTTGCTGACTATTATTCCAAGAGTGCCGAGCCCCAGCCCGAGATGGCCATGCGTGGCGGTGAAGAGGCTGGATGTGATATCTGCTGTGGCCTCTGTGCCTGCGACGAGGGCTGCTGTTAAGCATAATTAATTGGAGCACTTGGAATTATTTTGCATCTTTTGGGCCGGTTGATAAGAGACATTTGAACACCTTGGTTATGGGCAGCATCCAAGAGTTTCGTGAATCGAGTTCAAACCAACTTCCCGCCGCTGATTTAGCGCCTTGTCAATGAATAATCTATTCTAGTATATATGGAATATCGAGGGTTTTTCTTTTTTCATGGTCAAACTTTGAGTATTCAATGCGCCACTGAATAATATTTCGCTCTTATTCTTACGCTACCCCCCCTTTCCTAAGTTTTGCGACCTTAGTTTTGACCTCGACTTAAACCTTCATTGCGGGGTCTTTGTTGTTTTGCGCTGCTCGCTCTTGATATGGTCAGTGCATGGCTGAATGGGCAGTGCCCCAAACATGTTTAGTTGATAGCTTAGCTGCCATGCGATCTGTCAGCACCAGCCTTTCGATAGTAGTAGTTCCATTCGTCGCCGCCAATGTGCTTGGCCTGGAGTGGTTGGCACACGATAGGGTATATACAAGAGTTTGGCAAATCTTCCCATTGGTAGTAAGGTAAAGTGACATTCTCGGGTGAACCAATTCGTCATCGTATAAAATGGTGGTTGGAATGGGTATCGGATTCACTGTCATCGATAAGGGTAAGGGATATATGAGCGATTATCATCAGAGATGCTATCGTGCAGGGTATCCGTTTGAGTGTATCGTTCCAAGAGCGCTTTTGTGACAGACGCGGCTGTGGCCGCAGCGAATGTCTGCCAGCTTTTGTCTTTGTGGCTATCAGCGTAGTCGCAGACGCCCTTCACCACAATGCAAGGAATTTCGTCCCAGACACCGGCGCCCTCCATCTCAAACGCCAGGATGTCATGCTGCTTGGCGATCCTATCGCGATCCTCTCCTGATTTAAGCACCATGTCGCCCGATCCGACGCGCCCAACGAATATAAAAGGAGCTTGAGCATCTTGGCTTCGCCCTTCGCGCTCGAGCTGTCGCTTATTTTCAAGACGTCCCCGCCAAACTACGTCTTTGATATTGCACCCAAGCATCTCGCACGAAAGCGTTCGAGATTCATCACAGACAGGATCTGAGCTCCCATGACAACAGGCGCAGAGACATTGGGGTGAGACGTGGTGCTTGTGGCGAAAGGTTGCCTCGAAAAGCCTGTCGTTATGAGTCCCGGGATAGTGATAGTTTGCTCGACGTCGACCATTGGATGACTTCGCTTGGAGTTGTTGGAGGAAGAAGGCAGCACGCTGCTCAAGACGCTCTCGCGCTCGGTCGGTCTCAATCATGCTGATTAAATTAGAGATATTCTTTGTCGGCTTTCCGAGGACATCCTTCATCGAAAATCTATCTGGGAAACTTCTGCCGTGATCATACTGAACAACGGTCTTGCTGATAACGACATCGCCGAGTAGTAGTTCGTCCTCGGTTCCTACGTTAGGTACACCGCCGCATACCCCAGTCAGTAAAACTAGTCTTAGCCCTGGATAGCTCGATCGAAGGCTTGCGGCAGAGCTGGCAGCACTAGCCTTGCCCATGTTAGAGAGTAGGGCCAATACAACGTCAAATTTTCCAATGCGCCCGGTTGTGTACGTATTAGCGTCTCCAACGGCCCTGCCATAGGGGTCACCATCATCGTCCCAGAATTGATCGACCAGTAGTGAAACGGCATTGTATTCGAGTGGCAATGCACAAACTATGGCAATCTCGAAGTCTTTCCGGCTGCCGGGACGGGAGGCTTTTGGAGCGGCGCACTCTTCAAGCAACTTTTGGGTCATGGGACTTTGACCAAAACTTTGTTGTTTAAGTAAACTGCCAGCTATTCCAAACCCTAGCTTAGAAACAATAGAATTTGGCCCCAGCTGTGGTGCGAGGGAACAGAGTGTCTCGAGCCCGGGCGCTTTTAGATCCATGGACAACTTGGCGCTTTTTTGTGAGGTGACCGAGTGAGCCCTGCTCCAGCGATCAGATGTGGGTGGCGATTCCGATCGCTGTTGTTTTCGACTAGATTTAGTACTGCACTCCTCGAGCCCGCATTCAAGCTTATGGACCACTTCCTTGTAGAGCTTTTTCCGGATCCTCGAATCTGCATCCTTCAAGTCGAGGTCGCGAGAACTCAACGCCTTTGCTATTTTTTGATGTACGAGAAGGCAACCTCTGATGGCCTCCAAATAGAAGTCAGGTCTATCTTTCTCAAGGGTATCCACAAGATCCAAGAGCTTAGCCCAGGCATCTCGGTTTTGGCTGTTGTCCGGACTTATGACCAGATCTATGGGTTGACCACAATCTATCTCTAGCAACAGCTTGGCAAAGGACAGCAGCACAGGGTGGCCCATTCGAAAGTTGTATGAGTCGGCTCGAGCTGGTAGTTTCGAGCTGAAGGCTAAATATGGAAATTCTCCTTTGGCACTTGAGTTTGAGGAATCCAAGAAATAGATTCTCTTCGAGGTAAGATCGGCATCGAAGAAGTCCATAAGACAGAAGCCAAGTTTAACTGCAAGCGCACGCTTATCTTTGGTACTGAACCTTGCTGGCGATTTCCCATGCAATGAAGCATTAATGTTTCGTGAAAGCGGCTCAAAGGCACCGTCTATGATAAGTTGGTCCAGAGATTCTTTAGGTGATGAAGTCGCTGATGAAATAGAGTCTGCCCATGATCCGAAGAGCCCGTATTGTTCAATGTATAGAATGAGCGACTTTTCCTGGGCGGTATATTTTTTTAAGTGTGTACATATATCGGAGATGGATGCGATTGAGCTCTCTTGTCTATGAGGCCAAATAATTAGAGGAGAAGAAAAAGGTAGAGGCCAATAATCTTACGAATTAAGATAATCGCATCGCGCTTCCTGCCAGAGGTCAAACTTTGGACATGTCGAGAGCATAAGCTGCAGGCTGGGCAATACTGAATTCTCATCTGGGTCCTCGGTAAGTTTCAATAACACTTCGTGTGGAGTTTCGCATTTAAAGTGCTCAAACACAGCCCCGATGACGGAAGTGGCCCGATTTCGTATCCTAGCTTTCTTCCATATCTTCTTTTGATGCTGTGGAAGGGGGTTGGCGAGTGGCTCTTGCCCAAGAGGCGTGATCACCCGGCTAATGGTGGTATTGCAATCCGTGATATCGCGCAGGCAACGGCAAAGCTTGTCAGGCTCGCTTGGAAGTGTGAAAAGCTTCTCATTTGGACCATTCACAAGATCAACCACTTGGAATGAAGACTCCAAAAATGCGACTATGGTCCGTAAACGGGGATATGCTGACGCCTCCGAGCCACTGTGGGGAATCCGCTCCGAAGCAAGGCTATCCAACAGCGTGCAGAGGTTGACCAGCTTTATTTGGCACAGGTCAAACTCAACTGGACTCAAATTCCTAGAGCATTCCCTGACCATGAATGCGTGTCGTAGCTCAACTTCAACAAGTTCCGCGTCAGGATGCACCCATTTGCGATTGTCGAGAGGCCCCGGTTGGACGTTGTGTGGCGCCTTTCTCTGGCTTATCAGGCGTCCTAGCGCACTGAGCAGTCGCCATTCATTTGACTCAATGAGGAAAGGCATCTCAGTATGGGAAATTCATTTGGAAAAGATTACAGGCCAACCGCAAGGACCGATCCCGTCGTTTGCGCGGCATCAGGCAGAGAAGGCGAGGCTTGGTTTGAGAATGTGCGGGGGCGCAATCTCAAGCCAATTCTCCCAGCTGAGGCAGGCTGACCAGGGTGTGTCTGCGTTCGCATTGGTCAAAATGGTTGAACACATCAGTTGGGGGCTGAATTTGGGGGTCCACAAAATCACGCTCAGTCTCACTTCCCCGCTTGGCGCATCACCACTTCAATATCCAGGCAGCTTGATAAGCTATTAAAAATGGTGACATGAATCATCGCCATGCGATCCTTCTTTTACTTTAATACACGAGTCGTGTTTCGAATATCTCTCAAGCATGTCTCTGAACCTTGACAACGAAGATCTTCTATACAGGCTAGCCTGTGAATGCGAAGATCTTTTCAATCAGGTCCGAGAAGAATTCCTAAAGGCACAACCGCAAGGTACAATAGTTGATCTGTGTACCGAGTTTCATCAAACGTTCAATATTTGGGCAGCACATCTCGGCGTTTTTGCTCGGCAAAGTCAGTGTTTAGACACAAGACTCCGGCACTTTCCTGATCTTCAGGACCTCGCTGCTCGACTCTTAGATATTCTACGACGCAGCCTGCAGCAATGCAAGATCGAAGCAATGGGCCAAGGGGAGGGGGATCTGGTCCTGAAGACAGCTCTAGGGGCAATAGATGACTCCCTTGCTCGGTTGAATCGGCTAGGAGTTACCATTCGCCAATCGAGCCGTTCCAAGGTGGAGACAAAAACAAAGAAATTCGCTGCAGGCCTGGATTTGAGATACTTTGAGGATTTATGTTCCAAAGCAGTCCAGACTTTATACCCCAATGCCCATCAGTTACTGAAAGATTATCTCGGCAAATCGATGGCAGAGCGATATGCAACCATGCTATTTCTCAACAATCGCAATAAAAAACTGAAGGCTCGGCGAGAATCACCTAAAAGACTTGCGCTTATCCCAGAAGTGCCTAATTCTGAGAGTCATAAGGATAAGCCTCAATCAAACAAGGGCGCAAGGCTACCCATTCTGATGAATCCTTCGACACCGCTCACCACACCTTCTCAGTCCGGCTTGTCCAGCATCAACATTCAATACATCAGAAACCGACGGAGACCACCGGATGAGGCATCGACTAAATTTCCCAAGACACTCTCTATCCAAGTCAATCAGGGGAACTACCCAAAACTGCCTACCACAAGCGGAAACCAAAATAACCAGGTTTTCAGTTGTGAATGGTGCTCTGAGCCTCTTAATAAGAAATCGCTTACAGAGCGTGAATGGCGGTATGTGTTCAATTTTTCCTTCGTGACATGCAGATATTGGAAGCCCTTACATATTTTCCCGAAGTTTTTCAACTACGGGATATTGGAGTCTATTGATATCTACACTGCTGAGACTTTTGTATCGTCGATTGGGCCCTTGGCACATACCTCAAAGTGAAAATGACTTATAATAACCTTCTTTCAGTCACCATATAGATCGAGATCTCAAGCCATATGTTTGTCTCTGGCAGGGATGCACAGAGGAGCAGCACATGTATCCTACCAAGGATGGATGGCTTCAGCATATGACACTTCATAGCCGCCGATGGCATCAGCAAACCTATGTAACGCCCGGTTGGATTTGCACCATCTGTGAATCCAACACGGAGGTCTACGACAATCCGCAAGCTCTGTATTTGCATTTGGAAGCAACTCATAGTGAAGATTTTACAAATACACAACTTCAAACTATTTCGCGCCAGAGCATGACAGATAAGCCCAGAGCCTGGAATGATTGTCTTCTGTGTTGCTTTGAGGTGGATGATAAAGGAATGGGAGGTGAAGCTCTATTCGCTAAACGGAGGAGAGGCCTGTCGAATCAAACGCCCATAAAAGGCGCGCGCAAAGGCCCTGAAATGACCAGCCCTGACCCTCACGATCCGGAATCAAGCAGTTCAGACAGTTCCTCGGGTTCAGATGGCACGGGATGCCATCAAGGCAGACCGCGTCCAGCCATAGACCGCTCAAGGTCTATAGCGGGACATATTGCGGTACATCTACAAGTGCTCATGCTTTTAACGCTGCGTTTCGCAACATTGCAGAATTACGATGGGGATTATGATGACGACATACGGAGTAATTCCGTAGACATCGATGAAGGGAACACTCGCTCGGATGGAAATGACCTCGGAAGACTTTCCGATATTGTCTCCAGATCAGATGTTAGCATGAAGGAACTGGACGAGGCAGGGCCTTTAGATGTCGCGCCAGATCCGGATCATGTCATGATGGAAGATGACAAACCCGTTCCTGACTCAGATATTGACCTGTCAAATATTCCACGACGATACGACGACTTAACAGCCGAGAATGACGCTATACTAAGAAAGTTAGCCGAGTCTAGGTCTCACCAGATGCGGCAAGGCGAACTTAAGCCAGCAGCTGTCGCTGCCCGAGAGACCGATGGTCCGGCAATAGGACCCCCAGCCATCAACATCGATTTCGCTCCGATTAGGCGAGAACATGATACATTCCTCAATATGGTCGACTATAATTTCTTAGCTCCTCCAGAAGACCCAGACCCAGAAAAATACTCAGATGCCTCACTTGAGCGCCAGCGACACTCAAAATTGACCGAGCTTATGGATGCAAGCGATACATACCGAGACAACAATACGGTCAAACGAAGTGCTTCCTTCCAGTGTAATTTGTGTCCTAAGCGCTTTACTCGCGCCTACAACTTGCGCTCGCATCTGAGGACCCATACTGACGAGGGACCTTTTGTGTGTACCGTATGTGGTAAGGCCTTTGCTCAACAGCGCGATCGCAAGCGACACGAGGGTCTGCACTCTAGCGAGAAGAAGTTTGTGTGCAAAGGCGACCTCAAGGCTGGAGGTCAGTGGGGCTGTGGCAGGCGATTTGCTCGCGCTGACGCCCTTGGTCGCCATTTCCTATTCGAGGCCGGTCGTGTCTGCATCGAGCCCTTACTCGACGAGGAGAGGGCGGAGCGGCAGCGTCTCTTGCAAACACAGATAGTTCACGGCAACATGTTTCAGCACATGGCCGCTCCTGGCACCATGGACGGAAGCGGCAATTACATGTTTTCTCCAGCCTTGCTTGCTCGGTATCCTCAGTTGGCTCAAATGGAATGGTCTTTTTCTGCTGGCATGGCGGGGGCCACAGATGATGGAGACGTGGAGGGCACATCGTCCGCTGATGAGAGTGGTTCATCGTCCGCTGCTGAAAGTGGATATCTCGAATACGATGATCGTGGCTATGTGAGCGACCCTGGCGAAGGTGGTACGGATGGAATGACATTTTGAAGAAAAGACCTAGACCAAGGACTGCTTCAATATTAAATTTATAAAATGAAGTTTTGCTTCAATATGACTTGTACTTGTCATGAGCCAACAATCATTGGATTTAGCAACTGCTAATTCTTCGCAATATGATGAGATTCAATCTTCGCAATATGATGAGATTCAGTGAGCTTGGAACTAGAATACTGGGATGGCTTCATAACAATTTTACCATTCTTGCTACAGTGGGTGCTTCACTGGAACAGAGTATGAGCACTGTCCTGTTTCAAGATAAAGCGACAGTATAGGGTAACAAGAGGTGTGGAAGGGCAATTTTGAGACACGGGATCCCCTTTCATCCCATGGATGCATGTCATGCAGACTACGCGTATTATTCGGCAATTGGGGCTATAAAGGTTTTGAAAAAACCGAATAGCTCGCCTACTACATGTATTGGAGATTCTATTCATGGAAATGTGACTTAGCGTGCATTCGCTTGCATTGGCGATTGCTGCGTTCTATTCGCACGCGATGGAGGCACAGACGTCATAGGCTGAGTGGCCCGAGCTTTGGCTGTTAACTAAATATCCTTGATCCCGGAAAGACTTTTACGAATGGCTTTCAAATTTTCATTTTTTTTCTACCTGTAGACTACACCTGATGCAAGACTGAATGATTGAAATTATAGACACGAATATTTTACCATATGTTGTATGCTGATGTATCTTTCACTTGCACATTCTTTTTTTAACCAAAGTCTTCAGCAACAAATAAGTTGCAGGAGGAAATTCTGTATTTTCTGACGTATTGACGTCTACAAAAAGATTCTATACTTGTTTTCTATAAAAAGACAGACGGTTGATTTTCAGGGTTGCGATCACATGTTATGAAACGCTAGAGGCGATGGAAGGAAGCCACCAAAACGTAATCTGTACAAAATGCTCAACATTTCATGCCCACTTTAAGCACTGGAGCTGACTGCAGAACCACCATTTGCGCCATATGAGAAAGAGTAGGTGGCGTCATAGGAGGCAGAGGTGTTGATACCAATTGTGATCCAGCCAAAGACACCATCCGACAGGGACTCGCCCAAGTAAGCGTAGTTGAAGAAAGGATCAGAGTCGGTACCAGTGACCTCGTTGCCGACCACACGGTCATTGGCATTCTCAGTGATGCTGATGGTGTTGGTGTTGTAAGGATAAGTAGCCTCAACTTCGTTGATAAGATCCTGGTCCCAGAACAGCTGGCCAATGTATGGGACATAGCCCGAGGTAAGAGTGTTGTTGGGGAGCATGGTGGCGTTCAGCCAGACGACCTGGAACAAAGGTTAGTGCCAATGCATATTAATAGATTGGATAGTAAAACATACCATGTGGTGGTGAGTAGCTCGGCCATCATAGTGACCGGGGAAAACGCTTTGGAACTTCACAACGCCATCATCGTCTGTCTTCTGGATACCGCGAAGGAAGGTAGCATCGAGGTTCGATGTGTCGGCGGTGTTGCCGTTTCCGTCTGCGACCACGCCGGAGTACACTCCAGTGGAGTTGCAGTTCCAGAGATCCCAGTACAGGTTGGTGATGGGCTCGCAAGTCTCAACATCGATGAACTGACCCTCGAGGACGATGGGGACACCGGGTTCGCTCTCACGAAGGTTCTCGCGGACGAGCTCGCCCTTGACGTAGTAAGGGCCGATCTCACCCTCGGGGTTCAGAATGCAGGTGTGGTTGTCTCCAAAGACGGTTGCGGCATCAGAGTCGATGGAAATGCCGGCGTGGGAGGCGGTCAAGTTGTGGCCTACGCCCGTGGCGCTCGCGCGCTTGAACTTTTGGTGGTGGGAAAGCGTCTCAGCTCGTCGAACAATGGCGCGATCCTGAAGCTCGCGGTAGGAAAGCTTGTTGGCACAGGCCTCCAATCCACGACGGGCAGCAGCTTGGTGAGCTCGGCGAGCAAGGAGAAGATGGTCGGACTCCTCCTCGTGGTGCTCACCAGGGTGGGCGATAGCCAGAGAAGCCGTGGCGGCGAGCAGAGCAAGAGAATAACGCATGATGAATGGCGGAAGACGAGAAGTGTATGTGAAGATGGTTAGGCTTTGAGTGCTGAGAAGCTAATGCAAGTGGATGGTGAGGTTGATGATGAAGGGAAGCGATTTCGAAAAAAACACATGCTCCTTATATAACAAAATAGTCGAGAGCTCAACAACGCAAATAGAAACAACCCAGCCACGATGAATCTACGACTAGCCCAAATGACGCGTAATTTTTTACGGAGCACACCGACTTCGAAGATGCCACTACGACTCGTAACAACACGCAGCAACAGGAGTTGAGGCAATGCAGGCCTGGTAACTGACATCGAATTGCGTACTACGCTAATCCCAGAGCCCCAAAATGAACAAGGGCAAGGGTCCAGGGGTTCGGGTAGCACTTGAATACCGAGACATGCAGGTGGTTGCATAGGACAGTACATGATCTGTGGTAGTTACGCGTAACCTTCTTTCGGGTATGATTTGACAAATAGGAAGGACCATATTTGCAATTTAGATTGAGGGGGACTCTCCCGCCTGCACCTAATTCTTGGCAAATGCTACATCCTGCTTGGGATGAAGCAAAGCAGGCTAAAGATCGACATAGGTACGCGCAATTGCGGTATGGGTGTGGTTGTTTGTGTAGTAAGAGGGCCAATGAACGACTTGGCGTCGCGTCCACTAAAAAAGAGACATGATAATGATTGGATAACCCCTGGATGTAGGGCTCTTTATCCCGGACGAACGAGTCGAGAGGGTGTGTTGGAACGATCGTTTCGTGATACCGATCTTTCCTGTGATGCCTCGGCCCTTCTTCTTGCTGTCTGTCTTGGAATCATGGTGCTCCAGTCCTCGTCATTAAAATCCACTTTGTAAGAGTCTCTGTCACCATCATCGTATGAATGAGCTCATGTAAACTCCTGCGTACACGTCGAGAACGGGGCTCATCGGAGGTTGTCTAGGAAGCCTCAGAACGCACGTGGAAGCCGTTGAATGTGGGGAAAGTGCAGGCCAAGTCGGCAGCCAAACCGAAAATACGGGGAAGATTCAACGCGTAATTTGTCACATCTTTTCCCTCTTGGGCCGTGGGCTCAGCCATCTAGATGTCAAAGGGCAGCCAAACACAGGGTTGTCGATTGGGTTTGTGTGTCCGTGGGCCACGACCACCCCTGTCTAAGCATCTCTTGCCCTATGACAATCGACCGACGGTGACTTTCCGACTCCACCAAGGAACTTTTTGAAATATCTGAGTCCCGGTTGGGGCTTTTCAGGTGGGTAAAACGACAGTGCCCAGGGCTATTCAACATCATTGATTTTTTTCCCTTGAAGCTAAACGAACTTTGCGCTGATTCATCGTTCAGGCTTTCACCGCAAATACGTGCAATACCATGAGCCATAACATCTTGTAGAGAGCCAAGTGAAGCTGATTGGCTAGAGCCCCCCAGCCAGTTGTCAAGCTAACCACACTCGTCTAGACTCGTACATCCAGAACGAATCACAGATGGCTTGACTCGCATGACTCGACGGTCGCACAGACCAGGGTCATCAGGGAATGCACCGACGGCGATTTACTGTCTCCACTTGCCTCAAGTCCAACATCTTTCTCGTCGTTTTATTCCCAGGGCCCAAGTTTGAGCGCTTTCACAAGATCGACTTCTGTCATCGATGATCCAAAGCCAATCTTCGCTGAATACTCTTGTTTCGGAGGCAATCTCACCGGCCCTAATCTTTTTGGAAAAAATGCGCCCAACCCTTACCAACACGCTGGGACCCCTGCAGATATCGCTGGACGGTCTCCAGAACCAGGACTTCCGGCTGCGTGAGACCCGCCCAGATTTGATTCCTGTCGATTCCCGACGCTTGGCTTCGAGGCTAACATGTGCCGCTTTGCGCCTAACCTAGTGCTTCGATGGTGCGGCATGTCCTTTGTGGCTATCGGGGAATCCGGAATCCCCGTTCTGGAGGAGCTGCTCCCTGTCGCCGAACACAGCCATCAGACGTTAATTGCTCTCCTCCTGTTGGCCAACCGCTTGCGTTCCAACATTCCGGACCCATTAAATACAGCCGCTCAGATCCCTGACGGCAAGTCTAATTTGCCGCAGTCGTCAATGACTACGGCCATGTATCAGGACACCCTGACCAGGCTCCGGTCCAAGATCCCACAGATGCAGGCCGGCGACACAGATGGCCACCAGACGCAGGAGATCTTGGCTACCACCTTGATCTTGTCCTTCTTCGGCTTCCCCGAGCAGACCCGCAACTGGTCGCCGCATGTCACAGGCTTGATCTCCCTGATTGAGCAAGTCGGCGTCGACTCGCTTGCTACAACAAGTCTGGGTAAATTTGTAACTGCTCTGGCTGCCCATTTCGATATCCCTGCCTTCTCTGTCGGGAGGTTGCACAGGGCCCACGGTGCTTGGCTCAAGTGGGACATGCATCCACCCACTGAGGAATCATTCTTGGGAGGAACTGAGTTGGCCTTGTCCTCACTTGAAGTCACACTGGGTTACCCAGAGAGTCTGATTACCATCATCTCCATTCTGTCGACGGCGGTTCAGAATGAGGCCTCAGGAAACCCAATACCTCATTCCGTGCAGGAGTTGATTGACCGTCTATTTAGCTTCGTACCCACAGATGATGCCAAGCCCTTCACAGCAACGCCGCAGGGTAGCAACGTTGAGATGATGGACGACAACGAGGATCAGCATAGCAGATTCAGTGGACATGTGAATACCCCCAGCAGCAAGGCTGAATCCCTCAACTGGCATATGAAGATGGAGGCAGTAATACGCTCGTGGCGATCACCAAAATTGCCTTCCCGTTTGTCAATGCCTCTAGGCATTTCCCTCGTTACAGCCTGGGAAGTGATGCGGAAAGCAGCACTGATTTACCTATGGCGTCAAGGCTTTGAAGCCAATGTCAATGCTCCCATCAGAGCTGACAGGGCCGCTCAGGTGACCATCTACGTCAAGGAAATTATACAGGAGATACAAGCGCTTGTTGGCTTAGTAGAAACCCAAGGAAACAGGATAGCAAACGCCATGCTTTGGCCCATCGTGGTTGTAGGAAACGAGCTGGGAGGAGAGCCCGTTGCTCTTCAGGAAGAGTGCCTCGGTCTTTTGCACCAATTGAGAGAGCACTTTAGAACAGAGCACGTGGAGCATGTGGAGAATCTGCTTAAGGGGCTTTGGTCAAGACACCAAGCTAACTCGGCGACCGTCACGGACCAGGCCATCAGCCTTGAGCTGTTAAGCAAGGAACTCGAAGTCTGTATTCCGCTGTTTTAATTAAACCTTTGACGTCATTTACATATATTCGTATAATACATTGTGATATCCCTCCGAGTGTGATCGTTTCTGTTTCGATCAAAGGAAGGAAATTTTAAGGTCGAAAAATCCAGGTTGGCATACCCTGGAGTCTTCTTGACAGATGCGCTCGATAAATGAGACTCGATCATCGAGTTCGAAGTCGTAGTCCTCCCAAATGCCACTGCTTGGTGACCAGTCGTAGTTCCACTCGGACATGGCTAGCTTGTGGTCCATGGGAACGGCACCCATACCTTTGCCCGTCCAACGATATCGCATTAGCACTTCCCACGATATTGGCTTTTGCTGCTCCCCGGATGTGATTCTGGTCAGGCAATATTGCAGTAGATGTCTGACTTCCCTGATCAAATCCAGCTCGAATCTACCACCCGCGAGGTTGAGGTGATGTAGCGCTTGATAATGGCTTTCTGCTGCCAGAACGAGTATCTTGGGCGCCGTCACTGAATCACTATCGCTCATTGAATCCTGGTCGAAGAAGAACTGGCGTAGGGCCGTAGCAAGTGTCACACTGGATAATAACAGAAAATATACCGTGGCCGAGGATAATGCCTGCAGTCTTGGATCAAGACGTAAAAGTGTTGGGATGGCCTATTTTGGTTGTTAACACGAGAATCCATTTTAGGGCGATGAACTTCAAGCATATGCTACGCACCTCGCCGAGCAACAGGGCGTGCTCAAATGCATTCCCATATTGATTATTATACAACCCTGGTGATGTAGCGAGAATATTAACCAGATCTGGTTTATTATCTTGTTCCTGGTTAGTATCGTAACGGAATAGCACGTTGAGAATACTCACGAAGCATGATAAACATGCCGTGTACCCAGATCATGGCTTCAGCTTGGTAAGCAAACCGCAGCTCCGCGAACCGCAGCAACGCTCTTGGAAAGTACAAGAAGTAGTCTTCTAACTGTAAATATGCACGACTCCATTCCTGGGTGTTTGGTTCCGGCTCTAGTAGGATAGTGTCTAAACAACTGCGATCGATTAGTATGATTGCAAAGACGACCAAATTTGTAGCGAAAGGAGTAGCACTCACTCAACCAGAGGGTTGAATAACTGAAAGTAGGATCCCATCCGCCTGCCAAATAGGAATCCACTGGCTGCGGAATTCTCGTCCGAATGCCATTCAACGTCGTTCATCTTTGGCCATCCCAATGGCGCGAACTTTGCTTTGGTACTTGAACCTACAGGCTTGCGATGGTGTAGCAGTGAAAGAATACTATAGCCGAGGTGTTAGGATCGACATTAATAAATCTTTACGCGTATTTCTTACCATTCCTGCAGAATCAACCCACTAGCCGTCCTACGGTCCCATGTGATTAGTTCAATGCCTTCATTTCACTGGATAATAACTTACCGGCGTTCTAACTCGAGAACGTGTTCTGACTTGTCTTCTCGGCTATCAAGGATATCCAGCATTATTACTATTGCAAGAGAATTCCATCGGTCTGATATATCGGAGAAATTCTTAGTCAGACTCCAGGTGTGGCTGAAAAAAAGTAGCAGCAGAACATCGCCTATGCGCAGCTTGCGACTTTTCCAAGTCAGATTCGGCACCAATGATAGCGCACTCATCCTCAGCGCCACTTTTCCCATTTCAGCCTCATGCTGGGCTTCCTGGGGTAGAGTATGATGGAGGGTCTGGAGACATATAGCGAGGAAGGCATGCGCCAGGTCAGGATTAAGAATCTCTGGAGCAACTGGTTCCCACTCGTTCCCTGGGCTGGCAACGATGTGGATAGTAGTAGGCAAGATGCCGAACAGGCCTTGATAACGAGGATACGATAGGAACTTGTTTAAGAGGCCAGAGGCTAGTTCATCCCCCATGGGGAGACCTCTGACCTCCCGGACAAGCTTCAGGACAACGTCGTGACCGGGAAGGGGATCATCATAATCGTTAAACAAATGTGCCTGTATAGCAGCCAATCGGGGACTGGTTAGGCGGGTTTCGGATTGAGGAGCCACGGTTGCGGAGGAGACGGCGACACTTACAACATTCGGACGAGGCACTGGAGAAGGGGTCCTTAAGTGATGTTGGATCTCAGCTACATCAGATCGGCATTGTCCAGCTTGTTTACGGGGTCTTCCTCTGGCCTTGATAGGCCGCTTGTTGGTGCACGATACCCCAACGCGCCGGCATCGAGCGCATGGAGAAGCAAAATCGCATTGAGTTTTCTGACGTTCGGGATTAGTATTTCCTATTGGACAGGCAGTGGGAATGGGGCGACGTTACCAGGGACCAACAGCGGTCGCATGCGCGGGGCGGATTGGGCGTTGCGCTTTGCGGGTTATTAGTCAATCATGCTTGGGTTCCATGGCCCATGGGATGGATGGGGGGATACATAGTAGACGGGTTCCGCGGGAAGCACACTCACATCATAGTCGCAAAAAATCTGAAGATCAAATTATCGAAGGGATATGCACCGTCGGCAGATTTTTGGATCGAATGGCTTGGCTTGGAGAGTCAAGCGGAGTAGCTCAAAGGTTACGCGGCCTCCCGGCAACGACACCAGAAAAGGCGACGCAACGCTATGGCCTGAGGGCCAATGGCTGGACGCAGAACTGAGCGGACCTGTGGGGCAATCCCTGAAGTATAATTGCCGACGGCCGATTTTCCCACAATTAGTGCGTGCCCGAACTCCTGCCCTCCGTCCACGGACCATACAGAGGCACGCGAAATGCCACTTGAATGAAACCAGTGATGTCACCACGGTGTCACAGAGGATTAAGTATAATGTGTTCCTTCACGCATTGGCATTGATTGTGGTTCAGGTATTTCCATCCGGCCCACCCACCATACATCTCAGTCGTGTTGGACAGAGACATGCATCAACTTTGCATTTATGCTTATCCATCCCAACTTCGCTCACCGGTCCTCGGACTTCCAATGGTCAAATCTCGACACGCCGAACATATCGAACTCGGAATTCGGGCTTTGCCCACAAAAACTGCACCCGGACGTCCCTGTCCCAATCAACCTCCTTGCCGACACCGAGCTCCTGCACCGGCTCCCAATCAAATACAAAAACCAATTTCGCTAAAATAATTCGCATTTCCAGATACGCGAGATTCTTCCCAAGGCACGTGCGCGGCCCGATCAAGAAGGGCTTGGAGGCTTCGAGGTTATCGCCGGCGTACCGCTTGTTGTACAACGCGTGATCTTTCGGCAGCCATCGTTCGGGGCAAAATGATTCTGGATCTGTGAAGTACCGATTGCTGTGCCCGAGGCTGTATTGGTGACAGGACACAATTGTCTACGCGTTTTGCCACAAAGTCAGCAATCAAACGACTTGGAGAAAGACTGCGGTGGAGAAGAGACTCACTCCTTCAGGAACGTAATGGCCATCAACAATTGCGCCAGGACTAACACGTGGAACGTTAATTGGCAGCGGGACGAAAATTCTTAGCGCCTCCTTGATGACCCCTTCGACATAGTGGAGGTTTCTGGTTGTCGATTCGTTAATTTCTTGATGGGTTTTGAACGACGATCGGACCTCTTCCTGCAGCGCACGAAGGCACTCAGGCCTCTCCAGAAGGTAGAAGGTCATAGCGACAAGGGTCGTGGCGGTTGTCTCGGAGCCTGCGATCAGCAAGGAGCTGGCGTTGGTCCGCAAAAACTCCTCAGATGGCCGATTCGCTCCTTCACTCAAAAGGTGGCCAAAAAAATCTGGACGATCATTGCCACGAGCAATCCTCTTCTGCATCAATTCGCGCGCATACTCCTGGTGCATGGCTCGTTCTTTTTGAAGTTCTGAGATTGGTAGGATGAACGGGGCGGCAAGCCAAAGTACAGGTAGGCGTCGGAAAATGTTCACAACTGACCCTGTAAAAAGCACATTCAAGAGCGCCGTAATGGCTGGGTTTGACTTGACTGCCAAATCTTAGCTTTGAACCTTTTTTTTGTAACCCGACATGGTTTATTACCAGTTTCCAGCGCGTGGAACGATTCCCCAAATGCTAGATCGCCAATAATGTCAAACGTCAACCAATTGAACCACTTTCGGCTGGTTAGCGGGTTTGCAAGCCCCGGCAAGAAAGGGAAAACGCGCCTCATCTGTATTGATCCCATTTTCATCTGCTCCGTGCTTAGAGAGCTGCGAAATAAATAGATTCACGTGCTGCATGATGTATGGCACCTGCTGTGAGAGGGCCGACTCGCTAAATGAGTGAGCAAGCTGTTTTCGCGTAGTTCTGTGTCTGACGGGATCTCTTTCGGCACCAAGCGGCGACATTTCATCTGGGTTATCATAAAATTCCGACTTGAGAAAACTCTTTCTCCCTTTCTGGTTGTTAGCATGGCCGTAGATATCTTCAAAGGCCTGAATCTTCGTGAAGAAAAGTTCGTTGGGGGCAATTCGGATGACGTCTCCATATTCTCGTGACACTTGCAGTAGCTTGAACGCCCATCTTTTCGAGAGCCTGCAATTAATTAGCACGCGAAATACAACTATTAGCCGAACTGTATCTTACCAATGTTTGGCATACCACAACTCGGAAACAGCCGCAAGCTTGGGCCCAGGGTAGCGAGCCAGGGGGTGAAAAAAATAATTGTACATGAACCGTATTAAAATGTACGTAGCCGCCTATTGACGATTAGAGCGTTCGAGGTTGGGTGGGTCCGTGAAACTCACACCAAGGGCGAGCAATGATATCGCGAAAGGAATGTATCTTTTGACATCTTGTTTATCTAGAATACCAGGAATAGCCATTGAGTTGTCTGAGATCTTGAGTTAATTCAGTAGAACAAATATTGCAAATTATTCCTTGGAAGGGCGAAAAAAGTTAGAAGATTTTGAGTTGAGCTGGAAGCAACATCCATATAAATGTCGGATAAGGAACCCGAGAGCTGCGCATACGACTGGCACAGACTGACAAAAGGAAGCATGAGTGAGAAATGCATTACGGATGAGTTCATGACCACAATTTAGCCGCCAGAATGAATGGCCAATAATAGAGCGTAGATCGCCACACCATGTGAAAAAAAGGATCATATGGCATCATCATATCTTTTTAGCAAGTAGAAGAACGGACAAAATCATCAAGACCTAAGTTTATCTCTAAAAATATGCTGAAAATTTACTACAAGCTCAAAGTAGTCTTAGATACGTAAAACTCGGACAATAACTCGCTACGACTTATCCTACACCCATAAAACCGTTCTAGAGTAACCAATACGCGTGGACCATTTGTCCCCAACTACAAATCTCGTCCCATAACAGTAATACGTTTCATGCGCGACAATTTTCCATGATGAAGGATTGTATGATTCCTGAGCTGGAGCAGGTTTGGTATTTTGACAGCACTAAATCATGAGTCAGAATCCATCATTTTCATGTGCGAGATTTGGTTTCAACGCGCGGGACAGGTTTAGAAAGAGTGGACCTACCTCCAGAACAATCAATAATGGGCCACTTTTGAGCAAAATCCTGGCTCAACTTCCATTTATGCAACTGGTATATATCGGACCGTGCTGGATATTTACCGCTGATCTGACTTCCCGGCTGCTGGTGTAGTATTGAGCTTGACCATACAGATACAGGGGGAACAGCGGGAAGATTGACACTGGCTGTGTTTATCCTAGACTTCAACTCATGCATAATTAAATCCCCAGCTGGGTCTGTGCTCGTTTGATAAGGCGAGTAAGTTTCCAGTTTCAGGTATGACCAGCTAGAGCTATCCAGGCACGATTTTGGCAAGTCGTTAATATGCCATTCGCTTGATGCTCTCTGGGAGATGCAATCGTAGATGCGAATCGCGATGCCTTCATCCGGGGCTTCGATGACTGTGTGCAGGGTCAAATCACGACACAGTGCGTCCAAGTCTACACTTTGCATTTTAAGTATCAGCTGGTCGCGAATCGATGGCCAGGTGATGAAGTCAATGATGATTGGGTGATCGATTAGTGTGTACTGAAGGGGAGTCGGCTGAAAAGTCCCAACAATTGCTCCACGGTTTTCCGGCGTGTTGCAGAGGCGCCAAAGCAAGATTTGTTCCAAGTACTTGTAGAAGTCCTAGAGATTGTATCGTCAGTTAAAGTGTGGCGAAATTGAGCGTGTGTCAATGAGTAAGGAAGAGTGCGTACGCATCCATAAATGTAGTTCATCAAACCAGAATAGTCTCCAATGAGATTTACAGCAGCCGAGGCAAGAGTTTTGACGTTATGCAAATTGTTTCCAGTGGGTTCCACACTTGATTCTGTAGTTAATCTTGCTTCGCAGTTTGTGGCTTGGATTTGTTGAATCTGGTTCATGTACTTTTTACAGGCTGACTCCACTTTGTTGGCGAAGAGGGTTTTGGATTGTATGGTGATTAGGCCGTTGGGATGTTGAGGGTTAAAGTTGAACAGGGGAATAATTTCACGAACTTGTGTGTCCCCACCAGCACTAACTTGAGGTCGATCATCTTGCAAAAGATTAGACACATCAAGGTCAAGAAAAGAGGCTGGTATTTCGATCTCTGCATCAGGCACGAGAGTGTGCTGAAACTTTTGTTGAGATGGAGCCTTGGGATTGAAACCGTTCAACTGGATGTCTTGGTTCTGTTCGGTGGCCGGAGATTGTGCGGGAGTCGTCCCATGACTGCTTGCGTCCATATGCCCACCGAGAGGTCTTGCACCAGCATGGTTCTGATGCGTGTTTTGGCCCTTTGATGCCAGGTCTAAGTTGGCCCCATCTAGGTATTGATTAGTGATTCATGAAAGGTACCCAGACAGAACCACCAATGATTGCCTACCGGCTGCCTCTGTAGCATTTTGTGCGATAGTCAGTAGTTTCTGACGTAATCGAATGCATGTGTCTTGAAGATGATGGTGATCTTCGAGAAGCTGCAGATGGCTTTGTAGCAGCCGGTTGTACCGGTCTCCGGTATTAGTAGATTCGTGGCTCGACCTGATTGTCTTGACAAATGATTCTAAATATTCAATGTATGCCTGCTGCTTCTCCCGGAAACTCCTTTGAGCAGCCCTGTTCTGGGCCTTCTTCCGCTCTGCAGGCTTTGCCGCTAGGTCACGTTGATCAGAGCTAGCCTTTCGCTTCCGGATCTGAGGAATGGGGCAGTAATCAGCCGATGTTGAAGAGAACTCCATGGTCACAATGAGAGTCGAATGCAAGTGAAGAAGAATCTGTGGGTCGCAAGATTGTTTCTCTTGTCAGGGTTGGTAATTCAGAGGTTTCATGCCGCTCCAAGGTTAACGGCGAGATCAAGGCTCAGGGTACGCTTCCGAGCGATGACTCTGCCAGCTCAACTTGCCTAGGATGCAAGTACAGCCACTCTGCTGCTCAGCCAATGAAGGATGCCGCCAAAGTGCGGGGTGCAGGGCAATGTAACCTCGCAGGATAATTTGTCAATGGATCCTGACTGTGCATGGTTGATCTACCACCGGCACCTCGGTCTCGGGCTCGTGAATCAATCCGAGTTTCGTAAAACCATGGCATACAGGAAGGTCACGTCACATGAAACAGCAACCCATGCTCCGTCTTATGAAATTCCGGTAAATAAAAAGTCCTGGATATCAATTTGGGCACAAGTCAATGGCTCAAGACCCAGTGCTACAGATACCCACCCAACATGGATACCTGGGGCTCAAGGGGAGTCTAAAATCATGCATAGTGAATGCGGAGGCCTGATGCTTCTTTTTTGGTTGGTTGTTTGGCGAACATCACTAGATGTAAGCCGCGGCTTAACCGTATCGAGACACCTACTACCTCGGCTTTCAGCATCTTTGGCACAGTAATAGGTTGAGATGATTGGTTTGATACCCGGCCGGCTAATTAAGATTAGGAATTTAAAGGTTATAGAATTAGCTTCGTCCGCTGGGCAAATGAGCATCACCAAATCAACTTTTGTCGGCAAATATTGGGAGGAAATCGATTTATTGATTTATAATCGATATCTAGGTCATCCATCGAAATCACAACCTAGTAGAGCTAGACTGAGATTATTGATTGCTATGTTTGCTGACAGTGGGCAGTTTTATTCAAAATTCATCAAGCTCGGCCTCATCGAAAACTCGAATGAACTCGTGATAGAACAGAATAGACTCAAGATGAGCATCCAATGCAATCTAAATGGCGGGTTAGCTGCCAGTGCGTTTGGAGAGTCAGAATATGGGGACTGTTCACGTACCCTTTCGTTAACATCATGAATACCACCCCAGCCTTCATCATGCCACTCTCGGAGCGGACCGAATCTGTAAATCTGCGAGCTGAGATCCCAGTAGAATCTCGTATCGGTATTACCACCTGCAAGCATTGGCGCCACAATCACATCGGCACCAGCACCGGGCTCATCAAATACGTGCTTGATGACGCCGGAAAAGTACGACCAGCTGGGCGAATCCTGAGTTGAGATCGGAGAGGGATCAAGATGGGATTTCCAAGATACTTCAAACGTGAACTCGGGAATCTCTTCGTCGTCTTCATTCCTCAAGCCAGACTTGAAATTCAAGCCAAACTTTTCAGCCACTGGCTTCAGGGTTCGAATGAGCTTCTGCTGCACGATAGCGGGATTCTCCGAGCCGGAAACACGATAGTTGACGAGAGCAGTGGCGAAAGCGGGGAGCGCATTGGACTTGTTACCGCCCTTGAAGATGGTCACGGCCTGAGTCGTGTGCAGAATGCTAGCCGATGAGGGATCGTCAGCCAACAACTTGACAACACGAGCAGCACCCTTTGGATCTCTGATGGCGTCACGAAGCTCATCAGATAGCTCCGAGTGGGGATCTTCCGCGGCGCATTTGAGGAAGGTGTAGAATGGGTTCTTTGCTGAAAGCTCAAGAGGGAAGTTGGAGCCAGCAGCCCCTTCAATGGTCGTGACGGCCTCGGCCAAAATTCCGATTGACGTGTGGCTGGGCGGAATGCTGCTGTGACCCCCAGGCACGTGAACCGTTATCTCGAGATCGAAATAGCCCTTCTCGCCAACCTGTGGGATGGCAAAGGTGCGACCAAAGCGCTTCACAACGCCAATGGCACCCTCGTCGACAATGATGGAGAATGAATCGGGGCCCCATATGTCGGTGATGCGCTTGGCCAACCTGCCGGCTCCATACTGATAATTGCTACCTCCCTCCTCGTCAAAGCCGAAAGACAAGACGACAGTGCGCTGCGGGACAAAGTTTTGCTCGAGAAGGGCTGTGATGCTGGAGAGAATAGCGACAACGTTGTTCTTGCAGTCATGACTACCACGACCGTTAATGTAGGTGCCGTCAAAATGGCCCGAAAACGGCGGGAACGTCCATTCCGAGAGTGTATCTTCAGCAACCGGCACAGTCTTTTTTAACCCAACGTTAGTGGCTATGCAGGAAGGATGATTGATGGGTGTAATCTCACGTCCTGGTGGCCCATAAGCAGGATTGGCTTGAGGGTCGCATTGCTACCGTGCCAAGTGTACAAAAGGCCGTGCTCGTTTACAATTTCGAGTTCGAGTTTCTCGTGTCTGTCAGAGAAACGCAGCGACAATCAGCTTTCAATTGCGAGCAGGAAAATTGGTTGGGCTTCATACAGCTTGGGAAATGTCTCCCGGAAATACTTTTCCAATTTGTAGAAAGCATCCCAGCTCGAGTCGTTGCCAAGCGGGCCCTCCTTTTGGAAAGTTTGGGTCGGGATTTGCACTGCACCGGCCAGGCGGTCTACACTGAGCTTTCGAAAGCTGTCCGACTTGAAGAGAGCATTCACATTCTTCTCTGTGATATCAGGTCTTGCTGAAGGCGAGTTTTGCACTTGAGCGGGACACTCCGGGACTTCGTGCGCGTCAATTTGCCCACTGCCGTGACAATGCCGATTGCGGGCGGCAAAGTTGGGGAATGGCAGATGATGGGTGCGGGTTAGGACGAATGCGGAGCAAGTGATAAGGGCCGAGGCCGCTAAAAGATGAACCCATCGCCACTGTCGTCGCGCCGGTAGCCGACTGGGGCTGGGAAGGCTGTCACTCAAAGATTTGGCACCCATTGTGATAATTGTCTCGGCTGATTGAGCTGAGCAGGATCACAAGAGCAAGATCTGGGTTAAAGAGAAGGATGAATTAAAGCGTTCAAAGTTCGGCCAACTTCCCCACGCTGATAAAGGTCCTGGTCGCGTACCACCGGGATCCTTTCCGGCCCCCAGCTCATCCATCATTGGCCTAGTGCTCGATAATTTGTAAGGCAGATGAGGGGTCAAGGTCGCTGAGGATCAATCACACCATAAACAGGCCCACATGTGCGCACAACGTCATTACAGGGTAACCATGATAGAGTGCACAGAATAGGCCTTTCCCCGGCGGTTGGCCGATCAAAGATATGTGTTGCACTTCCCAAAGCAGAACACGAGGTCCACCGCCCCGCCAGAGTTGAAGCAATCGGTGCTTTGGTCCTTGAGGGTGACATTGAGAAATGCTGCATGGCGCAATGAGCTTCTGTTATCGCAAAACAGCACCCTTGCGTTTCTGGGTTGTCAAAGCCGATCTTGCACGTTGATGGTGAGGGTGCATCCATTTGTAGTAGTGTTGCCGTTTTTACTCAGCGGTTTTGACCCATCCACTCCGGCCTTAAGAGTGCATGCTCACCTTTTCCGGCAGTTGATGATTTGCTGGACTTGCCATTATTACAAACCCGTGCATAAAAGAGCATGACTCGAACCAATTGAATCAACATGGCTGGACAATTACCTGACGGTCGCGAAACTCAGACCGTGTCTTCTGACGAGGAACAGCACGAAGGTGTTGCCTCTCCGCAAATTGTGTTAGAGAAGGACCCGGCGACGCTTGAGATTGGGGATTTATCTGCAGTCAAAGAAACACAACCAATTGCACAGTTTAGCGATGAACCTCCAACAGGAAAATGGGAACTCTGGTCGTGGTGGGGGTTTTATTTTGCCAACAACAGTGCAGGCACATTGAGTTATGCTCCTTTGAGTGAGTGTTCCGAAATAAAAGCCCTGTTTACAAGCAGTGTAAGATTATGCTATTTCCAGTTCTAACAAAGAATGCCAGTTTTTCAGTCTGTTCTCAACCAAGCTGGCTTCAATGGCAATGACACTTCCCAAGACTGTAGCGACGAACTGGCCCCTTGCGTGGTCAAATTCGGCGTCAGCAACGTGAATATCACCACGGTTGTCCTGGTTTGCAACGGGCTCATCTTTGCTTTCAATGGCATTCTATTGCTTATTTTGGGACCTATGGGAGACTATGGTCGCTGGAAGAGATGGATCCTGCTGATCTGCACCTTCATCTGCTGGGCCACCCAGTTTGCCTTTCTTGGCCTGAAAGACGGCCACCAGTACAAAAGCGCGATAGCTATTTATATCCTGTCAAGTGAGTATCTTCTATTGTTATGTACTGTCGCATTCAAACTTTGATAAATGTGCGCATGGGCAGTGGAATTTGTAACTAACCTTCGGAATTGCTACTTTCTAGCTGTCTCTTATAATCTTTGCCAAGCATTTTGGCAACCATCTCTGCCGCTGTTAGCTCGCAACACGCTGCCGTCCATTGAAGCGCAAAGAGCCTTTGGAGAGAATAAGATTAGCGAAGAGGAATACCAGACGCAATTAACCCTTCAGAGAAATAAGCTGAGCAATATAGCATTTGGAGCGATGAGCATTGGCTACACAATTGTTTTAGTCATCGCGCTTGGTGCGGCCTTTGCGTTGGACGCTAATTCATCCACAGCTGCCAACACTCGAGCGGCCGTCATAATTGTTGGCATTGCCACCGGCTTCTGGATCCTTTTTGGCAGTCCATGGTTCTTTCTCGAAAAGAAGCGTTCTCAACCACTTCCACGAGGCGAGACATACCTTTCTGTCGGGGTCAAAGCCTATTGGCAGCTCATCCGTCATTCCAGTCGCCTGGGGCAGACGTGGCTTTACCTCGTTGGATATTTCTTCCTGTCTGATGGCCATGCTACTGCCATTCAGGTTGCGGGTATTTGTCAAAACAGCGTGGTCAGCTACAACACAATAATATCGACAGAGCTCAGTATTGTTCAAGGGATCGCCAACTTTGTTGGAATTTTCCTGTTTTGGATTGTGCAGCGATACTGGCGCTTTCCGACCAAGCCGATGCTTTTGGTGGTGGCCAGTTTGAACCTCCTCATTCCGATTTGGGGTAAGTGGAACCCTTTATCCTCACACCGAAAAATAATCTGTTGAATATATGCGTGTTCGATGATACTAATCCTATCGGGATTTCCAGGATCGATTGGAATTGGAACCACTGAATTCGGAATGCACCACGTGTGGGAGTTTTGGGCGTACAGTGTCTTCAACTGTGCTTTTGTGGCACCATTCTACGCATACTCTGCCTCCATGCTATCCGATATCGTTCCTAAGCGACGTGAGGTTACCTTCTTTGCACTGTGGGCATTGTTTGGCAAAGCCACTGCTTGGGTCGGTCCGATTATTTCCGGAGTCATCATTGATCGTACTGGAAATACATGGAAGGGATTTCCCTTTGCACTGGGGCTAAGCGTTGTCGGGTTAGTCTTGATTGCCATGGTGGATGTTCCAAAGGCTCGAAGACAGTCTGAAGAATGGGTTAAAGTGGATTCCACCTTGCACAAGTCGGAATAAGCTTGCATGGATGAGAGACATGATGATTTCACTCCTGAATGGAATCATATGCATAGTCTATCATCTCGAGGAGCCTCAAGATGTACTTGAGTCTAATGTGGCAAATATAATGCAGAGGACGCAATTCCCTCTGGGGTTTGTCGGTTGCATTGCTCAGGAGCGATACCTACGATAAGAGTGCGGGGAGGTAGATTTATTCATCTGAATTGAAAGAGAAACGTGAATTTCGCAACAATCCGAGCAACAATTGCCAGACATGGTGAACACGTCATGTGAACTTCATGCATGCATGAGAAGCAAGCCATTGTGTGGAGTAGGTCCACATTTTTCAATAGCTCCTTGGATCAAGTACTTCTACTTTACCAAGGCGATACTGAAAGGATGAGGGGGGTAGGGTTATACATGTGGAAATGAGATTGATATTGAAATTAAATAAATTATTCAAGTTTCGAGACTTTCCAATCATGAATCTGATTCTTGCTTCAAACAAGCTGAATGAGTTTCCTGTAGAGCGACGACCGGCTGGTCGCCCACCGGCTTTGGTGTGCTTACCTACATCAATTCCTTGCCCATTCAAACGCCACCGACACATCAGTGGTGAATGCGCTACATCGAGCCTAATTCGTAACTGCCAAGACGGCTCGACAAGCCAGGTGGAATGATACGAAATTATGAGCCAGCCACTCGGCAGAAGCGGGTAACCCTACATAGTTGTAGATGCTGACTGGTGCAAGCCAGCCTAGATGATTGACAAAATGCGCTGTTTTGTTGAATTGTAATGCATCAGGAGGGGTTTAAAACGAAACCCAAATTTTGACTCCTTCGTCACGTTTCTTCAGTCTTAGCAACAATCCAACAACCCACACATCTAGGGCCATGGCGACTCAATCAGTTCAGCGGATGACGACTCTTGCGCACGAGATTTCCCAAAAGACTACAGTCATCACCGACTTTCTGACTACTAAAGGTCTTGACGCGGCATCGTTTGATGTCAGTGGGCTTGCAGAGTTTCCCATAAATCCCAGCGATGAAGGGCCATACAAGGCTCGCTTGGATCTTATAGCATTGACAAAGGAGCTCCACGACATTTCGCTTGGCCCAAGTGAGAGTGTAAGGTATCTGGCATGGGATGTATGTTGCGCCCTTGTCACATTTCGTTGATACTGGATATCAACTGCCCTTTTCATGCAAGAGCCATGTCCTGTGATCTAGAGCTGAAACTCAAGTAGGGTGTCAATAATCTTTCTCTTCAAGCAATTTGGGATTTCAAAGTCGCACAGGCTGTCCCTCTGGAGGGCATGATTTCATTTGAGGATTTGACGGCCAAGGTTTTGCAGCTCAATGATGGGCTCGATATTCCGGTCGTCAATCTTCGTCGCATTGTGCGTCATGCCATGACGAATCGAATTTTTATCGAGCCAAAAAAAGGATTCGTTGCGCATACGCGCTCTTCAAGACTGATTGCCGAGAACATCCCCATGAACAACTGGGTTGGTTTCATGTGCAGCGACTTGGGGCTACCTGTTGCCAATGTAGTCAACGCTTTGAAAAAATGGCCCTCCAGCGAGGAACCCAACGAGACGAGCGTGAATATTTCCTACGGCCAAAACCTCCCGTGGTTTGACTTTGTGCAGCAAGACGAGGGCCTTGCCAACCGGTACAATCTGGCCATGCAGGCACACGGTGTTGGCGAGGGGTACTCGATCCAAAGAGTGATTGAAGGATACGCATGGGACCGCCTACCTGCAGGTGGTACAGTTGTGGATGTACGCAAGCCGGCACTATTCTATTCTTGTCCCGTCGAATACACTTGCTAACGTCGCCTTGTGCAGATGGGTGGGAATCGTGGCTATGTTTCCGTTGAACTCGCAAAGGCCTTTCCCAAATTGAACTTTGTCGTCCAGGACACGGCAGGCATGCGCACACCTGAGACAATTGGCCAGGTGCCTGAATCCCTGGCGTCTCGGGTCCGCCTGACCACCCACGACTTCTTTAACCCCCAAACGGTAGTGGCTGATGCTTACTTCTTCCGCATGATATTTCACGGATTTTCCGACAAGTACTGCGTCAAAATTCTCCAGGCGCTGGTGCCGGCGCTGCGACCAGGCGCCAAGATTATCCTCAACGACGGAGGCCTCCCGGAGCCTGGAACCACTGGGTACATGGAGGAGAAGGCAATGAGGACGCTTGACATGATCATGCAGGTTACTGTGAATGCACTTGAACGAGAGCCGGATGACTGGAGGGAGCTTTTCAAGCGAGCCGATGAAAGGTACAAAATTGTCGACATTTGGAAACCGGAAAAGTCTCGAATGTGGTTTGTCGAGGCCGAATGGACTGGAACAGCCGAGAAGCTCTAAAATTGCAAATTCTGATTTGATTTGAATCAAGAGTAAATTTCATCATTTTTGCTTTTCAAGCGCAATTTAAAAATCATTGGCCTGGTGTTGTTCATCCGAAGGTTTTTGTACCGAGTGCCAATGATACGTTCGTTCAACAGCCCCACCTCTTGGTTGAAACCAGTGCCTGCGAAAGCAACAACAACAAATAAAATCAGAACAATTGAAAAAGTATAAAATTCATAGAGAAGAAAGAATACAACTACACTCTTGACCCTCCGTTGCACGTAGTAAGGTACAGATTACTCTCAACTACATGGTAAGAAGGTCTTTTTCTCCAATCAAAGGTGCCTGAAATGCGATCTTTCGTTCACTGATCCGCCATTCCTCCGCTCCATCAAACGTATCCTTGATCAAAATATCCGCATATGAACCGTATGCAAGCACCGATTTCCCCTCATCTTCTCCTGAGCCGTAATGAGATGCCAAACAGTACGTGGTGGCCTTTGCCGTTTTGTCTCCAGTGATTTCGATCAGTTGGGTCGTGAGGGCATGCTGGGTATAGAGGGACCCGACAATAATCTTAATTTTTTCAGAGGCCTGAGAGGGGCCTACAAGAGTCCCGATGGGCTCGTTGTAGTGGATCTGAGCATCAGGTGTAAGAGATTTAGCGAAGAGGGACCAATCCCTGTTATCAATGCCGATGGCATATCGTGCAATCGCATTGCGGATGAGTTCGTGATCGGATGTGTTTGACATGTTGAAAAGTTGGTGGTGATTGGGATGATGAGAATGCCTCGCAACTATTGTGACAGATGGGCATTTTATATTTGTTAATCGTCATCTTGGCCCTTCTTCCTGGGCATGCCGTGATGCAGATTGCACCATTCGATGCATTACGGAAATTAATCAATAAGCATACATTTAAGCTACGATTATGAATCAAAGCCAAGGCGCGGCGCTGGCACTGTAAAATCTTGTTCGCGCATGACGGCTTCAACCTCACGATGGTCGCTCGCTTCCATCAAACTTTAATCTCACAACGCAGTGGCCTCGCTTGGCACGATTACAAATACCCCCGCATCCCGCATCCTACATCGCTTCAGGGGCACGGACTTTGATCTTTGGGTTGAAAATTTCGAAATCCCACACAGAGTAGCACTCATCCCACACCATCAATGCTGCAGAAGCCCAGGACTTGACAGGGAAACTAGGCAACAGCCAATCACACTTGAACCGCCAAGTCACCACTTCTGCCTGATGATGCCTCCTGATGGGACTCGTTTCGCTTGCAGCTACTCAGACTGTTCCCGGTCATACAAGAAAAAGGAACATCTCTTGCGCCACATTAGGGACCATGTTAATCTACGACCATTCACGTGTCCAAAATGTCGGGCCACATTTAATCGGAAGTAAACGCACACCAATAAATCCTGGTTTCAGGTGGTCTCAGAGCTAACATCGCCGTCCAGAGACTTGCTTCGGCGCCATGAAACAATTAGCCACGGCATGGAAAAGAAAGATGGAGTCTGTCCAAAACCCAATGATGTCGAAGTTGATATTGCTGTGAACAGACATGAAAACAAAGAACCATCTACCCATGAATGCGCATCAGACAGCATGCTTGGCAAGACGCTATCGGAACTGGAACTACCATCAAACCCCACAACACATCTCCTCGACGCACCAAATCGCGATCAGTTACAAAAGCAATATTTTGATGCGTTCCACCCTCATTGGCCCCTGATACATAAAAGACACTTCCTGCAGCGGAGGCAATCACCTGCATTAGCGGGTGCCATTCTCAATGCGGGGCTTAGCATGTCGGAAAGCCCGGATGCGAGAGAGGAGGCCCGAGTATGCCACGACGCGTTGCTAAACGCATTCTGCCTGCCACTCGTACGTAGCCTTCTGTCCATTGAAATATCCCCTCTCACGAAATCTTCCAGTTCAAAATTGTTGAAAGCCCCCACAAACCGACCGAGCCACGGGTTGAGTTCCTTGCATCGTTCCAGGTCCTCGTGATAGCCCTCATTCTCGCCACGTACCGGGGTGTTGACGCGTTTCCCCATTGTATTGTCGTGGCACAATTTACCTTTAAGCTCTTCAAAGATGCCGGTGTCTACGACCAGAAACGTATCAACGCTCAAAATAGCTGTCCCATAGTCCGCGAGTCCTACCAGCGGTACGTCAACGCTGCCCCACTAACGTACGCATGACTGATGAAAGAAGCCTGGCCTTGTTGCATTTCAAGGCACACATTCATCTCAATTCTATTCTCATTGTCCACTTGCCACAGTTTAAGCCTTTTCGTTACTTCCAGCCGAATGTACTCGACGTACAGATTCCTTCGGCACTTGCAGTTTGGGACGGGGATGCCATGAATTTGGAAATCCAGCCCAGAGACACCATCGCCAGCTTCTTCGCATCAAACACTGATACCCTTGAGCTTACTCGTATATCGTCTCTCGTCGCATGGGACTTTTGCTTAGGGATGATCGTGTCATCATACCGAATGAGCCCACCAGATGAAGAGCGTAGCCAACTCTGGAACAGATTAAACCCATTCTTGTTTTCGCACGCCAAAGACGCTCATCGAATATCCTAAATCCCCCAAAATGCTTGGCTTTCAACGACTGCAATCTGTTTATCCGACAAGACATGGTCGTATCATAACAATATGGACAACGCCATAAATGTTGGCTCCACTTCACATGCTGCGCCTATTTACTGCGGCACCTTAGATCAACATCTAGGCGTTCTTCTTCCATTTCCTCGACGAATTGGGATGCATGATCTGGCTACGGTGAGGCATGAATGGAACTTTAGCAAGAGTTTCGCCCAGTCATGTGACCCGGACTACGAACTGAGACAGTCTCAAATTTGAATGACACCGATGAGCTCATTACGTCGTATGGAGTCATAATAAATAGAAGCAGTAGGGCTGAATTTTCTGACTCATTAACTGTGGCCGTGTATTACTCAAGGGGAGCAGATGATGAAACCGGGCCTTCTTGGCGAAGCTCCCTCCCCCAGCATTATCACGGTTTGCACATCTATATCACGGCGAAGCAATCATCTACAAAATAGGTGCCGCAACACTGCTGATAGCCAAATGCATATATTCCGTCACGCAGAAGGGCAGCGTGATTGAGTGGTCATGGATGCAGTATAGCTAAGTCCTTTTGGCTGAGACATGCTCAGCCCCCTTCGTAGGCAAGACATTGGTATATTTTAAGAGTGCTAAGCCACAATCTAGCGTAACCGACATGGCGGGTTGCCCTCTAGGCATCTCAATTGTGCACTTCTCTCGGATTCACTGGCAAGTCAATCATGTTGTCGCGGTCGGGAGCTCACTGGGCATTTGCTGGCTAAATCAACCCCAATTATCAGAATTGAGGCGAACTTTTATGCACTCGCTAATTATTTTATTCAATCATCTTCGAAGGTGTCTTTCTACCCATTTTATTGGCGGTGTAGCCTGGAAGGCCCGATGACTCTCGGCAGTTGCCCAAATGACGTGGCGCGCAAGGTTTGGTGTTTTGCGCATGAAACTTCTCTTGTGGCAGATGCAGACTGGTCCAGGTCAGCAAATGCAGCCCTTTAGGCTTTTTCTTGTAGCCATTGATGTCCAGTTCTTTATTCAATGCTACGAGACCCAACTTTGACCGGTGTGGTAGTCCGAAGATGCAAATGCAAGTTGCTCCAAAAGGGGTTTAATGGGCTTATCTGGTTGATTTTTATTGATCACTCGACCAAACCTTCTGCTGCTTCGGACATCGAATTGCGGCTGATTTTCCCGTTTGCGCAAAGTCCCATATCGATAGCGGCGAATCGGAACGACCGTCAGGCATCATTGGGTTCATCATACATCCAATCCAACAGGCCACAAGCCATACTTGAACTCTCTCAAATGTAGAGCCTCCAACCAGCCACACGTACGAAGCTTGACAAGATTAAATGGTCTTTTTGCATAGATATGATGTCATGCTGACGAAGCCCTAATTGCATCACTGTCTGTCATACCTGACAATACTCATTGCCAAGAGTGAAGCGAGCCAACATCAGCTGGGCGCTTCGCGACGTGTTGGTCGAGAAGTAAGAATTAAACGCCAAATACGCTGCCTGTCTGAGGGGCTTGACTTAGCCGGGCATCGATGCGTAATTCCTAGCCAATCTAGGCTGCGTAATCCGCTCACCCCGGACGCCTTGTCAGGTTCAGCTTGTCAAGGAGCCGGGGGCAATTGAGCCAACGTCAGAGCCAGCCCACACTGTATGTCGGAGGCAACACGCGAGCATCGATACACTTGTTTCCTTTTCATCAGTTTTTCTTCAACGATGCTGTGCATGATTTACCCAGTTTGCTTGCTTTTTATTCTTCATATTGGTGCATGTCAGCAGTCGTGACTGGAAGCACACATGTGCGGCCAGCCAGCCAGCCAGCCAGCCAGCCAGCCAGCCTTGCACAATCCTGTAAGCAGACTGGCTACCATGTGCAGCCGGCATCAGCCATACCTTTCAATCACTGATGGAAATAGGCTCCATGTGTTTTCGGTAAACATTTCGGTAAGTAATGTGCAGATGCGGAGTATGCGAACCATTTACTTATTATTAGACTGGACGGCCGGCGTCGCGTCCAGCCACGGCGGCCGTCACGTCGAATAGTACCAGCACAATCGTGCTTGTTCAACACGACCCACCCTTTTCAGCCGCAATGAATTTCCCACACTCCTCCTAACAGGTATCTATGAGCCTCAAGTCTCAGGGAAAGCATTGTGATAAAGCGATGTTGTATAAAAGTGGTCGCAATACCTTTATAATGAGTCGACTTCACTCCACGCAGCTGAATCTACTTTGACGGATCATCTCACTTCAGAATCGCCAAACCAACTCATCCATGCCCCACTCATCCACCTTGGACAATGAGGCTCTTGGACACTCAATCGCACAGGCTATCACAATTCGGCAGCCATGAAATACCCCCGTTCGCCGTCTTTTCTTCTGCTTTAGCGAAGCCAGGGGACATCAACGATGCCGACCCCGCATTCATAAGTGGCACAAAGCAGCCAATTCTAAATGATGTCATAAGAGCATGTAAAGAGGCTAAGGATCGAGGAATAAGCTATCTATGGACTTACGATACCTGTATTGACAAATCCTCATCTGCGGATGTTGATGAGGCAATTAATGCATCTTACCGCTGGCTCGGTAAGGCGGCGGTATGTCTTGCATATCTCGACGATCTTCCAGGTGATGAGCCAAGCCTCAACGAAGACGCATGGAAGCAGTCAGCTTATTGGAAAAATCCCTGGACCCTTCAAGAGCTCGTTGCGCCAAAGTGTGTTGAGTTCTTCGATGCCAGTTGGCAGCATGTCGGGTCCAAGTCATCCCCAGAACTATTACCACTGATCAGCAACATCACTGGCATCCCGAAAAACATCCTGGTGGACAGCCAGCAGCTTTGGGCCAGTGCTGTTGCGATGCGAATAGCTTGGGCCGCTGACCGTCAAGGCGACCGAGAGGAGGACGTGGCTTATTCGTTAGCCGGGTTAACTGGCGTAAATATGTCTTCCAGATACGGGGAAGGAGGACGCAATGCCTTTTTTCGATTACAAAAGAAGATACTAAAAGAAACAACAGATGGATCTATATTTGCGTGGAGGAGTAAGGAGGAAACAGAAATCAGAGGAGTCTTAGCAAACTCACCATCAGAGTTCCGTCAATTTGTTGTTGCAAGCGGCCGAGGCAGACAAATCCCCTGGGTATTTGATGGTCTAATTCGACAAAACAACAGGGGAGTTGAGCTCAGATCACGGGTTTCTAGACTCGGTGCTTGCATTCTCATGGAAATTGGGCGACGCGGTGAAAACATGAGCCAGTGCGAACGAATCGGTATTTGGCTTCGCGAATGGAATGGTGTCTATGTCCGCGTCAACCCAACGAGCATTGTCAAAATTCCAGAGCCCGGCGCTCCTTTTACTATAAATCTATCCCGGCACATCGAGCCCAAGCTTTCAAATATTATCAAACTCCACTTCGACAAGGAGAAGGAGAACAGTTGCCAACCCACGCCACAAACACGAAACTCCAAGTCTCCTTCTCCTCAAAGCGATGCTGGAGGTCTCCTTCCTCGGTCAAAGTATCTATCCCCTGCTATATCTGGGGTTAAAAGGGACAGAGCTGGGAAGCCAAAGTTGCATTTGGATGACAACCAAAAGGCTCTGAACAAATATGTTTCGCCCCTTCACACGCCTTCTATCTACAGCCCGAAATCCGCCAATAGCGGAGGCGATCGCTCGCCCTTGAACTTGCGAAACAGCCCTGCTCCTAAGGTTGAAGAGGAGATGCCCGTCCCCGAAGGTCTTGAGATCAAGGATAAGGTCACAGACGCAAAACGGGATTTTCAAAGCTTGAAACCAGCCATGACCCGGTTCTGCTATAGTCGGATGCAAGATTGGATGCGTTCGAATTCCTCTAATCTGCATCTCGAGGGTGCTATGGCACCTCGCAAGCGAGCTAAATCTGACGATCACAGAGATGAAATCAAGCATATTAAATCAGAGGAGAATAATAATGATGTTGTGACACACAATACCGGTAGCCCTCGCACAAAATGCAGCGAGGAGCCAACCGCGGAACTCGTCCATGAATTTTGGGACAGCTGTGGCCGGGAGTGCGTGGAGGAACATATCTCAAAATGCGGACTAAACATCGAGAGTCTCGAGGATCAAGAGAAACTGGCACAGCTTTCTTTGTTGGCTTTTGAAAGCCTACGAGAAATGGCCATCCATGATCACGAAGCCGAAAAGAGGCATGAGTAACAATTAGAAGGGAGCATAGAACACATACTGCATGGTTGCATTCTTTTTTTTTACGGGCCCTGTATTCTACATAGATTTTGTCATTGTTTTCGGGTAATAGATTTGGGGGAGCCCTCAAGCATGGGAGTTCAGTAACGTCAATTCAGTTACTCTGTATTATTATCTATCACGTTGACGGCTACGGCAAAAGTGAAGCGACACTCCGCTAATGCGTAGTGTAATTGTGCCTTATATCCCGTTTGACATTATCTTTCATATAAAGTCATGTGCCGACCCTTCCCTCTATCTGCTCAAGGCCAAATGCCGTGGCTTGGACAGGTGTGCCACTTGGGCTTGACCCAGCCACATCGACAGGTTCCAAGCCTTATCTCCTACGTGTCCAGTTACCCAACTGTAATTAGTGTACACGTAGCCCAAACCTAGGATGGCGTACCAGGGTAAATACGATGCGCCCTTGGTCATGGAATATCTACTGTATTCGCAAATATAGTTTTGTAAGCGGATTTTAATTTCAATTCAGCAAACATATATGTACAGTCTAGTTTGATAACTATATACAATGCGCAAAGAGGAGTAATTTCTGCAATGATAGTGTTCTTCCGTGAGCAAATTCATTAAAAGAAAGAACCATTACCGTGATTAAAACCCCCTCTCTTAGACTCTTCTTCATCGGCCTGTCCGTCTGGCAGATTATGCTCGGCATACTGGCCTTCGTTGCCATCCAAGAGTCCCATGGACTGTACGTATTCACACCTAATTTGCTGCCCGTTTCCGCCGTTGAACTCCGTTTCCGGGTATGTGTTGTTATTATTGGACGGATTTTCCAGATACGACGGAAGTGGCGGGATCACATATGGCGATATTTCGTCATAAGGTGGCTGTGATGAGGCATAGCTAAGATCAGTGAAGGAGTGCGTGGACCCGGGTCCACTGCTAGGACCTGGGATGTCCAGGTACGGTATAGAGACGGCCTGGAAATTCTGCGAGTGTAGAAATGGATTCTCGGGGGGAATCCTAAAGATAGGTGTCATGTCATCGTACGATGGCCGTATCAGTGGACAGATGAATTCCCTGAAGAACTCGCCGGGTCCTGAAGGCATCAAGTAATTATCAACCAATCCGCGTTGGCCGAATACCCTATTGCCGATCACGTTGATGTATCGCTGCTGTACCAGTCTATCCAAGGTTTCGCCGTATCTTGCAACTCCCTCCTCGATGTAAGGTGAATTTGGTTGCAGGTGATGTTGAAAAAGTGCACCCCAAATATAATACCACTTCTCTTTATCATTTCCACCCGGAACCCGGGTGAGCTTACCCAACTCCTCCTCATTGAGCCTGTCACGGCCCAAGGGTGGGCTGCAGCTGCGGCGATCACGGTGTGCGTCACGCTCAGCATCGCCGCTAAACGGCTTGAAGCAAGTCGGACAGACCGATTTAGCCTGGGCGTGATATCGACGCATGTGTTGCGTAACGCGGTAGAAGTTTTTGAGTACATAGCCACCACATTCATGGTAGCGAAACGGATCTAACTTGAAGAAGGGGCATGCCATCAGTGCTTCACTTTCATCGCCATCGGCACCATCGGGGTCATCGCCACCGTCACTCTCATCGCTTGATGGGGACGACCCAGATGACTTTTTATTAGTGCGTCTGCGTCCCGCTTTCTTTTTTTTGCTATCAGATTTGCTTCTAGAAACGCCAACACCAAGTCGACGGGCAATCTTCGAAACGGTGCTACCAGAGGCCTTGCTGGAGTTGCAAGGCTGCTTGCCAGCAAGCCCCAAGCAGATGACGAAGACGGCATAGGTGACCATCCTATCCCAAGTAAAGATGGGAGTTGGTGTTGGTTCGCACTGGGTCCAAGCCCCCGCTATGGCGACCAGGATCAGCAGTGGCAAGATCCTGTTGATTGGCGATCCAGCCGAGCCACAGTGAAGGCGGCGGCGTCCGGGGGCAACCATTAGCGAGCGAATGAGACATGGGTCCATCGCTGCTATCGAACAGAGACCGGAGGCGCATTCTTCAGGCGGAGTGTGATTGTCTGTGATGAAACAGGATTATTAGCCAAATCACAACCCGCAGGATAATTCAGTCCGAACCAACCAGTCCGAACCAACCAAGCGCATTTCCCAACGAGCAAATATCTTGGAGGTGGCAACACACCTTTGCATAAATCTACTTCCTTGGCGTTGAAACGGATCGCGGGCGTTTCAAGAGGGCTTGCCACCAACCGTGTCGAATCAAGGCAGCCCAACATGGTGAACCCTTGGTGTTGGTCATCAGGCTTGTTGTGCTGATTGACGGGTGCCACAGGGTCGGCGTTGACGAGCTCGTGCAGCAGCATTGCAAGGGTTGGTGCTGGTCTGTGGCCAGCTGAAAGTCGGGGTAAATTCCTCTATCGTGGCTGCTCGTAAACACGGGCTCGTATGCGAGAAAAAGTAAACGCCGACGCGAATAATCCCAATGGCGCCGTCCTTCCGGTCGTAAGCGGAAATGAGCGTCCGCCGCCTCGTAAGCCTGCAGATGATTGACTCGTCGCAAGCTGGAAGCCTCCCGGGCTCTCGTTCGTAGGTGGCGGTTTGAGCCCCCGATCGACCACCAATACTGTGGTTTAAATAATGAAGCTGTCGAGTGAAAGAAGGAAAAATTGAAACTGGAGGGCAACGCGACATTATCAGCCCGTACCAAAGCCTGTGTTTGTCACACCGCTGTGCAGACTCGCTGCAACACCAGCAAGGCAACGAGGCTGTATGAAGCATTCGCCACTACTGGCGTACTGGCGAAATGGATTTAAAATTATTCCTAGTAAGCAGCCGCCGCTAATGCGCGTACTAATCACCCCATTGAAATCTGTGTTTTCCATGTTTCAAGAAATGCCACGTTTGCAAATTTCTTATTTGAGTCGTCCAATATCTCTTTGCTTAGTGCTTGGGCGCCTGTAGGTTAGCAGAATCAGTGGGCCCAGCAACTAGGGCTAATTACGAATTGAGTCAATTGACCACCTACACAAGTAGTGTATTTTGGACACTCTTCCAATGCACTTTCACTTAGATCTCATTGTACTAGTATGGAAAGAAGACAGATAGACTAGTATTTTCGTTTTTCTGATTTAAAAAAGGGTTCTTTGGTATTTTCGCATCCGAGGTAACCACTCAGTGGTGCGATCCTAATGAACCCTATCGAATTTAAACCCCCTCCTCCAATTTTCCTCTGGCAGTGAATAATTGATTTCTTTATTACTCTATTCTTAGCAGTGTTTTGTAAATATTCCTTTTGTGGCATAATTTGTTCATTATGCATGGTAGGATCAATTATCAAGGCTGATCGGTCGATGCAGAGTAGGGCGTCACTGTCACCTCGGAAGCGGGGCGAGCACTGCCCTTTAAATGGTAGGCAAAGCCCGTGCTTACTTGGGCCGCATGCTTCTAGTGGCTATGCTGCAACCAATGAAAATGGTGTGGCATTGTTGATAGGCACCAACGGCCTACACAGCCACCCCAACCGCATACCGGGTGACGATGAAAGGTTGTCCACTTCAAGGCTACCGCCAACGCGAAAAGGCAAAAGGGCAAAGGTCGAGCCAATGCAAAGCCCGGAGGCCTCAGCTGCAAAGCCCTCCGCAATTTAGTGAGTCTTGGGCTTTGCTCCGTCTGACTCGGCTTCCCCGGTAAGCATCAGATACAATGAACACGGTAGAATTTCTTGCCGCGTAAAAACATGGAGAACTTGAAACCACAACGTCATATTCCTCTGTTGGGTCTGCCTGTTGAGTACGCCATGTGGCAGGATCTTTAACCTTAGGCTATTGGCTGGATCGCCAAATAGGCGCGACCTGTTGGTCGAGTCACACCCCTTTTGTCTACGTGTATGCCTTGTCCCGGAGAGTGTGCCCTGCTTGAAATTTCGACAAAACCTTACGACACCCGTTGAACATCGCCGAAATTACAACCAGCCTCATCGACCGTCACACAAACGATGACAAGCACTGCGTTTAGTTCAAGAGGTGCAAGAGGGTATGTAACCCCCTGGTCGCCGCGGGAAGTTTCGTGAAATAGAAGAAATTGACATACCTATAGACCCAAAATATCCAGAACCCCTGAAGCCACGTCTCAAAGTCGAACTCGGGGTTCTGCACGCATCACCCGCAAAACAGCCAAGGCCTCGCATTCGAGTCAACGGACGAATACTCTGGCAAACGAAACTTTGAAACAGAACAAACCACAGACCATTTCACCGATATATAACCAAAATGCTGTTCTATACGAATCACCGGCTTCCACAACAATCAGCATGCATAGCGAACCTGCCATCGACCCAGGATTGGGAAATAGCACGTCCGGGAACTACTTGCCGGAGCAATGGCAGCCCTCTTACGTGTACACATATGGGATGGGAGCTCACCTGGACCATACTCCGAGATCCTGCCCTATCGAGGAAGGATCGAGCATTCATATAAACCCAACGTTTTCGTATCACGAACCCTACCATGTAAATAGTATGGTCTCGCTGCCGAACATCAATACATCCATCGCCGATGACTTTGCGCATCAGCCTTATCCATCAGGTACAGTTCTATCATCCAAACTCGCAAATGGTGAGCCTCTTGACTTCTGACTGTCCTTAGCTATTTCAGATCCCTTTACGGAGACTTCAAGCGTTTACTTTCATGATTTACCACCGAATCAGGCGTTCCAGCCGACATACGACTTGCAAAGGCAGGAAGACCAGGGTTTCAACCAACTGAGCGTGCCAAAGCTTTACGACGACACGATGGCCAGCATCGATGTCGAACACCCTTCAAATAACCCGTCACTAGTGAAAGATGAAGGGATCTATGATGAAGATCAATTACAGATTGGCGAGGAAAGATGCGAGCCAAGTCTAAATGAGGAAAAAACTAGTAAAGTAAGCGAAGAAGGGTCAAATAGCAAAGGCAAAGGGGAAGCCGTCGTATTTGCTTGCCCCTTCTTTCGCCTTGATCACGTACGATATATGAGCTGCCTTAATCTTAAAATGACGCGCATTAGGGACGTCAAGCAGCACCTTCAGAGGCGTCACTATCACGTCCCGATATATTGCAAGCGCTGCCACGTTGAGTTCTGCTCGTCTGCCATGCTGTTTGAGCACATCAACCGAAAAACCTGCAAGCCCCGCGCCCAGCCGGTGGCTCTGCATCTGAAAGGCGTTTCAAGGGCAGCACAGCAACAGCTAAAGTTCCCCATGCACAGAACAATGGCTTTGAACGATCAATGGTACAAGATATGGGATATTCTGTTCCCAAAGGAACCTAGACCGAGCAACCCGTATCTTGGTACTTTCTTAAAAGAAACTATGGATATGATAGAGAACTTTTGGAGGAGAGAGGGAGACAAGGTGACAGAAAAGGTCATCAAAGCAAATCCATCTGCTTGCAAAGGCGGGAATGATGTTAACATGATTATGTCGGCGCTTTTGAAAGAGGTCCGCTTGCAGCAAGAGCAGCCGACGCAAAATACAACCCCGTTGGGGAGTTTGGACTCAACTTCCAACTCTGGTTAGTGAAATCTGTCCTAAAAGGCTGGTGCTATTTATACTCGATGAGGGCCGGAATTAATGCAAAGCTAGATATAGAGGATGTAAAAACCCATGATTGGGTCATTTTTAACCCTGGGACAACATCTTCGAACGGTATAAACTCAAAACTGTAACATCAAATCTAAACTGAAAAAGAAAAAAAAGACGAAAAAAAAAGCTTGGTTGTTTTCATTTTAAATTTTGGTACTCATGTTATTAGGCGAGAAAGATTAAACGATGTATTTTATAGATTGAATATTTCTAAATGTAGTTAATTTCGAAAGTTTTAATGTCTAAAGCAATCTCCGTAAAGGTCTGCATCTTGGTAGAACAATGGATGTGAGGGAGCTTCCAGATAGATTAGTTTCTAGCAGAGATAAAAGAGAGGCATGAGTTGACACAGTGCATTTAGCCATCTCATGCAATTTACTAAAACAGTACCATTAAAGTATCAATATCAGAATAATGGTACTTCCACCTGACACACGATACCAACCGAGTGTATGCATGATTCCAGAACACAAAAATGCTTTCAAGCTCTTCTACCATCCTTCTTTTCACACCCGGTAACCATGTCCAACTTCTGCAGAGCGTCCTCACTAACATCCGTCCACTCCTCTCCAGCTACGCTAGCCATATTGCTGATATCGAAGTGGTGACCAACCCAGTCTCCCTCCAGGCCGAGTCCCTGAGTGCCCGATGGATCTTCAGTCCACTGCGTATAAATCACCAGAACCTCGCCTAGGCTGTAGGCTACATTGGAATCAGCCAACGCTGCGTCTCGGACATACTCCTTGACGGTCAAGTTGCGAAGCACCGGCGCTAACTCTTCTGGTGTCAAGACTTCGGCTGGTCGCATGAGCAAAGCCACCAGCCGATCAAAGAGCTGAACCGTTTCCAGTTTCCCACTAACCCTCTCTCGGAGCTGGTCGAGAAGCTCGCCCCAGAGTTCGAACGGCACCTCGGCGTACAAGGACCGCGGCTTCGTCTTCTTACCCTCGGCCGCAATCTTGGTTGGTAGCTCGTATAGCGGGTTCGGTCCGAGGCCGTTCCACTCTCGCCTCTCTTCGACAGTCGCCATATCAGGAGGATAGCCATTGGCATAGTCGCCAACAAAAACGAGACGGTCACCAGACCAGGGCCCGAAATCCTGAGCCAGCGTCTTCTGGAGCCAGGGCCCAAGAAGTCGGAAAAAGTAGCTGCACGTCAGTGACAGGCAGGCTACGTCTTGAACCGAGTCATTGTCAAGCAAGAGGCCAACAATCATGTCGATGATTTCCTGCGGCAGACCAACGAGCTGGGAGTTTGAGCTGCGCAACAACGTTAGTGGAGATAAAGGTGGTAAGGTTTAGCGGCTTGCGAGACTACCTCTTGTGCTTGGATGTGGCAATAAAATGGTCCTGAATGCGGAAATCAGCCCACTCAGTAGTTTTGAGAAGTGCAACGAGCTGTTCAGCCGACGCGCTCATCACAAACTCCCACAGCTTGAGGCCACCATCGTGGCGTAGCGCACTGCGCTTGTCGACATTGACGAGCCTCCAGTATTGGCCCATAGTGTGAATAGTCGATGGAGGGTTGGAAAAGAAATAAGAAAAACCCGTGAATTGCTGGCCAGGTTTTGGCCGGTCACATTCACGGTTGCACAACGTAACCAACTTGGATTACATAAGCTCTATCAGGCAGCACAGTCAAACCATGACAGGGCTGTTGACCAAGGAAAAATATTCGCTTCGTACCCGACAACCTTATATTCAATGAAAATATCTAAATAGGGGATCGATCCTATACAGATAGCTTTACACACATATGCTTTTCTTCACACCCCTATTCACCCTTTAAGCATTGTTGAGTATGGGCAAATGATGCTAAGTCGCGCAAAAAGGCCAGAATGTTTTATAGGAAGCAATTGACGGGGACTAGTCGCGAGTGCATAGAATTATTCGATTGCATGAATGCGAGTCAAATCATGCATTTGACCCTTCGTCGCATCGATCTGAAATCGTATCCCTCGGCTCATCATTGCTACTATGGGACCCGACGAGTTATTCATTTGTTATGGAATAAGAGGTCGGAAGTATTGAACTGCAACCATACCTTATTGAACCATTCTTGATTTCAGTTCATTATTGAGGTTCCACTCCAAGTGATCGCCGGACATGCAATACCAATACTGTGTTCTGGATTGACAATCCGCTCGTGCTTCAAACGTATTCATGTCAACTTCGGAAAGCGACTTGTAACATTGGAATAAACTGGCCAAACAATTTCAGAATGTTTCGATAGAATGTGTTTTCGATTCCTCGTCGTAAGCTTAGGCGGAGTCAGCCTTGAGCAGGCAGTCAGCCCAATTTCGAAGTGGCTGCACTTCCGCGCTCCACCTCTGCAACGTCAGTCAGCCCTCAGTGGCTACGGCGTGCCATTGGCTGATGCAGCTGTACTCATCACACCTAAAAATATCATGCGGTAGCTGGTGCGGAGTAATGGTCACAATCTGTCAAGGCAAGAGAAATATCCACACCTCCGTCGAGGCCCTCCCTCGCCTGCAGCTATGTCCAGCGATTCTCTAGAAGTTTCCAGCCTGGTACGCGACTGGGAGCTGGAGAACATTTTCGTTGGCGAGACGCGCACCGTCCAGGTTCGCTACATCACTGATCCCTCTAAGGGCCTCTGGCACCATCGCGTAGAGGAAGCATGGGAGCGCAAAGACAAGCTTGGGAACGGGTCGTACGGAGTAGTATGGCTTCATCAATCTCAATGTGGCAAGCTTCGCGCAGTGAAGGAAATGGGACCAGTTGAGAGCCTCGACCATAATTCGGTTGCAGCTAAAAGATTGCTTCGAGAGCTTTTAGCCATCATTAAATTCTCTCATGAGCGTGTATGGCGACCACATCAATCATGATTGCCATTGCTGATCAATAACTAATAAACAGTATCGAGACAACTTTGTTCAATTCCAGGGCTGGTACCAGCACAACCATTCGATCTTCATAACCATGGAGTACCTGCCCTTAGGAAGCCTAGAGTTGTACATTGATGAGCCTCTTCCAGAAGGCCAAACGAGACTTATTACTCTTCAAATCCTGCAGGGACTTGTTTTCATGCACCGAAGCAATATCGCTCACAGAGATATAAAACCTCAGGTACACTCTCCAGAATCTTATCAAAGCGACCTCTAACATAAGTAGAACATCCTCGTTCAGAACAAAGGTCCAAATTGGTGGGTCAAAATTGCCGACTTTGGCTGCAGCAAGAACACCGATGACACGCTTTTACGAACCTATCGTGTCGGCACCCCGGCCTATCTCGCGCCAGAGATGCATCCATACCTCTTGCCCAAAGAAGATGAGGATGACGAGGATGATGGTACCTACACTGTTGCAATCGATATCTGGGCTCTTGGTGCTATAACCTTTCGCATTGCTACTGGACGGCTGCCCTTCAAATCCCCGCCAGGCAGAGACCTACTGCGATACGTTCAAGGCGGTGCATTCCCATCAGGTGACTTTCTCAGCGATTCTTGCAACGAATTCATCAACTCTGTTATGGCTGCCTTCCCACATGAGCGCCCTAGTGCAGCACAAGCTTTATCAAGCGACTGGATAACCTACCCAATCCCCATTGAGGATTCAGTTCCTTACACCCAAGTCAGCATTGGTGAAGATTATTCTCTTAGTTGGAGTCTTTCAAACGACGCAGCTTCTATTCCCAAGGCTAAAAACGTCTCAGATAGTTTAGTCGATGAAGCGGAGAAGGGAACAATTATACCCAAGGGCACCGCTACTTCACCCCCCGCCAGCATCGCGGAGCGGAGCCCCCCGTCAAGGCCAAATAATGCAATTTTTAAGCTCAAGGAAACAAAGATCATGCCTAATGTATTGTTCGGATGGAGCCATCGGCGAAGTTCAGAGAACGCGGCAGGCAAGCTTATGCACAATAATCCAACACTCAAAGCAAGATTCATCTCAAGCGGCGCCATAACCAGCGAAACGCAGGTGTGTGTGACCATGCCAGAAATTGGAAACCATGTTCAGGCGCTCAAAATATCGTCAAATAGGTGCTGGCTTGCAGCCATCTGCGGCAAAGGTTCGAGCGAGGAGGGTGGTGCTGTATACTTGTGGAACATTTTCGACACCCAACATGTGAAAAACATGAGCTTGAGGCTACCAGAGGCAGAGGCGCATGCCCTCGAAATCGCCTTTTCGCCAGATAGCAGACATCTCATCGTCAATAGCTATAGAGCGCCTCATCCTGATCAATTATCTCGCTGTGGATCTCTTACCAGCTGGCAGCTCCCCAGCAACGGGAAGGAGCTCCAGGTCAGCAACGAGCACAAGTATCTTGAAGATAAAGGGTGTATACACGCATGCACGCTTGCACCAGATGGCCAGAGCTTTGTCCTGATCCACAAGTATGTGGGATACCATGGCTATCACCAGACGATATGGGACTCGACCGACGGAACAAATTACCCAGGCGGCCAGTTTATTGAACAAGGGGAAAGTCGGGTTCAAAGCTCCCATGAGATTCCCAAATTACTCTGTGTGGCAAATGATGGCATGGGATACCTGGAAGCGGAATGCAGAGCGCAATATTTTCAGGGCAGCGCCTGCTTGCGGTGGGGAAACGAGGCCAAGTATCTAGGATATACGCCCTGGGCACGGTATTACTGGCACCGCCCGGCCACCAAGTTTTCGCCAGACGGTCGATGGCTCATCGTCACCTACGGGGTCAAGGAGTATGGGCCCGGTAACTATGAGTCCTCTGACGATGCTGGATTGCAGGCAGTCCTCTTCGATGTCAATCTTATGCCACAGGAGCGCGCATGGCTAAAGAATCCAGACAACCCCAAGGCGCAGCTTCTGTCAGTCGCCTTCACTCCAAGGAGCACAGGGCTTGCTACAGGTTGGAACGATGGGGCCATCATTATATCACAGCTCCAGGGAGAAGAATTTGTTGTGGTGAGAAAGATCGCGCAAAGTCGACCGGTTTGTTCGCTTGTATACTTCGAAGCACAGGTCCAAGGCTCCTTACAATTTTATAGTCCGCTACAGCTAGTGTCAGGGACTGATGATGGGACAATGCATTTGTGGTTTGAATCAAGTTTTATGCTTTCAGATAATCCATAAGACTTTAATCCAATATACTAATGACAATCCATTACTATTTAATGTGCGCTAAGTTATACATTTCCATCGACATATTAACCAGAATCCGTACATTGTGTCATCGCTTGCTTATGCTTCGCATTATTTGTTCATCTTAGACTTCGTAAATCGTTGCTAGAATTACAGCGGCTTAGTGTACGTGCAGCTGTTAGGCTTGGTGCTCTTGATGGTGTAAGCGCTGAAGCGCTTGCAGCCCTTGTTGAAGCCGGGCTGGTCGATTCCAACGTCGACCCAGACGCCCCACGAGTTGCTCACGGAGCCGGGGCAAGCAATGAAACCCTTGCTGTTGTCAAAGACGAGGTTACCACTGCTGTTGATCTTCCAGCCCTTTGTCTCGGCGTTGCGGGGAAGACCGCCGGTGGCGTCGGCGTACTGGAAGACACCTTGGCCCATGCCGGAGCGGTCAACAAAGGCGCGCTGTGTGGGGGTGCCAGACTTGTAGAGGAACAGCTCATCGCCGACCAGCTGGAGAGTGACAGTGTTGTCGGAGGTGGCGCTGCAGGTGGCCTTCTCATTGGGGAGCTTCAGGAAGAAGCTGCTGCGGCCGGCCTGGAGGGCGTTGAGGTGGACGCCGGTTCCCGGTCCGTAGGCAACAACCTCAAAAGGCGAGCCCTTTGAAGGAGCCGCAGCGACAAGGCCAGTGGCCATGAGGGGGGCGAGGAAGAGAGACTTGATCTGCATGGTGGCTGTTTCAAGGGATGAGAAGACTCGATATGGTGGAAGAAGATGTGACCGCGATGTGATGGCTGTTGGATGGTGGTTTTGATGATGAGATGGGATTTCTACATGGAAGTTCCTATTGTTTATATACAGATTTTATAACATGTCAAAACTACCCAAGCAGGTGTTTGTTGAGAGCATCCAGTTCCTCAGGTCCCGTGGCTGGGCTAGCCAAGCGCATGTGGGGATTGCGGCTGGGCGCTAGACTGTCGGGCATCTGTTGCCCTGAACATGATTGGCGACGGCGCTGCAGCCACCGGCTCTGGCGCTGGGAAATACGAGAATGGTCTGGTCTAGGCCTGGGAAATCCCTTAGCGAAAGGGGAGTAGGGCTGGACTACGGGGAATCCGATGCGGGAGACTATTGAAGGGGCTGAGCTATCACCACCTGACTGGTCTTGTTTGTTCCAGTGTCTCGGAGCAAAAGGAAGGTTAGGCTTCTAAAATTAGGCCTCCGTGCTCTGCATTCTCCCCGTGAAAGCCAGCCATTGCGCCAGACAGCCACTGCGTCGGGGACCTTAACCAAGCCATAGCACTATCGTAGCGTCTTGCTGCCATGGCTTGCGGGTGGAATGCTCCAGCAACAGGACCGAGCAGCAGGCAACGTTGCCTTGCTTAGCAGACGGCGCCTCGTCGCCTTTGTCCTCGCTTTAATCGTCTTGGCAACCCGCTTGACCATGATGTCATTCATGTTATTCAAGATGGGCACGGCTGGTGGTGGGTCGGGGGTGGATTGTCCCGTCATTACAGCGAGCTAGCACCAAGGCCATCGTATTTCTCGCTGCCAAGACTTGCTTGTGTAGGGTATTTGGACAGCAATTTGATCACCATGACACAATTTTCTTTGACATGCGTTGCACAACATACTCGGGTTCTGTGGTTGCCGCTCTATTAATTTTATTAAAAAAGAAAAGCAAAAAAAAAACATGCTAAACGCATTTGCCCCGATTACTCACTCGCATCAGGTGCTGGGTTTTGAGGTGCCAACTCTGTTCCCTAAGCTGTGGCTAATGACCTACATGGGGCGCATAAATTTACAAATATCCTTCCGCAATACTCAGCAAACCATTCTCTCAGTTTAAACTATAGAGAGACCATCAAGCCACCATGTTGACTAATATTGTTGATATTTGTATATTTTTTTTTTGGAACAATTATGATACAGGAACTGTGAGAGAAGTTGCCTCTTCCTGTGGCTGAGTCACTTTGCCTTGCTAGCGCGCACGTGTAACGATTCCTAAATCTGGCTTGCGTGGATATCCTCAACTCCATCAAGGCTATTCTGAGGGATGCATCCAAAATCACATTTAGAAGACTTAATTTGACACCAAATTTAGTGCAACGACGTGATATCACGAGCAGCATGTCACTTTGCGAAGCTTGCGTGAAACTCTCAAAAGACTTGTCTGCCGTCATCGCTGCTGGATACAATGAGGAGACATCGCAAAGATATATTCGCCATGGTCGCCCGTTCGCAGAGGTTCGCGATTCGAAACATTCAAATTGTCATTTTTGCTGGTTGCTACAAGAAAGATATGTGCGGGAAGCTGAAGACCAACCTCTAGATGACACTTTTGCGGCCGACATCTTTCCAAGTTGGACGCCAGTCAATAACAACGGCTCATTCGGCAGCCCGGATGCGGCGGGTTATCGATTAACGTCTCTGTATATTGTGATCAGAAAAGACCTCCCTAGAGCGAAAACTTTGGATGGGTACTTGAAGAGCAGCTACTCGATGAATCGTATGCCCATCCCACTTCAAATACATGCTCTAAAAGGCACGCATAATCCACCTCCAGATCTCATTTAGGACAATGCTAATGACTTGTAGATTTATGCAAGCCAATCGGCGAAACGCCTTGGAGTAAAGACCAGGTGCCTGATGCTAGTCTTCACCATGTCATCTCTCTTTGTCAGATACAGTTTAAATCCTGCTGTGCGACACATTCAATTTGCGATCAACCACTATACGACGGTTGGCACGACTCCTCAATCCAAAATCGGCTTCCTACTAGAGTAATCGATACAGGTCCGACAGAAGGAAAATGGAACCTGCGTCTGCTTGAGACAAATGGCCAGCGAGGCACTTGGATTGCCTTGAGTCATTGCTGGGGAAGGCCTGGAAACCAGCCGTTAACTACTACCAACAGCAATATCCAACGTCATTACGATAAGATCGATTTTGACATGCTTCCACGGACTTTTAGGGACGCTGTCGTCCTGACCAGGGCTCTCGGCGCCCGCTATCTCTGGATAGACTCACTGTGCATCATACAAGACGACAAAAATGATTGGCAGCGCGAAAGTGAAAAAATGGGTGCAATCTATGAGCATTGCATCCTCAATATTTCAGCTGGTCATGCACGAGACAGCACGGAAGGAATCTTCTCTGATTACAGTAGTCTGTCGACTGAGTCCCCTCCACAGGCGCCACTGGAAGAGGCCGATAAGACTGCGTCGGAAAATTCCAAAACCAGCCATATTCTTCCTGAAAGGGACAGGGAAGTCACTCTCCCATTCTTTACGGACGAGAAGGTGACAGGATCATTTTCTGTTTCTTCGTGGCCAATAGAAAGACGCGGGGAGAAAATGACAGTCGAATCTTCGCCACTTTTTAAGCGAGCATGGGTGATGCAGGAGTGGGCGCTATCTCGGCGTGCCCTGATATTCCTCAAGGATTCTATAATATGGTCATGTCGAACCCTTTGCGTTGATGAGCAAGGCTACTCTCTGAAACTGAGACGACCCTCTCTTGAAAATTGGGAAGATTTGATACGTGAGTACACGCAAATGGACGTGACTTTTGAGTCGGACAGACTGGTGGCCATCCAAGGGCTGGTCAATCTGCTTCGAATGAAGAGAACAGATGACTACTTCGCCGGAATGTGGACAGCCGATCTTCCGGGGTCGCTGCTGTGGAGAGTTCGGGATCGCAGTCCGTGCAAAGTTGCCAGCGAACGATCTCATCTTCCTTCCTGGACGTGGGCAAGCCTCGAAGGCCCCATTTTCTTTCAGCTTTCTGGAGAACCATGCAGGTCTCATCAAGAAGAATCTCTTTCCAACATCCTAGAAAAATGGTCTCTGCTACCTACAGGAGCCTTGCACCTCAGGGGTCCAATGACACTGCTCGACCCCAGCAGCCTCGAATTCCTTGCTAGAGATGACTTTAACCATCCGTACAAGTCGTTCTTCAAGCTGTCGTTTTGGGGGTATTCAAACTGCAGACAGAATGGGGGAGGTACACGCGAGAGAAACATGGTAGGGATCCCCATAGAAGCGCACTTGCGTCAGCGATACGAAGAGCCCGAGTGCGCCGGATGGGCCACGTTGGACCTAGGCATCATTCCGGAGTATGGGTCTATTCATTGTATTGCGGTGAAGATGGAAACCAATGGCTTCAATAACATCGACAGCTGGCGGCGCGTCAAGGGAGATGTATATCACGTCCTTGTGCTTCACTTGGTCGCTCATGCTTTCCCCTCTGACACTGCACCACGATATAAACGCATTGGAATGGGTGTAGTGAGGATAGCGTGTCTGTCGTGGGATATGGGTGATGCTATAATAGTCTAGACAATCATTAGTCGTATTGGTATGACGCTCTCCTTGATCTATTGGCAATCAGTTATTATCTAGCATTCGGTGGACTTTTCCGAGTCAATGTAATCCCGTTCGGCCTGGGCTGGACAAGATGGGAAGCGGGAGGCCTAGTGGCGGGGCGGGCCACGGGTAAATCCGAAGCCGAGGCTAGCGCATGGAGATGATGACATCGACCTCTTCGCATGAGACTTGGGCACGGACATGAGCACCATTCACTTTCGCGGCGCGGGGCCCGGCATTTTCGTGGGTGTCCGGCATATTCAACCGCACTTTGTTATTTCATCTTCAGAGCTGTCGGGCGACTCTTTCCCGTGATTTCCGTTCATTTTCTAGCTCGTATCCGGCATTTTCGATGGCGAGGTTGACCCACCCTTCCGCTAGCCAATCCTTATCACTCATCGGCGTTTGAATCGCTTGTGTCGGGCTGCCCATCTATTTCATTGATTCAATAAGTGGGATTGTTCTTTCCCAATTAGACGGCATCGGAGGGCTTCGTCTCATACTCACAACCCAATGTCGAATACATGTTTGTCAGTTTCTTCAATTACGACTATCCGCAATCGCCATGCCTCCCTCAGCTTTCAATCCATCTCGCGCCAAATACCTGGCTAGGGGATTTAAATTAAACAGTTCTCGAATCTTACCGTACTCATACTTGTCGCAGCCGTGTGTTGCTACTATATCGGCCCAGCGATGCTCGATCCAGAATACCCGGCCTATTCTCAGCCATGGCCGTTTGCCCATGTTCCGAGCAAACTTCACCTCGTCCATCTCGAGCTTTGCAGACGTAAAAGCGGATGAAATTTACCAGATGTCTCTGGATCTATCACGAGCCCCAGTCAATGGAAACTCGCAGTTGCAGTTTACAGTTTACAAATCGGACGGTACTGAACCCGTCACGGGCAAGCTCACCAAACACGATGTTGCCAAGGAATACAACCTGACGCCGCGAGATTTGCGGACCTTCGACCTTCCTTCTGAGGGGTTTCCCCACATTCTGATTCGGGAAAACACTCTTCTCATACACATGTTCAGCCTACGCCTGCTGGTACAAGCTAACCGTGTGTTGCTACTAAATCTTGAAGATACCGTGGGCACTGAAGGTGAAGTTGAACGCGACGTCGTGTCCCGCGTATTCCGACACAAGCTTCAGGAGAAGAGGCGCGAAGGTCATAGTCTTAGCTTATCAACCAACACTCCTTTCGAGCTGCGTGTTCTGGAGGTTGCTCTCGCGTCCGTCACATCGGCCTTGGAAGCAGAGTACGTCTTGACCAAACAGCACGTATCAGAAGCACTCCAGATACTCGACAAGGATGAGAGAGCCGTTCATTCTGAACTGCGATCCATGCTTGAGCTCATGCGAAATCTCGCAGATGTCGAAGAAGATGCCCGACACGTCCGAGGTGCGATACAAGAGGTGTTGAATGAGGATCAAGACATGGCCGATTTGCATCTAAGCGATAGGCAAGCGGGGAAGCGGCACGCGCCACAGGATCACCAAGACGTCGAGTATTTACTGGAAGCATACTACAAAGCCAGCGACGCTGTTGTACAAAAAACATCGAGCCTGATGAGGAATATGAAACAAACCGAGGAAACCATTCAGTCAATCCTCAATGTTCGACGCAATCAGATCATGGTGCTTGAGGCAAAAATTGAGATTATCATGCTTGGCTTGGCATCAGCCACGTTGTTGGCTGGCCTGTACGGCATGAATGTGATCAATTATTTTGAGGAGAGCCCATGGGCATTTGGCGTGCTCTCGGCAACATGTTTAGTAGGCACGGCGTTGATTGGGCGGTACGGAATGCGACAATTACTACGGATTCAAAAGGTGCAGCCGAAAAAGCTGCGCAAAGATTGATTGCGCAGAGTAATAATCGATACCCAAGTAGGAACATTTGAGTCTACCTTATTCATCTTGCGTGCCATTCAAGGAAGTGACTCTTACAATCCTATACCCAGGCTATGGGCAGGGATGAAGCCCACCAAGGAGCTATTCCCGGAAAATTATGCAAGACTGAATCTCACATCGACAGCCCGAACAACACCATTTTGAACTCATGAGACGATGCCTGGCCAAGATTCTTTCCGCAATGGATGCAGGGTAGCCTTTCCGAGCAAGGTTACCCTCGGCGACTAGTGAAAAGAATGGAGACTCGGGCTCCACTGACACCATCCACAGCCCCTCCCCCTCACAAATTATCGAGCTTGACGGAAGCTGAGCTCAATCTCTCCAGCTCCATCGCAACTCGACCACCACAGCAACAATGGCCTCCATCTTCTCCCGAAGCTTTAGAACCCTCGGCGCCATGCCCAGGGCGGCCAATTGGGCCAAGACCCCTGCGGCTGCCTCACTCACGCGCCGCTTCCTCGCGACGGCCGCCCAGGAGCAGCCTCGTTTGCGCCTGGGAGCAACTGGTGCGCATCCCGTAGCTGTGGCCCCGGCAGATTCAATTGACTGACGGAAATGGATAGCTCCCAACTTCAAGGCCCTTACCACGCACGGCGAGATCGACTTCCACGAGTTCATTGGCGACAGCTGGACCATCCTCTTCTCCCACCCCGCCGACTTCACCCCCGTGTGCACCACCGAGCTCGGCGCTTTCGCCCAGCTGCAGGGCGAGTTTGACAAGCGCGGCGTCAAGATGATTGGCCTGGTAAAAAATTCCCTTGTGAGACGAGAAATCGAGCGACAAGTGCTAATTCGCGCGCGTCGCAGAGCGCAAACGACCTCAGCTCCCACGACAAGTGGGTCGAGGACATCAACGAGGTCAGCAACACCAACGTGCAGTTCCCCATCATCGCCGACGCCGACCGCAAGGTGGCCTTCCTCTACGACATGGTCGACCAGCGCGACATCGACGCCATCAAGGAGAAGGGCATCCCCTTCACCATCCGATCCGTCTTCATCATCGACCCCGCCAAGAAGATCCGCCTCTCCATGATGTACCCTGCCTCGACCGGTCGCAACTCGGCCGAGGTCCTCCGCGTCATCGACTCGCTGCAGACCGGCGACAAGAAGGGCGTTGTTACCCCCATCAACTGGCAGGCCGGCGAGGACGTCATCGTGCCCCCTGCCGTCTCCACCGAGGACGCCAAGAAGAAGTTTGGCAACGTCCGCGAGGTCAAGCCCTACCTTCGCTTCACCAAGATCTAGAGCTGTACAGAGACGTGTTGAGTGAGAGAGCTCTGTATGATTGAATAGAAAATAAAATTACAGCGATTAAAATGCAAAGGCCTGTTCGCGTTTAACATCAGGACGTAGCGATGAGGTGCAGCCGTGAGCTTGACATGATCATAAATCTAATATCAGCATGGGGCAAAAGTAAGTGTTTATATAAATTGAAATATCTAGCAAAATAAACAGGGAGGGTTTGAAGAAATGTAAGCTCTGAAACATTGATCTGATCCCCAAGAGGACTGCAGTGGGGCCCCCATGGTAAACATCTCCTGGCACCTTGGTACTGGCAATGTCTGTCTAAGCTATGCGATCGCAGTCTCCATGGCTCTTCAACATCATCGACGCGAGCCTGGACACAAGGAAACCGAAACTATCGGGAACACTAGGTCAGCGCGCTCCAGTCGGCTGCCTGGTAGACGAAAGGGTCTTGCGGGCCCTCAGCCCCCACTATGTAACCATTGGCACACATGGAGTAGCTAACGGAGTTTTCCTCAGCAGCCTTCATGTAGAAGTCATCATATTTTGCATCCAAAGCATCCTTTAGCGACTCTACACCCCCTTCAGGGTGCAGGACAGCCCAGGGGTTGAGGCACGTCTTTGCCTTGCAGCTCTTCATAACCATCATGAGCGAGTCCAGCCGGCTTACGACGTTGATGAGAGGTTTCCCATAAACTAGGGACGTAGAATTTGCGTAGCTGGCAATGGGCATTCCTGTCCCGTTGCTGCCAGAAGGCAGGAGGTTGTTGATTTGGTAGGGATCGGCCTGGCTTCACGTCAGCAATACATCCAAGGGAGGCAGGGATGTGCGTCGAGTCCCTCACCATCATATCGTACATCTCGTGCTCATTGGTGCAGTGAACAGCGTAGTAGAAGCTGTAATCTTGGCCCTGAACGCGGATTCCTTTGTAGGTGTTGCCAAGGGAGATGGAGCCTAGTTTATATGTTAACCGTGCGCGCTCTCCGGTTCAAATGTCTCAATAAAACCTACTGTGCCAGCTCTCATCGACGGACATGCCCCAGTACTCGACAGCTAGGTGCTCACCGCGGGCGGAGAGCCCCTTGTTGATATCGTCCTTGCTAAGCGGAACCGCAACGCCGTCGAATTCCGCTCTCGGAGCGATGCCCGCCATTTGCAAGATAGTAGGTGCCAAGTCGGTGTGGCTTGTGATGACATCGGCAACAGCACCTTTGGGAACTTGCGGTCCGCGGATTAAGAGCGGGATGTGAATGTCGGACTCAAACCCACACGTTTTGCCGGGCTGAAGACGATGCTGGCTAATATGGTAGCCGTTGTCAGTTGTGTAGATGATGTAAGTGTTATCCGCAATGCCAAGCTTGTCGAGTTCTTGGGCGACTCTCTCGACCATCTCGTCAACAGCTTGAAGGGCCTGCAGGCGCCGACGGAAATAGTTATCGTTGTAGTCTATGCTGGTCTGGTTCAGCTTGGGGAGTCGAGCGACCCAGTTGACTCCACTGGGCTATATCAATCAAGTCAGTAAGACATTACGAGTTCAAGTCGAAGAGAGATGACCTTGTCTGGATTAAAGTTGGGAGTCCGGGGGACCTTGAGGTCGGAAAACATGTTTTCGTGCCGCGTTGCGGGGAATGGCGGCAGGATCGTCGGACGGGCTTCGGGTGAGTCTGGTGGAATATTGCCCGCCAGAGCCTCGGGATTGACGATTGCCTCATCGTGGGGTGCTATGGGAGCGCTGCCGAGAAAGAACGGCTTGCCTGCAGCGTGGGCTTCGCGGATATAATTTACCGTCTTTTCCGCTAGATCATCAGTGTTGTACCGTCCTTCGTGGCTAACAGGCGGGTCCGTGTCCCTCTGCCACGTAGCATTCCAGTAGCTGTAGGTAAAAGGGTCAAGCAGAAAGTCCGAAGAAGTCCATCCAGCGGCGTGTGGCTTATCGTAGTTGTCCGTGGTGTGGGCATTGAACAGCTTGCCGGTGTAGTAAGTATTGTAGCCTGCTTCCTGGAGCCAAACGGGCAAGTAGTCGTTATTGAGCCCCTGCTGAATGAACTTGGGGTATCCGCCTAAGATACAAGCTGGGTTTAGTGATGGAACAGCGGGTCTAATTTTCTCCATTGGCGAGACGAATGAACAAGGTGCAGTGGGACGTACCATATGGCGCTACCATGTCCGTCACATTCGTATTGTGCGACAATTTCCCAGTGAGAATGCTAACCCGAGCAGGACAGCAGACGGCAGTGGTACTAAGTGAGTCTGGTCAACATATTAAATCCTCAACGAGCAAATTAACATACCAATAGTGACGTTGATAGAGAGTTCCTTCGTCCGCCGTGTACTTCTTGAGAAGCGGCATGTAGTTCATTGACTGCATGTGAACATCCTGATCATCCGTCAGGATTAGGATGATGTTTGGCTTGGTAGTGTTGCTTGCTGCTGCCACAGTGGCAAGCAGGCCAAAAGCTCCAACTGCGCGGTAGAGCATCCCGAAATACAAATCCCAATATTGGCTTTTGTTAAGTATGGAAGAATTGTGCCGTGGCAAGAAGATATTGAGCTTTCAGAGGTGTACCGGACGTATATATAGCTGAAGATGCTGCCTGGTAGCCGGCTCGTTCGGAGTTTTCAGCTGTGGTATTGGTGGGTATCAATGTTTTGGCCCCATCGTCAAAACATGGTAACGCCATAATGGATCTGATCATTGGTCTTGGGGCTTGTTCACTGCCATTCCTTTGGGTGAGCGCAATACCACATTCAAGTCTTGTATAATTGTGACAACCGAAATTTGTCTTGAACTCTTTAAATAAACCAAGGACTTTTATTTATCATCCTTCTTTTCGGTTGCCTTTCCGATAATGAGATTGATTTTTGCCGTTGTAGCCTGGGCCTGGGATACCGTTGCTGGTCTATTATTACAAAGACCATAGCGAGCACTCCCTTAGCTATTGGTCTCCACCAACTGGGGCATCGTATTCTTAACCAATGCACACCGGATTTTGATTTTAACATGTCTCCGATCCCCAATCCTTTGCTGGTTCTCAAAGTAGAAGAGCCAGGTAGGGTACCGTATATTTAACCAATTGAGCGTAGATTCTGCACCTCGAGTCACACTGCCAAGAATCGATATCCCTCCGGTGAAATGAAACGTTAGCGCTCGCTACAATGATTCCGACTTTTTGTGTTCTTGCGGTAGTGGTGGCCAGCTGGGGCAGGCATCGTATTTCTGACCAATGGCGGTGGATTTTGGCTTCCAATCCCACCGATGGCCCGTCCCTTTAGAGTTCCGACAGCGCCGGAGTCAGTCGGAACATGGGAATGGATTAAGCTTAGTTCATTTGCCAATTGCATGAGCTGCCGGGCGGTAGGGTTGCAGAAGAGCTTCCATATCCAAGACGCCCGATTGAGCAGAGCCGATGAGCAAATCGCATTTTTTCCCACAGATTAGATAGAATCGTGCTTCCTGCAAACGAAAGCGAAACTTTTGATTATTTGAGACACTTGAAATATAAACTTGAATTTGATGAATTAATCATAAACACCCCATCCGCATGATGCTGTGAGAATTAGACATTGTTTCCAGATTTGCAATTGCTCCCCGTATGAACATTTTTCGCCGCCAATCATGCAGTCTTGCTGCTACTCGTACAGCCAACCGTCGCTAGACTATGGCAGATTCATTAGTTACCAGTCCCTCATCGCTATTGCTCCTCGCACGCCCGTCCGACATGTTGTCTTCGGATGCATTCAAGGTTGGTGATCGATCGTGTTGTACAGACGGTCGGACTTTGAGCTTGTCTCGAGTTTCTACAAGGTTGTTGTTTCCTCGCCAAGGCTTCGACAGAGATGCTCTCGTAAAGCTCTTTCGTGACCTGGATAAGTTCCTGCTGGCTTCCCGGTCGCCAAAGTAGGGCCGCAGGGATGGAAGGCAGGCGATTATGACGACCATGTTACACTCGAGACCGTTCCATAAGACTATTCAAGTCAGTCTCTAATAACCCGAGGTCCTTGGTTTACTCACCCATTAGACTCAGAGAGACGTTGTCTCCCACCTGCGATGTCTCAAGTGTCGCAAGTCTAATAATGCAGAATATCATGCTGATGACGCCAAGAAGGAAGGTGCAGTACAGCCCAACTCTCATAGATGGGTTCAAGGGTATTTTAGGTAAAATCATCCAAGGTAGTGAGAATACTACTGCCGGTTATAAACTGCGTCGTTTGAAAAGCAACATGATTTGTGTTTTAGCTTACCCAAAATATCTCCGACGAAGTGGAGAGCCCACGTAGTCACGAAGATGTTTTCACCAAAGCTGATGACGCATGAATCACCGAGGGTTAGATTCCTAGTTTAATTATTAAAATATTGAACCTTTCAAGAATTCCAAAAAATACTCACCAACTTGTCTCTTCCTCGCAAATACAGAGCAAAAACAGGATGCTCAGTATGTACGCTACTACGATGTAGCCGATGGTTCCCCAGATGAAGTACTTTAGCTTGTTCACAAGAGTCATGAAGAGGTTGTAGTAGGCGATGACCAGAGCCAATTTGCAGAGATAGAAAGTCGTCCAAAGTGGGAAGTGTGCGCCCCAAAATATCTAGTAATATGAGACGATTAGCCGTATTTCATCAATAGAAAAAAGATATTCCTCCTTATTATCTCGCGCGCTCACTTTGATAATGGTAGGTATGTCATCACGATCGCCCGCGTATCCTGAGAGCGTCATCATAACTTCCTTGTCCAAGGCGCCTAGCTTCCCTAACAATGTATCCATAATATTCGTGGCGAGGGCGGAGATTAGGGCCATGCATATTAAAAAGTCGCCGCATATTAGTCCTCGTTGTTGGATTCCTAGCCGAAGGTGGAGTCGAGCCACGACGGTTAAGAAACCGATACCGAATAGCACCCAGCTGGTTACCTGTTGAAGACGTTTAGTGCAGTGTTCCCAACGTACGTAATTTCGCTGTTGCGACATGACTCGAATCTTACCAAAACTGCAACGGGCCCCGGCGATACCTCCTCCAGGTTGTCCCGCCTGAGTAATGCTGAAAACTCCATTTTCCACCCGACAAGCCGAGGCTGGTTGCAACTTGTTTTGTGTCTCTGATATTCCTCCCGCCGGTTCGGTTCCTCAACTCGTTTGCGAGGCGAAATCCATCGAGATGCTCGTGCTGTTCTTCGAGATGAGGCGTCTGGATTTGAGGAGAGGCTGATTAATTTCGAAGATTCCCGCCCGGTACTGGGAGGGGGTGGAATTCCATTTATACGGTTTATTCATGCAGCTGAGGAGGCGCTGATTTGGGTTTGGAGGCTTACAAATTGTCTAAATAGGCCCAGAGAAGACCTGATGTGGTTAAAGCATCATTCCTGGCCCAACGCCACAGCAGCGAAGATTCATTCCAGACTAGATGGTGGTCCGATGGCCCATAAAAAACTTTGAACATCACCGTATGGGGACCAAAAGCTGGACATTGTTGTATATACCAGCTTAGGTTAGCTATGTTACGACGTTTGACCATACCCCAGGTGTGTCGTACGGTCATGTATTGTTTTTTAACCGATGCAGCAATAATAGCAGGTGTTCACCCTTCGGAAAGCACATTGTACTATTTCGTCGCGACGGCAAATAAAGTGGTTTAGAAATATACTTTACCCATGTGTATCAATCTTGACAGGGCCTAGTTAATCATGCTCATCATTTACCACGTGGACAAGGGCATTTTGCGACCCGTATTGGGGTAGCTGGAAACTTTGGAAAGACTTGTCTGGAGTGGCACTGGATTGCCGATGCATTAACAAAAGGTTAAGGATGACCGCTCCTTTGGTCATATGACCGCACAATTACGTCTCGGAAAACTCTAGTTTAGGTTATGACGGTCGCCGATGTTGTTCTAGCGACCCCGGTGGCTATGTCCCGAGCAAAGGAGGCAGCTAAATTGGCGATTATTGCAGTTTTGGATTCTGCCGAGTGAAATCCGATTGGAAATCGACCCACGCCTCCCAGCCACCGGCTTGCATCTGGCTCTGATTAAAATATGACCAAACAAATAACTGGATTCAAAATGAATCTTATGCTACATATTTCAAAACGGTCCTGTTTGCATTGAGCTAAGCATAACGGCTTACCACGAGAGATAGAAAGGGATTAAATGAAATGATTAGATTATCTTGGCTATTAATTTAGTTTCCTGGTGGCGTCAGAGGATGCTGAATTCCTATCATAGACGCCATCGTTTTTGAGCTGCAGCTTCCTTCCCTCAATAGACTGTCTGCGTTGGAATTTTAGGTGATTCTCCAGCCGATATCCCCATACGGCAATGATGGAGCAGATGGAGGCGTCACACCCTTTCCCACAGCTTTCCTCCAGACAAGTAAACTTTTGTCGCCAAGTAAAACATGGTTCCTACAGCGAGCATGACACCCGTAAAAGTTTGAAGTTTCCAGTAACTCCCTCCTGCTGCTTCTATCAGTGCACCTCCAATTGGACTTCCCGTTAGTGCGGCAATAGAGGTGCAAGCGTAAATAGCTCCCGACCGCAGTCCGATGTCCCTGATATCGGATATTTGAGCGAGAAGGACAGGGCTCATGGATGTATACGAACCGGAAGACAAGCCAAAAAGCGCCGCAAACGCAATGGCTGTCGCATTTGTGTCTCCCGGAAGCCATAGAGCGAGGACAAGAATGGTTGAAAGGCAAGCAGCGCAAAGCGAAACGTTGAAGTTGCCTACTTTGTCTGCGATGTAACCTGGCAGGATACGCCCAATTCCACTGTGCATAACATATTAGTGCATCCCATCGCTTTTGATAAATATGAATCAGATATTGGATGAGTCATACCTTGCTCCATTGAAAATTGGGACCAGATACCCAGCCAAAGATGCCGACATGCCAATGTGGGTTCCATAAGTTACCATGAATGTGATGGGAATGAACAAACCCATGGAGTAGAAAAAGACAGCGAGAGCAGTCAGCAAAAATGGAGGGTCCCTAAATGGCCTCAAAAAAGCCATGACTCCAAAAGTTTTTGGCTGGGGAGTCAGTCTTGAACGGACGGTGAGGTTTGTGATAATGAGCATTCCCAGCATAACAAAAGCACAGATCCTCATAGTCCATGCAAACCCAACGCGGTTAATCGCATGGTCAACGATGATGGGCAGTACGACTCCGCCAAGACTCGATCCAGATGCTACTATTCCCATTGCAAGGGCGCGTTTGGCTTTGAACCATGTCGTAACACAGCTAAAGGAAGGGTAGAGTACCATGCTTGCACCGAGCGGACTGCATATGCCCTGAGAAAGCATAAACTGATAGAATTCGGATGAAATTGATGCCATCATGAGACCAAAAATGTGCAGAACCGTTCCGGTGAGGATAAGATACCGTGGGCCCCAATGGTCGAACGCTTTTCCAACAAATGGACCCTGTCAGCCCATTAGCTTAGACCATCTCAGAGTTTACTCTGGCATCTAACCATTAAGAAAATGACAAACATGGAAACAGAAGGAATCCATGAGATTGTGCTTGGCGACATTGAACTGAGCTGATGGGTCTCGTAATACGCTTGAAACACACCAATACCTGAATCGACAAGGTTAGAGCGTTAGGCCAGTCACTGTATTTCTTTCTCGCTTACAATTGATCCACCCAAAGCTGATGAAAAGGCCGCAAAAAGCTCCCAAAACAACAGACCAAGCTTTCAACCCACCGTCCGGAAATGCTTCAGGATCATCGACAGCTTTTGTCTGGTGCTCCTCGGAGCTGCCAGTCGCATCGCTTTTCTCAACATCCATCGGTGTTGGATGGGTTTCAGGCGTGATGTGAGCGTTTTTGAAGAAAAGGGCGCTGGATGGTGATCATGAGTCAGGATTGAGCCGAGGATTGTCTGTTTGATGGCATTTCAATCCTCAATTTGGGGCATTGGGACATTTAAATAGTATTCGTTTATGAATCATATGGTGATTTCCAGCAGGGGTCTGTGGATCTTCCGCCCTTGCGATGATGAGCTCCGTGGAGAATCCACTGTGACTCTTGATTCGTCAATTCGCGTCTCCCCAGCCTCTAAATCCGGGCACAATTACGGTCATCGTTCCGCGGTGGGGTTCCGCTAGGGTCCGAGGACCAGGATGAGTCACGATTAATTCGGTTGACTGCATCATGTTTTGCGATCTAGGATGTATTTTTTAAGTAATTAAAGTAACAAAAATGCCAAATTCGCATCAGTCAATTTCCTCGGAGGCATGCCTGAAAAGGCTGGCTTTGGTAGTAGTTTTCCTAGGAGGAAAGATCATCGGAATACGTCGCGCTTCAGTTGTGTGCCAAGTCACCTGACCCGTTCATGCTTGCGTTCTTATTAGGTATGTATATTATATTGAGTATATTATTTATTGTTCATTATGTGATTGCCATCACGCTTTCTCTAGTAGAGCAATTGGAATGGTGAGCATGTCTGAACACCACCCAACAAGCTATGAAGACCATGAAAGATTTCGGAAAGTTTAGGGTAACGCCTTGCAGAACAAGGCAGTGACCTTGACGACCTGAAAACTTGACTACTTCTTATAAAAATAAGTCACATTATTTAAATAATTTTGCAATGGAATTTTGAGCACATCTCCAAGACAGGATTGGTCCAGTGGCCATGTTTTCTGCTTGTGCTCGGAACGACTCGTAGGACCGGACCGTTAAATTGCATATCGAATAGATCTGCTTAACGGGTTCGTCCGCCTGAGCTTGTCAATAATGAAGCCTAACCATAACAGGCAAGCGCCACCGACTCGCTTATTCCATTGCTGTGACATGCGACAACACGAGTGTTACTTCAATTCCGATGAAGGAAACTCGGAAGTTAGTTCTTGTATTCTTGATCATAAATTCCTCAGTTCAGTTAAGATCCTTTAATCTTTTAATTCAAATTGAAATTCGAAGCTCAGCCGCATAATTAACTATATTTAAACCTAAAATTTCGGCTTAGGACGATGACGATCCATCTGCGACACGCGACCCGCGATGACCTCTCCGCCATTGCGCGAATAGCTGGAGATGCCTTTCATCCCCTCAAAGACGCACTTACGGGTCAATTATTCCCCGCTCACTTGAATCCGCCAAACTCAGTTTATGGCGAGGCTACACATGCATGGCGTGCAGCACGAAAGTCGTCTACCTTGGATTCTGACAGGACAGTTTTGACCGTGGCCACCGATGATTCAGCAGATGGACAGATTGTGGGCTTTGCGCTCTGGGAGCGTCCAGCCAAGGATGAAGAGACCGAGGAGGTGAAGAGTGCTCCGAAATATGTTGACGGGCTCGATAATGAGGCATATGATCGAATGCGTGTTACTGTGGCTGATGACGTGAGCCAAACATACGGCGAGCGTGGGACAAGAGATGTTTGGCGTATGTGAATTCATAACCCGTTCCGCGGAAAATTCTGATAAAGCTGCACAGACTTGGACTATCTTGCTGTTGACCCATCTCATCAACGCAAAGGTATTGGCAAATGCCTTTTGAACTGGGGTATAAAAGAGGCGGCAAAAGAGGGCAGAGACTGCTACCTGATTGCAACAAGTAGCGGTCGGTCGCTTTACTTGGGTGCAGGCTTCGAGGAAGTAAGAATCGTTTCAATACTTGGAGTTCCCCACACGTCTATGATTCTTAGGCATAAGCAATAGCTTGTTGAGAAGTAGGGTCTTTTCCAAGTATTGGTTTTCCTGTAACTTATCTGAGAAAGGTGGCTGGTTTATTGATGAGAAAGAAAAGGAAGAATATAGAAGTAAGAATCGTATATTTACTTGCTAGATACGCATGATACATGAAAAAAAAAAAAAAAACCTTACTTTGACAAGCCGAGTGGGGGAAGAAAAATGATATTTGCTGCGTGATTGGGTAGTATCTTGGGAGAGCCTTCAAAACGATCTGAGCAGGGGAATTGGATCCAACCAGTAATCCAGCAATCTTCATCTAGTTGAAGCTATTTAGAAATGAGCATAGAGCAAAAGGTTTCCGAAATATTCCAACATTAATGAGGATCTATATGCATGTTGAAAATTACAAATTCTTGAGCCCCTCCATTTCCTCTCCAGCTGAATGTTCATGTCCTGTACAAATGTTGAGTAACCCTGTGATAGAGTAGAAAGCAGCAAAATGAATGAGTTTAAGCCGCCAACCTGGCGTAAAGAGAGAAAGGAAAATCCGTAAAGCGAGCTTTACGGTGAATTTTGGATTTTTCTTGCGTAGCAGTTCCTCTATTCAGCTCTTACGGTTACCAGCTCGACAACACCGTAGCCACTCTTTTGACCAAGGAACTTGCCAGAGACTTTGATAAAGCCCTCATAAGCAGTGTCGACTAGGGTCTTGGATCCGTACATCTCTTGGTCGGGGCGTACTGACTCAGCAACCAAGGAATCGCCGTTCTCAAACTCGAGCGTCCACTTGAGCGGGTAAGTAATGTTGGAGTTGGGAGAGGTCCAGGTGTTTTCGGCATCAGGCTTCAAATCAAAGGCGAGAATTTGGACTGATTCTCCAACACGGACTGTGGCAAACTGATTGACCGTGTTGCTAGGGCTGCCCAGATCCCAGGCCCAGATGCTAGCCTTGATAGAGGAGCCAGGGAAGTGAAGTTCGAACCAGGTCCAGTTTTTGGGTGTGCCGTAGGATATTTGGCGATCATACCAGGTGAAGGAGTTCTTGGTGTCAATCTCAACAGTGGTGCCGTTAAGGGTCAGAGTTCCCTCCGTCTTGCTGGCGGGGACACTCCACTGCGTAGTGTTGGTGACGGGGAAGCCGAAGTTGATTTTGCTGCCTCCACCATTGGGAAGAACCTTGGAGGAGGTGTTCCACTTCAGGTCGAATTCGAACGACTTGTTAGCGGGTCTGGCATACGCAAACTGGTTCGCCACAGCATCTTCAGATGTGGCGCCAAATGCATAAGTGTCGAAGTCGGCAAGGAAGAGTCCCTCAGCAGTCGATGTTGACTCTCCTTGGAATGTGCAGTAGCTGAGATCAACCCAGTAGTCGAGGGTTTTTAGATCGAGGACAGATGATCGGCAAACAGGAGCTGGCGTCTCAGACCAAAGGAGGTGAGAGATGGCCAGATATTGGTTGCGGTTCTTGCCGGTGATGAAGGAACTAAGCCAATAAGAGGATCCTGGACCTCGCTCGTACTGAGACTCGGTGAAGTTGACGAGAGATGGAATGTGAGTCTAGATGGAGTTAGTACATGGTGTACAGTTGTATTGCCAAAGGTGCCTTGCGTTTTCAAAGTTGGATTCCGACTCTGGCTTGAAGATGTAAGCACTCGAGGTGCAAGCCAAGGAAAGAAGAGCGAGGGATTTCATTTTGTTGAGGTTCTATTATGCGTGGTAGTGAGAGTGTGAGTGAGAGTGCGAGATGAAGATGGTAGAAATGCAGGATTCGTACAAGCTGAAGGCACCTTTTATCATTATTCCAGCATCCAAACGGAATTTCCTGAATATAGTATGTGATACTTTGCCTTGAATATCCGCTTAGCTAATAGAAGTTTACTTGACAAGTGGTGCATCTCGGCCATGGGTCTGAGCACTAATCAGCCCAGTGATCTACCTTTGCCCCAGCCTGGTGGTAAGATCAGAACACGTAAAAGCGACCAATTATTTCGGTTGAAGATGTCGGTAAATCGTAACACACTGTAGATATGCCGTGCTTGGTGTGGGTCTTTAAAAAATGACCGAGCCCCCGACTGCATCCGGAATGCTGGGTGGACGGCGCCCACTAAGCATAACTTGAGATTTCGGGACATTGAAGCCTCCCGAAAATCAGGCATGAGTCTAATTAAGACCTGGACCATGCAAAATCTTATTCTTGCCAAATATTCATTGTCGTCGAGATGAGATCATGGTGTGATGTTGTGAGCCAGCGCGTGGGGCATCACTTCCGTGCTCAAAATTCCGCTCAGTCAGCAATTCATTTCATCAACCCGACTCGCCGTGACTGGCCCACCAAAAACTTTTGGCTCGCCAGACCTCACTTATTTTCGAATTAGCAGGTGACAGGATAGCTGACCCAAGACTTGCCGCTGACAGGAAGGTGATCTAGCTTCATTTCAAACTGCCATGCATTGCAACCGAGTTAGTAGCGGTGACGGATTTATGTGTTTGCATCCAAAGCAATATGAATCAGTTCATCATCTTTGTATTAACGGAGCTACATCTATTTCTTGGTACACTTCATAAACCCTCTTTATCATTGTAGAGCTGATGTTGACACCCTTCAGCTATGGTCTCACATCGTATGCGCCAGAGATTGTGCAAATGAGTCATGGTTGAGGAGAACTGAATGAGCCGTTTCAAAATCAGCGGCCAATTAGTATCCATTCTTAGTATCTTAAACCAGTGTTTATGAGGCACACCTTTTAGCGTCTTCAAGTATGAGTTCTGCAGCTCGTTCTCCGATGCACAATACAGTGACCATGGGGTTGATTGAGGTCATGCATGGGAAGATGCTTGCGTCTGCCACACGTAGTCCCCTGATACCGCGGACCTTAAGCGTCGGGTCAACTACAGCCATCTCATCCTTCTCAACGTCTCCCATTTTTGCCGTGCCACATGGATGGTACACGGTATTCGAGACATTGCGCGCGTATACGTCAAGATCATTGTCCTCGACAACCTTATCTCCTGGGGCCAGCTCGCGTTTAAGATGACTCCGGAACGGCTCTTCTTGCGCTACCTTCCGGGCCATTTTAACCCCAAATAGCAGTGTTTCCTTGTCGTAGCCCTTTTCGTCGCTAAAGTATCGGTTATCAACAGCAGGCTTCACTGTTGGGTCGGCGGAAACAAGATGGACGCGACCAACTGAAGCCGGGCGGGCGATGTACGGGATGATGCAAAATGCATTTTTGGCCGTGCCATAGCCCAGTGGCTTCGTGTATATGTCAAAAGGCTGTGTAAAGATGTGGAACATGACGTCCATCTCATCGCCGTCGTCTCCCTGTGCGTTGGGGGTCTCTCTTCTGAGAAACAGCACTGCTTCCGAACCTGTGATGGTCTGATCGCCCGGGACTTCTTCCTTCAACTCCCACATGCAGAGGGAGTCGACATGATCCTGCAAATTCTCTCCTACGCCAGGAATGTCTTGTTTCAGAGGGATACCGACTGATTCGAGATGCTGACGGGGGCCGAGACCAGAGAGAAGCATCAGGCGCGGTGTATCGATGGCTCCGGCACTAAGAATAACCTCCGATTTGGCGCGAATTTCGAATGGAGCATCCGTGTTGCCTTTAGCCTTGACACCTACAACAGTGTTTTCCTCAAACAATATTTCAAAGACCCGTGTATTTTGCAAAATCGTCAGGTTTGGCCTCCCTTCCTCTCCTCGCAGGATTGGGTGGATATAAGCGACGCTTGCACTCTCTCGGTGACCGTTCTCAGGATTGTATGCAAGGTTGAGGTAGCCAGTTCCCTTGGAAAGCTTGCCGCGCTGTGAAATTTCCTGGTTCATGTCTTCAATAACGGGAACTTGGAAAACCTTGGAACATGTCTGAATCCAGTCCTTTACCAGGTCGCTGCGATGGCGCTCATCCACAGGAATGAAATTGTTGCGGAGCTTCTGGTAGAGACGCAGCATATCTTCATGGGTCCAACCCTTTGCGCCCAACTTTTGCCATCTTTGTAGATCGAGTTCAAATGGCAAGAAAGATATCACGGCATTGTGACTGGAACACCCACCAAGCATTTTTGCTCGAGAATGTACAATATTGCTGTTGCCTATAAATAATGTGAGCAATCAATGGCGACGATAGAGTAGATTGAAGAAGCGCACCAAATGGCTGAGGCGCAGAAGTGTATCCATAGTCCAAACCTGCATGGCCCCATAGATCCATTAGCCCCCTGAGATTGAAGATTGTCTCGTTGCCAAGGTCGCTGCTGCCACCCTCAATCATGAGAATTTTGGCATCTGGAAGGCCCTCGGCTAGTCGGCTTGCGATGACGCAACCTGCCGTGCCGCCTCCGACAATGACATAGTCGAAGGCAGCATCATTCGGGAGTTGATCCACAATAGTCATGTTGGTGTGAAACAGGAAGACAGCGCGAAAAGAATATGGAGCGATGGAGTAGTGACAGTACCGACTTTAAACTTGCGATAAAATTACGTATGACGTAACTGCAGAAATAAGAGACAACCTACTCTCCAAACAGTTCCCAGTCTATTCAAAAAATCTCGCACTCCATAGTTGCTTTTGGTCCGCTTCTTATAGCTTGCTACATTGGACGGGGCGTTGGGCCCTAAGACATGATTTGGCATCAGAATGGCTTAGCTGCAGACGGGACGGCTCAGCTGTCCTGTAGACGGGAGGAGAGGCAATCTCTCAACTAGCGGAAGATAGCCGCAGCTACTAGTCGGCCTCAGGGCCCACATGGACCGGTTCTTGATGCGTTGTGTGGTGGGGTGACGGGACGGATTTGAGACAGATTTTACGGTGAACAAGAGTGGAAACAAATGGTTGCTCAGCAAGAGAGCACCTGATTCTGCGTTTATGCATAAGATGGGTGAATCTGGTGGGTCAAAGAAAACACTTCGATGCAGCCCAAACGTGGCAACAGATGTTATAATCCCACACCCTCCGTCGACTCGACCTACGATCTATCACATTTTCATCATTAAAACTTGTCCTCTTCGATTTCTCCACAACAGATTTAATTTCTCCCGTTCATCACCACCAATCATAGGCGCTCTGCGCGATATTCTAATGCGCCCGAGATTTATGACCAGATGAACCCTTTGTCATATGGATCCTCAATATTTCAGAACATCTTTGTTATTTTACCAAACAAAAGGGTGCATACATATTATCATGGTAGCACGGACAATTAACAATCCAGCTTTGGCAGCTCACAAAAATTGGATCAACTGGCTACTTCACCTTGTCTGAAAAACGAAATGTGACGATGCCTGCTTGTTCTCGCTCGTTTTCAAGACAATCAACGCAATCTAGGGGATATATCATTGACATCTGCGCAAGAGTCTGACGCAATAGACAGTGACTCAAAGATTATCACTACCAACATCTCACATCCTATTGCCTCTTACATAAGATGAGTCTGCCCCTTTGCAGTCAGGCGACGGTCAAACAGCCGCAACCCGAAAAATTGAACAATGGAGAACTTCACATTTTCCGAGTTCTCACGCAATACGCAGAGTCTCGCGTCGGTGAAGAAACTATCCACGAGATACTCAGATAGTGGGGGTACTCTTGCTCATCTACCTGATTCTAACGACTCGTAATTTTCGACAACTCACCCATTTCATACATCCGCAAAACACTAGCGTCACGGTATTTGCTTGTATTATTCACTCAGAATTTTCTTCGTGTTTTCTGGCAGTTAGAATATACAAGGATGTTTGCATCCATTATCCTCATCAGAACAGAATCCCACTCAACGTGGAAGTACACTCACTAGTTATCAATTACGACCCTTCTGTTTCCTCATTTTCGGAGAATTCGGAATAAAAAAGCTTCCGGTAATCTAGCTGCCGATTCGTTATGTGCATGCTGATTAATGCCTATTTTCGGAAGAGCACCCTCTAAAGGGAACTTCTCGGTTCGGGTATTGCTACTATTCCGAGATCCCGTTGCGGGGCAAGACCGACATATTTAATATTGATTCTCTGCATTTCATCCTAAAACTCATCCACGGTTCTCTTTCTACCCTGCCACCATGGATAAGTGCTGCCTACAAGGTTTTCGTTGGGGTGGTGAAACCAAGGGTCACAACACTACCGTCGCAGGGCTTGACTGCTATGTCACTGGCTCGAACAAAGATGTGGCGATCATGATTATTCATGATGCCTTCGGATGGACCTTCTCTAACACCCGAATTCTCGCGGATCACTTCGCCGAAGAAGCAGATGCAACTGTCTACGTTCCCGACTTGTGAGTGCACTGGACCAATCTGTGATTGCCAAAATGCTCACGCCAATTTTCTCAGTTTCGGTGGAGAGGTTCTGCCCACTGAGATTCTTCTGGATCCAAGTCGAATGGGCGAGCTTGACATTGGTGCATTCCTAGCACGCAATGCCAAAAGCATCCGAGAACCAGAAATTGTTAAAGTTGCTGAATCTCTGAGGGCATCTTATTCTCGCCTCGGAGTCATCGGATACTGCTATGGCGGATGGGCCGTCTTTCAGCTCGGCGCCAAAGGTAGAGGTCTCGTTGATTGCATCTCGACCGCCCATCCGTCGCTACTTGAGAAGCAAGAAATTGCAAATATCAGCGTTCCAGCACAAATACTAGCCCCTGAGCATGACGAATTGTTCACAGAGGAATTGAAAGCCTATAGCCTAGAAGTATTGCCCAAAGCTGCTGTTCCCTATGACTACCAATACTTCCCCGGACTTTCCCATGGTTTTGCTATCAGAGGACATCCACAGGTAGAAGGCGAGAGAAAGGGAATGGAGAGGGCAAAAAATGCTGCCGTCTCGTGGTTTAGACAATGGCTCCATTAATGTTGACAAGGTACCTTGCCCTTCTTGTACAAGGGATAAGTCTCCAATCGTCAAACAGATACTCGTTAAATCTTTGGCATTTAGTCGTTACTGGTTTAGATTTTGTTTGGTACTTCTACAAGCGATCCCGCTATAGCTCATAACCCATATATCATTGGATCCAAATGCATTCCCGTCTCGAACGCAGCAATCAGTCTTTGCTGTGCCCAGAAATCATCCGGGACAAAAAGCCAAACTTGCTCTTCTTTTCATCCTTTTCATCCTCTTCAATTCCTCTATGTTTCTGCATCTCTTCGTTCGCATCTAGTTGATTGGTGTGTTCATTCATCACTTGTTGCGCGAGCGAAACTGTGTCTGTGCGAGGTGGTAATGCGGGCGGCGCCTCGGATTCCTCGGGTGCCGGGAGCGCCTGCTGTCCTGGAGGCTGGACTTCTGTTGCTGGGTTCACGAATAGATCCGCAACCTTCCCGTGGCCCGTAAGCCTGTCATAGACGGCCAAAGTGGTGGCGAATTCTTTACGGACTCCAACTTTGATGGCGTCGAGGAGTTTGAGCACGTAAGTTTGACAGTTATTTGTAATGAGGTTGTATCCTGGCTGCGTTTCTCGAATTCTCTGAATCACAGTCTCTCCTACGCATCATTAGAGACGCTGGAACTTGCGCAGAGTTAGTTCTAACCGACTCACCGGCTCGTCGCGTTGCGTCGTCATTGAAGTGCGTCTCTCCAACTTTAAAAGTGTGCCACTCTTCTCTCTCGATTCTGGCATTTGTGTAGATGACATCAAAATTCTCATCCTTTAAGCAAAAAAAGTTGCTGGTTAGCAAGATGATGCGAGCATGGCGAAACCTCAAGACCAACCATCCACAACTGGTGGGCGTAGTTGCCGACGAGAACAGCCCAGTGCTGGGTGGGATCGGGATACTTGTTGATCTTCTCGGTGATCAACTTTCCCAGGCCCGTCTGCTCGGCAAACCACTTGCCGGCGAAGCCTCCGACCGGATGCCACCCTACTTCTACGTCTCGGGGCGGCCCGTCCATGACCGGAGGGGCCAATGGAACGGCGTTGGGCACATGCCCGAGGCCTACGGCGTGCTTCAGGGCCAGCTCGCCCTTGTTGAGGTTCTTCTTCCTGTATGCAGCGGTTACTAAGGGATGTACAGGCTGTGACTCCAGTTGGCTCGACGCTGGATACGAAGGCCAGCTGGCAGATGATAGGTGGGGAAAAATGGCGCGTACAGAAACTCCCCCACCTTGTCCCGCTTCCTCTCTCCCTCGACCTTCTCGTCTTCTTTGTCAGATGCCGGCGACATGGTGAAGGAAAAAAAAAGAGTGCAGCTGCCGGGAAGCGCTGGGATGGCCGGGACAAGGCGTTGAGCAGTCAATAAAGCGCAATCAACGCGACAGACAAGGCGGGATGGGCTCCCTCCGCCGTATTTGCCGGAGGCGCCCGTCAGCAATATTCACGTGAGGTGCCATGTGCCGTGTTGCCGACAAAAACTAAGACAAAGTTTCGATTCAGCCAATGAGGCGGGGCAGAGGCCATGGCCAAGCTTGCCAAGATCTTGTCCAACATGAAGATGGGCGAGCCATCTCCCTAAAGCGCTCACTTTACATTTTAATCAGCATGGCCGTCTTCCAAGCTTCACGGAAAGCGTAGCATCGCGCACCACGTCCTGCCTTGCTCAAGGTTGATTGACTAGACTCAAAGGCCCGCGAGCAATGAACACACCTTACTCTATTACCTCGCTTCAGTGCGCATATCCCTACATCGAAACAATGACGTATTGACGCGTTCCAAGCAACAATTGAAGACCGGAAGGCCTGGGGCATTTCAGCCGCAATGCGCCTGGAACGCGTCATTCCCGCGATAACCCCGATTTTGGCCGGGTTTTTTTTTTTTTTTTTTTTTTTTTTTTTTTTTGGTCTGAAGCCGCTTTGACCCTCACCCATCTCAGCTGGGTCATAAGAATTTGTGGGACCTTTACCTGACGAACAATTTGCCGTTCACGATGCGACTACCGTAGTCACGTCGACTCGGCATCCTGAAGGGAAAATAAGAATGTTTCCCTACGTAGAATTTAACCGGTGTGTCAAGTCCTGAATGGAGTTGCCCTACAGCACCATGGAACGCGCTATCCAACATTGTTAAATATGACCTCCCTTACCTCCGTTGGGATGTCTGTTAAACCGAGTCCCCGTTCTGACAGAAGCATGTACTCACCAACTAATCCACAATTACCTAGTTGTATCTAGGGCGTCATGTTGAAGGCAAAAATCAATTTAGAGACATGAAATTAGAATTTTAAACTCAATTGATCAATTGATATGCTGGCCGAGGTTTGCAACACGTCTATTCAGTTACATTTCCTATCTACCCTAGACACGTTAGTACCTCGCACCATCACGGTGAATATTTATTACATTGAAATTAAGGTCAGGTTTAAGAACAGAAGATCGAGATAAAATCTAAGTGCTATGCAATGAGGGCCCACTCAGAACCTGGAGGACATAAGTGTGAGGAGCTAGGGTAGACCTCGGCTTAATAGCCACTAACGGACTCCGTGATGTCGGGAAACCTTCCCCGCTGTTCCAGATGAGATCGCGATAAGCCCCATGTCAAATCTTCTTTAGGTTCCTTTCTCTAATTGGCGGTGTATCTATGAATCACAGCGCTTGGCATGCATCAAGCGCCGCGAACAGTCTAGTTGGTAAGCACTCTCGAAGCTGTTCGCTGGATGAATAAGATTTTCCGTGCCTCGGTACTTACAACACAATGAGGGGCTACCACCTGTCAGAGGAATATGACATGACGTGTTGTACATCCCATGACCCGACTGTTTACCCTGATTTTCTCACAATACCCATCTGATCAAGCATGTTCCTAGGAGTCGACGCGGCCTCTCGACTAAGTGGGCGAGCTACAAGTTTCGATAAGAGCACATCATTCCTTGGTACAATGAGTTTTGATGGTGGGTAAAGAGAATTGGCGCCTGAGTCAGAATTCAGCGATACCTAGATCATCTTGTCTATTTCATAATAATTGACCAAGAAGAGGAACTTTTTGTACAAGTTCAACAACTGAGGTCTTCGAAATCCGCCTTGATAGCATGTACTGATGATACTATGAGATGGAGTGCACGTAATGTTAAACTCAATTGACGAGGAGCGGTTATAGAACATAGAGTAGCCGAGAACCGAAGTAGAAATGCCAATTGTCAGCAACATTTAATTTGTAAGCAAACAAATCATTGGTTGATTGGATCCCAAGGCATGCCTCGGCATGACACATTAGCCTTCTACGCCAATCAGTCTGGATTTTGTACTGGACATTGCCGCATCTTGGGGACTCCGCTTTCGCTCATCCCCGTCAAAAGGGCTTGAGAAGGGAAGAATAAAATATTTAACAATGCCTCTTAACAATACTAGATACTCACCTCGGGGAGATCGCTGCTTGATGGTCTGCGAGTAATTGGCCATGGCTTTAGATAGCGAGGAGAAGGTTGCTCACGAAGGCAGATTACCAGCCTGTTGTGAAAACCTGAATTCGGCTTTCCACTGTGGTGGTGTACTGCATGCCCAGCGGACCACAACGAACGACCGACATAATGGATACGACGGCCCAGATGACAAAAGAAACCCTAGGAACTGGTCGCTTGCCTCCAGGATCTTTCACACATTAGTTCCAAATGTCTTGGGTTTTCAGATGTGAGGCTCGCTTGTGAGTTTGAACTGGCGCCATGAATGATTTACTGACCCTGGTCGGCAGCACAGTTGCTACTTCGGCAACAGTTCCCGCAACGGAGCTCATTATGAAAGAGTTCAACGTGTCAAGGACCGCATCAGTGCTCCCAGTAACTTTGTATACTCTTGGTATTGCTATTGGGCCACTATTAATTGCCCCGTTCTCTGAAGTTTGGGGCAGAAAGTGGATATTTTTTGCGACCAGTACTTGCCTGATGGGCTTTCTTGCTGGTGCTGCCACCGCAGACAGTTTCGCAACTCTTCTCATCTGTCGATTCTTGGCTAGTTCATTGGGGTCCGCGGGCCTCGCTGTCGGCGCAGGCACCATAGCAGATGTTTGGGACCAAGAGCGTGATCAGTTCGGATCTTACGTCTCAATTGTCTCTATTCTAATCTCGTTTCTTGGACCAAGTCTAGGACCCTTGGCGGGTGCTTATGTTCTGGAAGATAGAGGCTATAACTGGAGATGGACCCAGTACTTCCTTTTGATCCTAGGAGCCCCCAGCTGGGTGGGATGTCTGGTGATGAAGGAGACGTCGAGGATGTGGATTTTACGCGAGCAAGGGCCTGTCACTATGCGACAAATCCTACGAACAGCAAAAGCGGCCGTTTTGCGGCCAACAAGAATGCTCTTGACCGAGGTTGTGGTCGCGTCGCTCACAATCTATAGCACCTTTGCGTACTCCATGGTCTTTAGCTACTTTTCAAGTACATCGTACGTACTTCGGAAATTTTATGGGTTCAACTTGCGAGAGGTTGGATTGAGCCTCACGAGCGTCATTATTGGCAACCTCCTCGCAGCAGTGCTCTACATGGCCATTGACACTGTCGTGAGAGTGAAAGCGAGCAGGAAAGAGCCTCCTGGTTTACCTACCGTGGAAGATAAGCTGTACGGGGCAATTTTCGGGAGCGTTTTTCTCCCAGGTGGCTTATTCTGGTACGTGACGATTTCCTTTCTTGCGCTACCTATCGCACATGATTCTCACATGGCTACGTAGGTATGCCTGGGAAACTCATCAAGGCGGCGATTGGAAGAAGCTGGTCCCAGCTGGAATCTTGATTGGACTTGGATCCTTTTCTCTCGTTGTAAGTTTAGGAGACAGAAACACCGCGCCTTATCCTGACGATGATGCAGCTTTCCGTCCTTACCTACCTGATACGATTCTATGGCCCTGGAAGAGCCGCATCAGGTTTGCTTTCTCTCTCCTGTGACGATGTGTTGACTAACAGTGTTTCCTAGCGGTTGGAGCCAATGGAATGCTGCGATACGCTGTTAGTGCTGTATTCCCATTGTTTAGCGTGCAAATGTTTGAGAAGCTCGGGGTCAACTGGGCTGGCAGCATATTTGGCTTCATAGCTGTTGCCCTCCTCCCAATCCCATGGCTTTTATTTAAATATGGAGAGCAGATGAGAAATCGCAGCAAAGTGGTTAAATAAACCACCATGAGGACGCAAGGTCTAGGCCGGGAACCCGATTGTTGAGCTCGCAGGCTGGTCTCACAATATTGCGCATCCGTCATGCCACACTGGGGCGGCCTCCAACAGGTGAGATTTCTCCTGGATATTTTTTAGCTGGGACTGATTACGACCTGGGTGACTAGCGCGGATTCTGGAAGTTGAGCAAGAGATGGGCACGGGCTGTATTTCGTTAGATTAGCGCGATCTGGCCCCCGCACGCTCGTTCACCTCACCCCTCATTATTTGCCATTTTCGGCTCACAACGCAACCATCTGGATTGACAGATTACAACCGTGTGGGGTAGTGATAATCAATGGTTGTCTGTGGAGCCGAGATGCGCCGACATAGGAGTTTGGTAAGCCTTAAATTAAATGCCTGAATGAAACTGCATGTATTTAATACCGATGCTTCGTGCCTGTTGGAGCCTTTAGCACCAGCACACCTTTCAGAGTCGCAAGTGATTGCACATAGATGCCATAAGTCGTTCTCCTGCTGAAATTTAGAATCAGTACCTTTACAATACCAATTATAACGGCTTAGTTAAATTTTCGACCCGATGGCGACCCGATCACAGCTTATCAAGAGTGTCGTGCCACTACACGTCGGGCAGTTCATGTTCGTCCGCATCGAAACTGACGATGGAGTGGTTGGCTTTGGCGAATGTGGAATTTGGGGCCACATTGAGGCCTCTGCCACGGTCGTCAAGCGATTCGCTGAGTATCTTGTCGGAAAGCCTGCTGGGCATATTGAGCATCACTGGAACGTGATGCATCGCTTTAGCTATTTCCAAGGGCTCGCCATCAACGCAGCCATTTCCGGCATCGACATTGCGCTCTGGGATATCAAGGGAAAAACACTCAACGTTCCCATCTATGAACTTCTTGGTGGTCCGTGTCGAACCAAGGCTCGTGTTTACGGCCACATTTATGAGAAGACGATTGAGAAAATCCTGGAGGAGTGCAAACGCAAGATGGACCTCGGGTACACCGCCTTTGGACATATCAACCCGTTCCTAGATGAGGGAAACGATCAAGTCTACTTCAAGACACACATCAAGAAAATGGAAGATGCCGTGTCAAACGTGCGGAGGATGCGCGAAGTTGTCGGAGACAAGGTTGATCTCCTCATCGAACTTCATCGTCGTCTCACGCCTGCCGAAGCAGTCACTTTCTGCAATGCCATCAAAGATACAAAGCCGATGTTTGTGGAGGATCCTATTCGCCCAGAAAACGCTGACGCGATGGCGCGAGTTGCAGGCAAACTCTCAGTTCCGATAGCCACTGGGGAGAGATTCTGCACAATTTACGAATTTCAGGCTCTGTTTGCAAGAGACGCGGTCGAGTATGCTCGAATTGATGTTGCTGTTTGTGGCGGAATCACAGGCGCGAAAAAGGTCGCTGCAATGGCTGAAGCCCATCACATACAAGTGGTGCCTCACAATCCTTTGTCACCCATTGGACTGGCTGCGTGCTTACAGTTGGCGGCGGCGATTCCCAACTTTGCTGTCCAAGAGTATGCAACAGGCTTTGAGGCTGGGCAGTTTACTTCTACCACGGCGCATTTGGGCGCAGATATTGTTGATCATGTGCCTGCAGTTGTGGATGGCTTTGTTGATATTCCCACGGGTCCTGGCCTTGGTGTCAATTTGGTTGATAATGCGCAGACTATTCGACCTGCGTTGACACAGCCTATCACAATGCGACCGCATAAAGACGGCTTCGTCGTTGACCAGTAGTGCTAGACTAGCTATCGGACTCACATCAAGACACAGATTTTGTCAATGCATTTTTGGCTGAGGCATTTGCGTAGAAGTGACTGTTGGTGTGCCGATGAAGAATGAGTGAGAAATATGGCTTCTTGCGATTTTGGCATTGTCGATACCAGTGCTGAAATCCCGGCACATGTCCTTTAAGATTAATTCAGACGCGCGTGTAATAAGATATTCATACCTAAAATCTCTGTTACCTTTAAATAATGACCTAATTCTTGTAAGAGTGGTTGAAATCGCAATAGGCTGATGGTCATTTTTAGCACTGAGCACGGTAACTGGCTACATGCGAATTTAGAACATTTATTGCATTGAAGAGATAAATATCGTCCTTCTCTAATCTTAATTCTATTTAGGAGGAATGATGGGAAATGTAACCCAGTTCGTGTAGCGGGGGCTGAAATGGATGTGATTGTCGCCACCAAGCAACTCAGGAGTCCTAGATCGACATATCTCGTCAGTAATGCTTTGTGAGAAATTGAATAATCGCAAACACACCTTTCCTCGGATTCGTGGGTAAAAAAGCCAGATCCTTGAGTATCACCACTGCTGACTTCCAAGGCAAGCGTTTCTCCAGGGCGAACCACAATATTGGTGGGCCACAGCTCGGCATCCACAGTGTAAACCTCTCCAGGAAGAACTGGGAGAACATCCGTTGAGAAGTAGTCTCTATGCGGGCGGTCTTCTCGGTGAAGAGGATGCTCAGTGTTGACCTTTCTGAGACTGACTCTCTGCCAACCTTTGCAAAGAGGAGCGGGATCCCCCATAAGGCCTGTGTAGTAGTTCTCTTTCCCTTCCGCTGAGTAATGCCGAAGAGTAAAGAATAGGTCAATGTCCTTCGGTGTAGGACCGCCCAAGTGCGGAGTCACGGATACATTGACGTGTGCCACAATGTGGCCAGTGATTTCCGTTACCTTTTGGAAAGGCTCACTCTGGAACAAGACAAATTGGGGGTTCTCAACAGTTCCCAAAGCCGGGTAAGATAGCCTGTCATATGAGGCAGCCTCTTTGTATGCGGGCGTAAGCTTTCGATCCGGAGTCAAGTAATACTTGGTGTATTGCGTACGAGCAATTGGCCATTCGCTTTCAGACCGTCGAGGATATAGCTTTCCAGCGTCTAAATTGTCGTAGCCAATTCTGCTGTCGCGCAGAATGAGATCAACGGGAGGGACCTTGCCCACTGTCCAACCATCTTTGTCGTCGCCCTTGAGAAAAGCTCCCAAAAAGCTCTTCTGGACCTTGATTTCTTCCTCCGAGTAAAAGGGCAGATCGTGACGACCGACAATCATGCGAAGAAACTTGAACTTTGACGAGGCTTGGACAAATCCTTCGATATTGCCACGTAGGTGGCAACAGATGCTTCCCCAATTACCGACGGAAAGTAACGGCACTTCAATGTCCTGGAGGTTGTACTCTCTCTGAGCATAGTACTCATTGTCGCGATATCGGTTGGCAGCGTTTTCTTCGGCTTGGTCTCGACGGTTCTTAACCAGCTCCTCCTCAGGCAAGTCGCCTTCAATAGTGTCTGGTCCCCAGCCGCGTGCAGCTTTGCCAGACAAACCGTACTGGTTAGATTTAACGTTGCGATTAAACCATGCCTTGAGAAAATTGAGAGCCATGATTCCACCAGGGCGACAGCGGTCTCGGTAGTAATCAGCCATGCCTTCATATGGAACAATGCATACAAGGCCTTTAGGTCGGCGTGCAGCTACGCGCCATTGAGAGCCAGCGAAATAGCTGATTCCAAGTAGGCCGACCTTGCCATTACTCCAAGGTTGCTCAGCTGCCCACTCAATGATCTCGAAAAATGCCTCCGACGTGGATTTTGACATGGTATCAAGAACACCTGGAGATTGGCCTGTGCCGATCTCATCAGCTCTGACTACAATGTAGCCTTCATTGGTCCAAAAACGAGGATCAGGTGTCTCGAACGAAGAATGTTTGGACTTTTGGTCTGGGCTCATGTCATGATAAGAGTGAGGAGAGAAGCTAGCAGAATGGTCATTTTCACATTCATGGATCGGAATAAGCGTGTACCTACATTCCATACGGAACATCCTTGCCATACGGTCCATACGTCACAATAACTGGAGCTTTCTCGACGCCTTTGGGCCGGTACACATTTGCCCGAACCAAGCCTTTGAGACTCTTGATAGGAATCGTCACATTCTGCTCAAAGATGTACGAATAAGATTCGCTGTCTACAACGAGGAGATCATCTCTGATAGTGTTCGGCATTGTTGGCGTATTGAATAGAGTGGGTTTGTCAAGTATGAATCAAATACAGCAGTTGTTCAAAAGTAGATGTTGTGAGCAAGGTCATTCATTTATGTTCCCATATAGTTCACTAGTATCAAGTCTACGGCAAGCACGTCAGCCGGTGGGCATAATCGGTCCATGATTGAAACAACTTCGGCTCCACTGCGTTTGTTATTTATTTGGCTCCTGCTCCCCGAGGCGATGTGGGCCAAATTGATGATTATTTCTCATCATGGTTCAGGGAGACCGGTCACCAGGTGTTATCTTTATATTGGTGTGCCGCTCCACATCGTTGTGCTGTCGGCCCCACGCGTGTCCTTCCCGACCCGAATATTCGGATCGCTCCCACAACCGTAACCGATCTGCCGTGAATGCAACACTCGAGCCAGAATAAGACGTCATTTATCTACGTGGGCCTCAAAGAGTTTGTGATTGGGAACAAGAAGCAAAATTTATGAGTGCACTGTGCACTGGTTTCGTTTCGTCGAATAACAATGGCTCGCGTGCTAGTTTTCGGTCTAGGCAGCATTGGCACCTTGTACGCCTACATTCTCGCAAGCGCTGGCGTCTCGGTCACATGTGTCTGCCGATCCAATTATCATGAAGCAAAGACGAGAGGTTTTACGATTTCTTCAAAAATTGTGGGAGACGGCAAATTCCACCCGAGAATTGCACAGTCCGTTGAGGAGGCTGTTGCTGGTGAGGACAGACCATTTGACTATGTTGTCGTTTGCACCAAGGCTCTACCCAATCGAAAGCCGGATCCTTCCGCATTGATTGCCCCAGCTTTGCAAATGAGCCCCGAAACCACTATTGTGCTTATTCAAAACGGACTGGGAATCGAAGAACCCTATAGAAAACGCTTTCCCAATCATCAAATCATCTCCTCGGTTAGCTACTCGCCCACGACTCAACTTTCTCCGGTGGAGATCCGCCACACTGAATCAGCGCGACTTTGTATTGGATTATTTTATCAACGGGAGAAGCCACATCAACCAGAATCGACTCTAACTAAATTTGGAGAGCTGATAAATAATGGCGGAGGAAAAGCCGAAATCCACATGGATATTCAGGTGGAACGGTGGAAGAAGCTTATTGCAAACGCAACATGGAATCCGATATGCGCCTTATCTCGATGTCGAGATTTACAATTTCTCAGCGTAACCCCACTAGCTTTGGAATGTGCGAAGGAGGTGATGCAAGAAGTGGCGACTGTAGGAAACGCGGTCCTCAAATCCGAGGTTTTGGATGAAGCATCGATTGATGCCCAGCTTCGACGAACGTCGGCTCGTTCGTGGCCTGGAGTAGAACCCAGCATGATGTCTGATATTCTTGCAGGCAGACAAATGGAAACATTTGCGGTGGTTGGAGAGGTTGTGCGACTATCTCGCGAACACGGTATCCAGGCACCCAGATTAGAGATGTTATATACCCTCATTTCAGCCTTAGATTGGTCTACACAGAGGAGCGAGGTAAAATAGTACATGAGAAGATAGCATACAGTCAAGGTTTATACAAAGTTATTTCATATTACATGAAATGGTTGACGAAGTGATGCGTTCCAGAACAATCATGTGATCAATGGAAAAAATAAGATATGAACATTTAATACATAAAACGTTGAAATTCGGATGTTCCTGTATTATAGATCTAATGGCGGCGTTGCCGACCAGTAGTGATGGTCGACCGCAAAATAACATTCTCGACACCTAATCCAGGCTAAGTTCGCAAGACTCGGGTCGTATACAAAGATAATTGCTAGGATTGAATACACAGTTTACGAAAAATGTGCCTTTACGAAAGGTAGAACCGTGGTGAGACCGCGGATAGCTAGGTACACAGTACTTCCAAACAAACCAAGCACACCGACTGCACCAATCGTGATGCCCTTTTCGAAGAATGAGGGCCCAAGTCCAAGCTGCGGTCGCTTAACATCCTTCAAAACCGTCTTTCCGATAAGATATTTAGGAAGAGCTGATTCATTCTTCACAGGTTGGTGATGAATCACAGGATGATTGTTAGAAAGGTCATGTGGGGAAAATGGTAGCGTCGGTGTTGCCATTGCGGTTTGAGGCATCCAGTTCACTGTGTATCTGTTAGATATATTCAACTGTGTTATTTCTTTTATCGTGGTGATTATTTACCCAAAGCCCAGATAGGAATAGAATTTCCGATTGTAGTCTGAGAATAAATAAACCTGGAGAAGAATCGAACCTCTGGAGTGGCTGCAAAGACATAGGTCACTGGAGATGTCGCTTCGTAGTTTCTGTCGTGAAATTAGAATCCCGAGAAAACCTTTGGAGTGGAAAGCTACATACACTCCATTCAACAAATCCAACGCGTGGTCAGTACTAGTAGTAGGAATTAGGGCAATTGCTTCGGACTTTTTTGAAGTATCGCCCAACAATCCTTTGATAGTATCCGCACTCAACCTCCTATCATGGATAGGTCAGCAACCGCTGTGTCTTTATGATGAAATTGTCGTTATTTTAGGACTTACGACTTTAGGGGTGTTGATGGAAGGAAGCCTCTGTTTATAGAATATCAGCTAACGGAACTCGCTGTCACTCGCTTTGACTAACCTGCCGCTTTTGGTGACCCATAAAACTTCAGTGGTTGGCTTTCCTGAAGGCCTCGTAGTTCGATAAGTGGAATCCCCTCTCTGACGAGCAAGTATGTGTTCTTTCAGGTCTTCCAAAACAAACTCATCTACAAGTACTAGCCTTGGACTACCGTAGAAGTCGCTTGGTTTGCTGTTCCACAACGCATTTTGGAGATGGATAGAAACAGAATGGAGATCAGCGCTTCTATCCACGATGGCAGCCACTAGCCCTGAGCCTGGTTGTAAAATACGAATCGTGGCGTTTGCGGATTGAAGCTGCTTGAGACCTCCCGCGTCAAATTCAGGTGGGATTATGGCCGCATCGAATCGCTTCTTGAGAAGGAATGGTAGGGAAGATGCTGAAGCGGTTTGCACGCCCTCGTGATCGACAGTTTCACGAAGGATTGAATTGATCGCCGTCGCTGTGTTCTTCACCCCCTCTGGCTGCACCAGAATTGACACGCTGCCAGCCGCCAATGCTCCTACCAGCGGCAAGAGTATCGATCCTATCGGGTTCTTGTTGCTACCGATTACAAGAATGAGGCCCAAAGGCAGTTCGCGATGATCAGCCGAGTTTCCCGCGGAGATGTCGCGCCCCGAGTCGAGTTCGCGGGACAACGACACCTCTGGATAAATGGCCTCAATGGCTGCCAACACATGGTTGATGGCAGCATTTATGATGTGGTCCGCCCATCCCAAATCTACTCCGCAGTGGTCAGCTTACATGCTTCAAAAAAGATGCTGGAAAAGTAATCATGTGCACGTCACCTTGCCCAACAGCTTCACAGAGTGCACGAGAGTTTTTCCGAACTGACTCGTGAAGCAGTAACAGCTGCTTCTTACGATACGTTGGGTTCTCCAAAATGCCCGTTATCGAGGCAATCTGGGCCGTGTCATAGAGAGCAGCCATGTCTGGTTCGGGATTAGTGCAAATGGTGCAACGATTGGTAGCTTGCAAGAAAGTGTTGAATTCGGAACTGCGTGACTAAAAGTCAAGTTAGATTCGATATGAATACAAGCAAGAGTAGGATTCTTCGGGACATCAAGTATCAGCTACTTCGTAAAATAATAGAGCGTCGCATCGGGTCGGTTTCGGCCCCACCCCCGATGCCATCTCCACAATGCACCGACGAACTTGAATTTCTCCATATACTGGCTACCACCCACTCAATTATTTTCTACCTTTCTTGTACGATGTAATTCTTAGGGCATAGTAGAAAAGGACCTATCCCCAATTCATTCGTCTTCTGCCCCTCTCCATCCTCTGTACCGACTTTGCGACACTACGTTTAGCATGAGTTCCACCGAGACCACATCCGCCCAAGAACTGCGCTTGGCACAGCCAGAAAGATTCCCTAGCGGTACCCTGCATCTTGTCTCTGACCACGGTTTACATGTCACCAACAGCGAAAGAAATGACTCCAAGTCTCATGATGATGATTCGACCAACGTTTCTCCTGATCGCGCATACGAACCACAGCCAGCCGAGTTTGAGCCAACCGTGAACGAACATCCTTGGCCAGATAACACTCCTCCGCAGCCGGGCAACTGGCTTGATGGTTGGCGTGAAATTCCTCCACTGCGACCAACAAACAGCAACTTGGATCGGTCGCTTCGCGCCCAAGGCTTTCCATATAATATTGGTGCACCGGTTATGCTTTCAGGGTGTTTTGTTCAAGCAGTAGGTTGCAAGTCCTGGAAATTTTCTTGGTAAAACAAACAGAGGTTAACGAAGAAACCATAGTCTCTATCTAAGATTTGGCAGCACACCGTACAGCGCCTAAAGCCACATTACGGTGACGTTCCGGTTGGGGGCGAGTTTTAATAGTACTATACGGATGCGAGATTAGATACAGAGACCCTTTAGTATTATTCCATTTCCATACCATTAGAGCGCATTCAATCGCAAAACCATGTGAAGTGTGACTATGTAGATATTCCATCATGTGCACTTACTACAGTCTTATAACCTTCGGCCGCATTACTCTTATAACAAATCGACTCATGCCAATAAATCTCAGAGTATAATTGTTGGAATGCCACCTGAAGCAATAGGCTATCTAGAGCATACCATTAGAATATTTATTAGAAGATAGCACAAAGCAAGTATACTATTTCTCGGGTCGCATACATCTTTTAAAACACCATATATTGAACTGCACACGATAATTCTGACTAGCATTACACTCCACTATGGCTCCCATTTCCCAAGTTGATACTGAGTGCTCGCAAGATTACCAAACTCCCAATCTTCGGCCAGTTTGAAGTTTTCGCTTTCCATATCCTGGAGTGATCCAGCAGCTCCAGCAGCAAAAATGTTGGCCACGTAATGGTCATCAGTACCATGCGCATCGCGGAAACGGGGGTGCTGCATGAGACGGCTCAGCGCGCGCCTTAGATTAGGGCCTCGGTTGTTCATGACGGCATCTTCCAGCAGCTGGCGGAACTGCATTGCCCAGTCCTCTGGAGGCCGATTCATCGACATATTGTCAAGATGGACCATTGGATCCCACCAGTTCGCGCGGTAGAGATTGTGAACGCTACCAGCGCTTCCGATAATGAGAGTGCTCTCGTAGCGTAGCGGTCGCAAAACTGCGCCAACTTTGCCATGAAATTGCGGATCAAAGAACGCGTTCGAGGAGATCACAACCGTTGGTGGGGGGATATGACGAGGGAACATGCGGATCAAAATATTGAAGGTATCGTGGATCCAGTCCCACTTGTAGTTGGGTGTTGCCTTGATCCCCGCATCACGCAACATTTGGATGATACGCTCACCTCCTTCAATATCTGGGACCAGCTTATAGGGAAGCCATCGTGCGTCAATTACGCCTCCGACGGGATGCTTCTTTCCGTGAGGGTTCATGTTGACCTCAACGCCATCCCCTCCACAAACCCAATGGGCGCCCTGTTGAAATAAATTAGCATATTTGCTCAATTCTCTTGAAAAATTGTTGAAGTTACCATGAAAACAATTCGTTTAATTTTCCTCTTCCGTGCCTCTTCTCCCACCTTCTCCCACGCCACTCTTGAGTTGCTATCTTCACCAAGCATCATGGGTGTGCCATGAGAAAAGAGAAACACCGGGGTCGGAACTGTAACAACCGATTAGCCCTACAGCTCTTCAAAATTCTCGAGCTGCATGTCTGCCAAGCTTACTGACATTCTGAGACTGCCATTGTTTCTGGGTTCTGGTTGCTACTAGTTTTGGTCAAAGGCCCTGGTGAGATAAATTTGGAAGTATTTACAGAGAGCATTCGCCACTAGAATTAGGAGGGCTCAATGCTTATTAGCGATCTACTTTAGTCCCATGCATGTGACCATCGGATATGGCAAGGAGGCGTCATATGGCATGTGGTGGAGCCGAGCCGGTTGTCACCTCCAAGCACATACCTATGATGAACAACCAATCACCCCCTCCAAACAAGAAATAAGCCGAGATTCAAACTGTGGGGAAGTTTCCTCCATAAACAGCACATGCCCCAATTCCGACACAGACTTGAGAGCCAAATGTTTTATAGTTTTTAGATCTTCAATACACGTTAATCGGATCTTTTCCCATTCATTTAGTTTTAATATTAAAGGCAAATTAAACTAAAGTATCCAATAGAATATGATTTAAAAGACTACGTCTCTTAGGAATTACATTTACTGGAACAATGATCGAGTCGTAGCATACATTTTAACGCCCGATTATGGCCCATGATTTGTGTATGAGAACGATACATTTGCAAAGATTCTAGTTCAGTATCGCATCCCAGAGAATGAAGGCAAGCAATAGTTCACTCTTTATAGAAGGTGCGATTTTGTCTTTCCATTTCATAATCTCTCTATCTCACAGTGATGTACGGTCTTCATGCCAGTCGGGCTCTTGCCATTCTCAGAGAGGTCATGAGATCAATCGCCGCCTGCTTAAACCTATTATCCAGCAAAGATCTATTCAGTTCAAACTGTGCCTCTTGAAGCGGATACGAATCCCAGGTGTATTCGAACATGTTCTCGGGAAGATAAGCATCTGGCACGAATCCGCGCAATTCATCCATCATTGCACCACGCCGCTCATTGTGTGTTCTAGACATGAACATGACAGTGACTGAGTGCCCGTATCTTATTTTGTTGTAAAGCCTCAGCCTGGAGGGTATTTCGTCCGGCTGGGTCTCATTGGGAAATAGTCCACCGAGGGCTGCGGCATCCTCGATAGCTTGTGCACCACCTTGTCCCTGATCTGTCCTAGAGGTTAGCCAGCTTTCTTGAAAAGGTGACTCTGATAATCTTTTGTCACTTACGAGGCAGAGTAGGGTGAGCGGCGTCACCAAGTAGGACTAGCTTTCCTTTCCAGAATGTGCGTGGTGGATTCCTTGTTGCCAATGCCCACAGTTTCAGATCCTCAGCCATTTTGCACAGTTCAATAAGCTCCGGGCAGAATCCATCGTAGGTTTCAAGCAGGTCTTCCAGGCGACCACTGGCCTGGTATACCGAGTCCGCAACAGAAGCATCGTCGGTTGACGTGGGGAAAATTCCACCAATGTTGAGAAGTTTGCCGGATCGACAAGGATAGATTATCAGTCTGCGATCGCTCGAGGCGAAAACGTGTTGCCCATCCAAACTGTGCTTTCTGAAAAATTGCGCGACGACAGGGTTGGCGTGTACTTTGTCCATTGGCACAAGGAAACGAAAGCAGCTTTGGCCACTGCTCTTTCGCTGTGGCTGCTCTCCAAGAACCGCTGCGACAGAACGAGACTATAAACTTCAGCCACTTGAATTGAGGGTAGGAGGTGAACATCGAACTAACGTGGACTCCATCAGCCCCAACAATAAGGTCAGCTCTTCGCTTAGTCCCGTCTTGGAAAGTAATTTCTCCTATTCCCGCATCCTATCGGACAGAAAAGATTAGTCCACGGGTTAAGTAAGAAAATGGTCAAAAAGAGCAGAGCATCACATCGCGACACGATCGTGATCTGAGAATTGTGTATCAAAATAGTCAAGGCCACTTACAACAGAAGTAATGCGAGTGGCCAAGTGGATTTCTAGTCCCTTTCCACTCCCCGAGAGGCCTGCGCGTTCTCTGAGCGCATTATGAAAATCGACACGATGTGTCAGTAGCCATTCGTCATCCGTGTCTAGCGCTTTCTGTAATTCCCTGGTAGTCTTCGAAGCAAGACATTTTAGCACATACCATATTTCATATCCTACTATACAACAAATTACTCACCACCGGGGTAGAGATATGATTTCCGTGTTGGTCACTTAGCGTGAGGTGATTACAATAGACCCCATCCAGGTTCTTAAGATCGATTCCCCAGGCTTTCAAGACCCTGCAAGCATTTGGGGGAACGTGAATAGCAGCTCCAACTTCGTTTAGGAATGAAGACTGCTCAAAAACCTATTTTGTAAGAGTAAGTCGAAGTCAGTGACACAAGATGTTGTAACGATGAATGAATTTTTCCACCTACCTCAACGTCATGCCCGGCCTGGCTCAGTGAGATAGCAGCTCCAAGTCCGCCTAGGCCAGCACCGATAACGAAAACTTTAAGAGTCATATTGGACAAAGATGATAGTATTTTTTAGTTTTGAGTATCTTTGAAGAAAAAAACCAGCAAAAATTGTACTTTATTTTTCACAGATCACCAAGCAAAGCTTGCGTTAGGCTTGTCTATTATACCCCAGCCGCCGCATCCACATGCACCTTTATTCAAACCCAATGCGAAACCCCATCTGAGATGCCTTCCCCGCATCACCAACTTAGCTCACATGGCTTCGCGTGGAGAGTCGGGAATGAAGCAGAAACATCGGCTCCACCGGCTCCGTGCCCACCCCCAACTTCTACCTACCCATTATTCATAAGACGTGGGTGGCTCCATCGGGAACCCACTACATGATCTACTTACTTTATTCGATGCAACGTCACCTGGACGTTCTACCATATGGAGGACGTCCCCCAGCAAGGGATGCGCACAGCAATGGAATAGCTAGTCGCGGTTGATGCGCCAGTACAGGAGTTGGCGGGCACTGGCGCAAGCTTATACCTAGTTCAATTATACCCACAACGAGCCAGCTTATTCATTCACCTGTCTCTTACCATCTGAATCATAGGGTCTTCTCTCTTAAGCCCTCTCATGGGGTCTCAATCTAATAGTTCGCTCATTCTTCGCTCAACCTACCCTATCCCTTTAACCACGGTAAGCCTGCAATCAGGTACCTAGCAAAGTGTTATGCCACCTATCTGCACCAAAATTTAAAATATGATGTTTTCTAATTAATTTAGACAATAATCTTGCCATTAATAATAGTGTAATTTATGTAAACCTGTGTTTTGCTTTTCTGATACCATTTCTTGAGGGATTGCATATACGCGGGGTACGGGGTCCAGCCTTAGTGCAGCCAAAAGGATGGAATAGCGGCTTGGGTGTTGGTGCTGTTTGCCTCCACTAAATCAAGCCTTAAAAATTATATACTAATTCATATTTTTCGCAACATTGGTGAAAATGTTTGGAATTCGGTGACCAAAGAGAATGTCAGCTGATTAGCTCACCTTGACTGTTCGTAATCCCAGTCGTTGAGAGGACCAGTCAGTTCCCTTAATCGTGCGGGTTTTCACGCAAAGCTTACCAAGACCTAGGTTCCGACAGGCTTGGGGATAAGAGAAATTACTGAACAGGACCAAAATACTGCCAAATATCTGGCCTGAAATTTTCAGGGATGAGTTCCAATTCTGGGCTATCGGCGAACTTGCTTGTCAAGATCCATGACTTCTTCTGGTTCAGCTCGCTCGCAAAATGGGTGACATGCGGGCTTGTGACACGAACGCGATAAACGATATCCGAGCTGGCGTCACATTCGGACCCTTGACCCCTGCTCTACGCAAGGACTCCACGCCATCTTATTGGCGCGTTAGATTTCTTGGCAGTTAGGCGAGATGCAACCCGCTCGTCATCGCATTGAACGTCGCGAAATACGTCGTATCCTGAGTTGTGGTCATGGTACTATTCGACGGAGTAATCATGATGTCCCAATTTAAATTGGTCGCACCACCCAATATTTGCGAGCGACTCCTTTAATATTCTGCATGGCGACTGTTTTTCTTGTCTTGTGTTTCTCTCAAGCCTAATTTTTGTACGTACTCTTTTGCATTTTGTCTACAGCCATGAGTCGAAAATCGGTTGACGCCGGTCAACTTTCGCGCAACAGTAAGTTAGCACCTACCACCCCCCTTCCAGAAGGATAAAATACAACCCGAAAATCACATGTCTAACCGCTAAAAAAAAGCGACACCAGTTGCGGACGATCAACGGACGGAGACGAATCCCAAGCCCGTTTCCCTATCAGAAACAAACGTGGATTTAGAGAGTGGCAAGGTGCAAGGCTCCAGCACCAGCCAAGCGAATAGCTCTTCAGCCTCTCTTCCAGCGCCGGCATCGGAAAACGAAAAGCAAGATTCGTCAGCCAAAGACAACAAAGACTCCAAGGATGAACCAATAGATGAGAACATTGTGTGGTGGGACGGCGATGACGACCCCGAGAACCCACAGAACTGGACCAAGTTCCGAAAATACAGCAACTGTCTTTTGATCAGTCTGCTCACCTTCATCGAGCCTCTCGCATCATCCGTCTTCGCACCAGGTGTACCGAGATTGATGGTTGACTTTGGCAGCAGCAGCACAGAGCTCGCTGCTTTCGTGGTGTCAGTCTACGTGCTCGGGTTCGCCTTTGGCCCCATGATCCTGGCGCCCCTGTCTGAAATGATCGGTCGACTTCCCGTCTACCATGGATGCAACATCTTGTTTGTCGCATTTACTGTTGCTTGTGCTGTCGCGCCGTCTCTCAACTCACTCATTGCTTTCCGCTTCCTCGCCGGCACCTTTGGAGCCGCACCAATGACAAACGGTGGCGGCAGCATCGCCGACATGTTCCCTCCCGAGGACCGCGCTGCCGTCATGGCGCTGCTGAGTATCGGTCCTCTGCTTGGCCCGATTATTGGCCCTGTCGCAGGAGGGTTCCTCACAGAAGCCAAGGGGTGGCGCTGGGACTTTTGGGTCATTGTGATTGTCAGCGGTGTCATCGTGGCCTCCATGTTTGTGTTTATGCGCGAAAGCTATGCGCCCGTCATCCTGGAGAGGAAAGCAATGCGCCTCCGCAAGGAGACTGGAAACATGCAGCTTCGATCCAAGCTGGACACTGGACTATCCGGTGTAGATCTACTGAAACGATCCATCATTCGGCCGACTAGATTGTTGTTCTTTTCGCCCATCTGCTCCATCTTCGCCGTTTACCTTGCTCTCGTCTACGGCTACCTCTATCTGCTGTTTACTTCCATGACCTTCGTCTTCGAAGACCAGTATGGTTTCAATACCAAGAGCGTGGGCCTTGTGTATCTCGGACTCGGTGTGGGATGTATTGCCGGAATGACCATTTTTGCTTGGGACAGCGGAAAGGAAGTGAAGAAGTGCGAGGACAAGGACAACATCAAGCCCGAAATCCGCCTTAAGCTACTTCCGATAGCTGCGATCATTTTCCCCATCGGCTTCTTCATTTATGGATGGACAGCTGATTATAAGACGCACTGGATGGGTCCCATCATTGGCTTGTGCGTCATCGGAATCGGTAAGCTTTTCAATAAATGCCCTCCTTGCCAAACACTTCCATCTCACTACAAAAACTAACCTTTTGAAATCCAGGCAACCTGCTGTGCTTTATGTCCATCTGTGTCTACCTTGTAGACGCCTATGAACGCTACGCTGCTTCAGCGCTGGCCGCAAACACCATTTTCCGTTCCATCGCGGGAGCATTGCTACCTCTTTGCGGATTGAGAATGTACAATAAGCTCGGTTTGGGATGGGGAAACACTATGCTCGGATTGATTGCCGTGGCACTGATTCCTGTCCCCTTCCTTATCCTTCGCTATGGCGAGAAGTTACGAAAGAAGTATGAGATTGTTGATCTCTAAAAGATTTCGGAATCTGTATATTCGGTTTATATTTTGTGGCGCGGTGCATTTGAGATCTTTGCATCTCCACCGGAACATTCCAACAAACGTTGGTTCATAATAGAGCGCTCTGTTTTTTTTCTTTAAGGGTTTCGCATCATTCATACAGAAGGTCGATTATGATAGATATCTAGAGCAACAGCTCTTTCCGATGACTGGATACACGATGATCATTAGATATCTTAGATTATATCCACTCCCTAACAATTTACACATCATGTGGTTCCATTTCATAAACATCGATGCCCTCCCGTATTGACTTGAGGGGCCAGGCAATCCATTCGTGCCATTCTTTATCCAGGGCTGCTTCAACAGCCTGCATCGCCTTTGCGCTCCATCCAATATTAATCCAGTTCCACTTCTCAAATGTTCTCGCCAATGCAGCGTAATGCGCCAGGATAACAAGGGCCACCGGGTGATTTGTGTTTATCAAGTCGATGAAGACTTGGGTGAGAGTAATTGGCCAAAACCATATGCGCTGCGTCCTCTGCTCCGACTTTTCTTCCAAGCATGCCGTGAATGTCGTTCTTAACGTCTCCACGGCCAGTATACAGGATGACTGGGTGTTGATGACGTCGAACGAAGGGCTGAGATCGCGCGCGAGGTCGTATAGCTTATTCATTTGTAGTTGAAAGGCACCCGACCTCTCTACTTTGATTGTCTGGTCCCACTGCTGAAACAGCGGTGCCAGAGGCCCGGCCTCAATCCATCCTCTTGGTCTGGAGTCGCAGATACTTTTGATGCCATGGAGGAGCCTGAATGACTGCGCAATCTCGGCTGTCGTGACCGGTTTGGCGCATGGGTGAGTATCCGAGAAGGAACACAAGTTCCAAATAAATATAAAAGTTGCTAGAAAGAAAACGGGCTCAAAGTTTTCTTCGTTAATATTGCCAAGCTTAGTAGTGAAGTATTGCAAAGCCAGGTTCTGGTAATGGGTTGAAATGAGGATGTATTCGTCCCTTTCGTCAGGGTTGGAGTGGGCGTAGTTCAACGCTGAAATAGCAAGCAGCCCATGCATAAGAAATTCCTGCATGTCGGATTAGTTTTTCTTGAACCAGAAAGCCTCGCGCGCTGTGCGTCGTCTTACGTGTGAAAAGGCCGTTTGTGGGACTGTTGTCTTCCACAAATTTTCGGTAAAACTATTATGGCAAATGGTAAAGCACACGACAGTGCTGTAGTGGTGAACTAGGCGCAGGCTCTGCATCCAATTCACGGAGAAGTGGCTGAACTGTTGCTCGCCCGGCCAACCCACTGACGTTGAAGGAGACGACGCTCCCAGAGTTGGCGCTATGATGGATGGTCCTGGTGTTGGGGCGAGAGCATCTTCCTGTGGCGTGATGGGCTCCTGGCCTCGACCATGAAGCTCAGACGTCGGGCTCAAGGCGGCATTCCTGTGTTTGGAGCGTGCATTGTCGGACGAGGGCGATATCTTTCGAGTGCTCACAGGCTGTTGGTCCGGCGGCAATGTCAAGCTGCACACGATGCCGAATCGCACACAGGCGGTACACGGGCGCTGCTCATCACACTATGGTGCCGGGCGCCATGGCGTGCGTCAGCCACAATGGATTGAAATCTAAAGTAACATGGACCGCGCGTTTCTCACCTTGACATGGCGTGCCTTGCAGCGGAGACAGCCGTTTCGGGACTTTTTGTGGCCGAGGCGTTTTGATAAGGTTCCCATTTTTTGGGTTCCAGAGGGCGAAGAACGCGAGCCAAGAAAGCGAGCAAGTGGTAGCGTCGTCGTATTGAATGCAAAAAATGAAGAGTAGGGGGGGGCTTTCATGGTTCCAAATACTGCCAAGGGCGAAAAGTCTCCGCCGTGCGCCTCGCTTTCGGTTTCGTTTGCGCTACGAGAGAGCGAGAAATACGACGGCGTTCCCCGCTGGGGAGGGTCGGATCCGTCACTCATTGGCCGGCCGCGCCTGGCATTGAGGCAGCATGAGACCCCGGGACGATCAGCCTACTGCTTTCGGGAACAGGGCGGAGTCCGAATTCCCGGCCCAATCTCGCTCGCTCAAGCCAGCCAGCTGGGCTGGGTCCAGAGAGATCTCGGCCCACTCTCTGCAGCAAGGAAAGGAAATCTCGATCGGATGCTTGAAATGCGATAATCTGATTTTTAAGCTTGCGTATCGCTCAATGAGGAACCCGACCTCTTTGTCCGCGGAACTTCAAAGGTGGGGTGGCAGTAAAGGCCAGTTGCATCAAAGGCGCCGGGATAATGCCAATGACGTATTGTATCTCGGTCTCGGTTCTGGTTTGTGCGTGTGTCTGCTGGGCTGCGTACGGTTCAAACACCGAGTGAGAAGAAAAAACGGAGGAAGACGAAACAAGAAAGTATATATGCGCGGTGAAGAAAGTGTAATGGCGTAACCAGCACACATTACACCCAATGCTACTGATATTCCCGGTCCAGGGCAGGGAGGGAGATGGGCATTAATAACTAATAGAGCAACATCAACCAGCACGGTCCTTCCAAACGTCACTGCGGAGCCGTTTCGTACAGCTCCGTATTCTCGTCCTTATGATTGGTGTGCTGAGTGACTGAGCCACTGCCAAGATGAACGCGGGCTTCCCGTACCCTAAACCACGGGTATCTGTAGCCCATCACGGACTCCATTTTATTTCATTTGTGACGGCTTTATCGGTTCTAGAAGTGGGTATTTATTTCATGGAGAAAAATATAAATGGCAATTTTCAATTGACGGTATAATACCACGTTTCCTCAGGCCTGTGGACGAATCACAACATATCGCTCTCGGCTACCCAAATACCATATCCACCCCGTAATTCGCTTATCTAAAAATAAAGTCTCACTGTGAGTTTTTCGAGTGAAGGGGTCGATATTAGACTAATTATTCCACGTCGAAAAAACCTTCGTTGGTCGGGCTGCTTTACGCGTCGAAGGCGCTCCAGTACAAGCCATCTGACTGCGTCTCCTCGAGCACACTATCCACGTATCCCAAGTCAGTTTCACTCTGTAGTAAAAATGCCTCAAGCGAAGCTTCCGAAAGAGTCATGCTTGCAGTTATGCAATGTGCTGAGTCGGAAGAGTCTCTAATTCCCGAAGGCAACAACCCACTTGCATTTGTCATTGCAAGCCCTGTGAAGCCCTCTCCATCCGGATCATCCGATGCCTGGCTTTCAGAATATGCTTTGCCAACATCTTCTTTCATTGCGTCAATGTGCCGACACAATTCTTCAGCGCTGAAGCTTCCAGAGTCTTTCAGTTTCGCCAAAAGCTGACCTGCTAACTCAAAATCCCATTTGTCTTTGAGACTATCGGGGCTGCCAAATAAGCTAGAAAGTGCTAGTATGGTTGCCGAAGAAAATAGATACTGCGTGTTGAAGTAGTCAAACGTCTTGAATGACCCTTCTATCCAAGACTCGGTAATGATAGAGTATGAATAACGAGCGCAACGGGTGCAGGCCTCGGCAAGGGTGTGCATGTTCTCAGAACCATGATACTTGGTCGGTTCTGGTGGCGGTTCCGTCGACCGTCTGCGGAGGAGCAATAGATGTAAAAGAACAGGTCGTGTGGCTAGGATGATGCACTAAGAACAGTAAGCTTTTAGCATGTAAAATGCTGAGGAGAGCCGTACCTGATTGAAAAATAAGTGCAAAGACGTGATATTCGTTGATTTAGGTTCCGATTCGGAAAGCTCCATGTTGAGGTGATTTGGTATGGACTGAAGCCATGCTTTCAAATCTCTCAGGGCAGATTGAACACGCTGCAAAAATGGCACCGTCTGTTTCCCCCTTCCATAAAGCGATTTTATGATTGATTTTGCGAGTTTGGTGAGCTGAATCCTGGCAATAATGAGATCAACATTCTGGAAATCCTGTTGCTCGTTGCCAATGTTGGTGACAGGATGACGCGAGGGATGGTCGACGAATATTTCATCATCAGCTACCGATGTCATCTGGCTACTGATGGATGCACATGTGTGATCCAGGATGTAGGCAGTCCACCAAACCCGTCTGAGATGTTCCCGGCTTGCATCATCGGCAAGCTGGGATGTGGGCAAGTTGAAGTGTAGGCCCATGACCACGCTTTGGCGGACGGCGGAACTGGCGAGTAGATATGCTGAGTGCCGCCTATTGACACACAGTGAATATAGGCACTACAGTGATGTAAGTCGTAGTGTTCGACATTGGTCAATCGTAAGCGAAAACCTACCAAGAGCATAGAAATCTCGATGCAATCCACACAAGGCCTTTCCAACAACCGCCCAGAAACCTTGCTTGCGTGACTAAAATATAGAAGTCCAGGTACGACTCCATGAATAGTACTAGAGCGACTGGAATATAGTTCTCCAATAGCAAAAAGTGCCAAAATCTTAGATCTTGAAAGGATGTCTAGAGTTTCTGGTGTTTGCAGATATCGTTCGAGAATTGAATATACATTACTCCTTCGAACTATATGGTAACAGCCATCCATATTTGTGAGTGCAGTCCGAATAAGGAAGCGAGCTTGGGCTGGGCTCGGCCGTGGGCAGACTGTGTTGGACAATTGGGTTATATCATCAACTCCAGGATAACTTGTGCGGGCGATGTGATTCAAAGTGGTACTCGACATGACTTGGCGGAATCGGGTGGCAAATGCTGCATCAGCAACCTCACCTATAAGAATAGGAACATTGAATGAATGTAGCGGTTCAAACCATGGCGTGGCTTCAAGAAGCGGGTTCTGATCCGGTTCGTCGGCGGACTTGGTTGTTGGGGTGTCTTCGCAAATAGAAGCCACATTGTCCGACCTTGCTTCCGCTGCATTATTCTGGATTCGGGATCGAAGTTTTCTATTTTCGCGCATCAAATCCTCGACATAGCTTAGCTATAATTAGTCATTGGTCGGCAGGTATGTAAGGATTTTATGCACCTTTGGCTAATCTTGATCTGCCGGTCACGTTTGGGATAAACACATTCGGCTTCACAATTTAGCTGCAAGCAAGCTTGACAAGGTCTTCCGCCTGGGCATTTGACTTTTCTTGCGTGGCATTTACGACACCTTGAATACTCATTAGGCACCTTGAGCAAGCAGAAGTGAGGATCGGGGATTCGAACGCGATAGCCTTCACCTTGAAAACGGTTGGCGGTGGGCCAGGACCGGGAGCGAGATCCTCATCGGTAGACATTGAAATTATATAGTACCGCGCGATGTACTTGAGTGACGTCCTGGAGGTGAAAATCGACGTTGATGGGACACACCATGACAATTCGTGAAGAGATCTCGTTGGTCCTGATTTCTTCGGCGATTGAACAAAGCGCCGAGAGATCGCTCATGCTAGAAATAAAACGCTAGCCCGATTCAGCACACCGTGGTAGCTAAATCTTCGCACCACAACATGCATGGAATAATGAAATTCCGTGTCTCAGTAGCATACTTGACGATGTGCTCCCATAACCCTATGGGCTATTAGACTTGAGTTGATGTCTTTGAGAAATGGAATAAGTTCGTGATAATCATTAAGATCACCAATTTTGATTGTTCAATATAAAACCTGTCCAACGGAAGAAATTTATGGATTTGGTCTAAAGCATCTCGGCTTCATTTTGCACCCGGCACTTGAGCAACCAATTCACTGTCGACATCAATAGTCTTTCGATTTGATGCGCTACCGAAACATAATGACACATAAAGTGATACTTTTATTGATTATTTAAATACTAAGAACACAAACTCTCCTCCAAGAAAGATAGTTCTCATGTCGGATGCCAATTTTCTTGGTTCGGACACCTCGAGCGGCGACATTCACCTGCGACGACTCGGATTTTGACGAGGAAGAGAGATAGGGATATTTGAACCACTCGCGCTGAATATTACACCGCTTGACCTTCGCCAAGCATAGAATTGACTAATCGAATGATCTTATAGTGGGTTTCCTCTGTCCGGTTTTCGGCCTTGGGTAAACTTTATCTTCCTTGCTGCCAAGACTATCTCGGGCGCTTACTCAAGCTCTATGATCCCAATTTAGTGGAGTCTCACAATACCCCAGAATAATGATAAAAGTCAACCCCGCATTCTCCGTGTCGCTCGTGCGGGGAAGATGGTCGAGACTCGTGTTGAGAATGCCTTGGCTATTATAATACATACCGGGTTTTGCTCGCATCGATAGGGCCTTAGTATTGCTTGCTAAATTAGGACATTTCGATTTACCTCTATCCAAATCGTTGGCTCATGTCGATAAATCCTGTCATCACTGCCTTATGTGTACGTGAGAATAAGCGAACGAAAATGCGGTTTAACCGAGAAATCATCAGTCTATGCGCTATTAAATTCCCGCGCCGAAGACAAGGGATAACGTCTAGAAGGCCTAGTGCAAGGTGTGGAGTAGACTCTGTTGCAAGGCGCGTACGTTATCTTTGCCTTTTTATACAGACCCTCTCAGAAGGCGCTAGTCAAGGGTGATGTGGCGGGTGGCATGGGTAATTTCGTTGAGAAAGTGCACCTCGTTTGTTTTGCTGTTCCCTGGGTTGCATCGCAAAATCACGGTGTTGCTGACAGTGAGCAGAGAGGGAAAGATAAGAGGCGTACCAAGTATTTGCAGCCTAACCCGTGCTTGTATTATTGAGAAAGGCTTGTCACGGCAGAGGTGTTCAACGTTCTAGATTCACTCACCGTGAGAGATTCCACCAATACCACCTGCATGATGGAGTAGGATCCAGACCAGGTTTGGCATTATTTCACAATTTGCGGGGGTGGGCCAGTACAAGTGGAGATATCGTGGAGAAATGATAAGCATTTGGCTTCATCATTTCCACCCAGACGCGGAATACCGGCCATTCCCTACAACGGAATAAATAGAGCTGCTGCTGCAGCACTACGGATAGAGTTAATTTTAAGTTAGAAATACACGAGAGATGCGTATTATTCCTTAGATCTAAAGCGACCCCTAAACTTGGAGACTGCAAAGTGGTGTCGGCCGGCCTCAGATCAAGGTTCCTCACGGCCAAGGCGAGGAAACCATCTACAGGGCTGTGCCAAGCGGGGATTCAAATCTGGAGGCCGGGCTGCCGAGGTTGCAGGCTTCCCCGGTGACAGCTCATGTGAGCTAATACAGCATTCCTGATTCGACCGTGGAAAGCGTGCGGAGACTGGCGTGTCAATCTTTGCTTCAGATGCTTGGCAGGCCCCTGCTCGCAGGGACCCCAAGCAATTGCCCAATGCGGCCTAGAAGGCACACCGCCATGAAACCCGACTCATTCACCTCACGACAAGGCATAGCAGGGTTTCATTCCCCGCAAACAGTGTGGGGAAGGGGGTCGTAAGCACAGCGAATGTATTTTGCGGGGGGGAACAAACATAATATTCGGGTTATATAATACCGATCGCCCCATTGATAACTGAGTCCTGCCCCTTCGTTCTATTTACCCGACTTGTTTCGCTATACATTTCCTATCGGGACCTACCTGGCATACATTCGCCACCATGGATCCTGAAAAGAAGGAGTCTATTGATCTGAAGGAACAGGAACATGTCGAAGGAGATGCCTCCCCAGAAAATGAGATTGCCGAGGCCCTTCGCAACTATGTCCCCAATACGATAGAGGAAAAGAAGCTCGTGAGAAAGATTGACCTTTTTCTCATGCCAACTCTGTGGATCATGTACATCTTGAACTACGTCGACAGAACCAACATTGTAAGCCCAGCCCTCCTTCCCACTCCATGAGACTTCACATCTAACGGGTTTTGGGTAGGGAAATGCCAAAATCGCCGGCATGCAGACCGACCTGAAACTAACCGATGATGATTATGCCTGGGTGCTTTCCATCTTCTTCTTCGGCTACCTCATTTGCGAGGTTCCCTCCAACATGATTCTATCTCGCAGCCGACCTTCGATATTCCTTCCTACCATTATGCTGATCTGGGGGGCCTTGAGTGCTATCATGGCCGTCTCTAAGACATACGGAGCATTGCTAGGCTTTCGATTCGTCCTCGGCTGTATTGAAGCTGGTTTCTTCCCTGGCGTGCTGTACCTCTTGAGCTGCTGGTACACTCGCGCTGAACTTGGTACGTCACTTAGCATCCATACATCGGCATGACTATGTTTATTCTGACACGTTTAGGCAAACGGTTTTCCATCTTTTACACCGCTGCCGTCCTCTCTGGTGCCTTCGGAGGTCTTCTTGCCGGAGCTATTACCGATAATCTACACGATGCCCATGGGATCGCTGGTTGGCGGTGGTTATTTATTGTCGAGGGCGTTGCTACCGTCGGCGTGGCTATATGTGCCTTCTTCATTCTTCTCGACTACCCCGACACGTCGAAGCGTCTTACCGCCTCTGAGCGACAGCTGGCAAAGATTCGAATCATCCACGATGGAATAGATATGAGCGGACACTCAGGAAAACGCCTGGGTCACAAGGATGCGTTTATTGCGGCTGTCGCTGACCCACGCACATACCTGTTCCTTGTTTTGTTCATGCTCGACGTAGGCGCCGGTACCATCTCTTACTTCATCCCTACCATCACTGTATCGTTGGGATACGAAACCACAAAGGCACAGTACATGACTGTTCCTATCTACGCCGTTGCATCCGTCTGCCTGAACATTACAGCCTGGTCCTCGGATCGCCTTGGCGAACGACGGTGGCACATCACATCCGCATTGGCTGTTGGATTCGCCTGCAGCGTCGTTTGTGCTATTGTAAAAACGGCTATGGTGCGCTACGTCATGATTTGCTTTGTTGCTGCTGGGATTTACACTGCGCTGCCGTTGATCCTGTCCTGGACAAGTGGCACCATTAGTCTGCCCCAAGAGAAGCGAGCAATTGTGCTTGCCTTGGTCAATGCCTTTGGCAACTTCTCTAGTGTATATGGCAGCAGAATCTGGAAGACCAGCGATGCACCGGAATACCCGATTGGATTTGGGGTGACGGCAGGATTCCTGGGCGCGGCGATGATCCTAGCTTCGTTGGTACCAGTGGCATGCCGAATGATAGATTGGAAGGGGACCAAGGCTGAAAGAGAGCTATCTCAACCTCAGTCGGAGGAATAAGAGGACCAAAGATCATGAGGGGTGGCCGTTGCATTGATTTGCATGTTAGTTATTTAAGCTTTGTTCTTGTAGTGAGGGAATTTGGCCAGAATATGAGTAATTGGCCTGCATCGCTCCAACATACTAAATTGGGGTTTTGCTATCAGTTTATCACGTTCACGAGCACAGTTAGGACCACGCTGATATCTAATGAGACAAATAAATTCCTATCAAGACCACTTAGGGCTATAACTAAGCACTCTACTGCTCGTACTTTGCCTCGAATTAGCTGGCAAAGTAGATAAAACTCAGACTCAACAATGAGCGTGAACACCATCAGCTCCGCTAGATTTAGCATCAATTTGAATTACCACCTTACCAAAGTTCTTCCGCTGCCACTGGTACTCATATGCCTCTTTGGCCTCATGGAAGGCAAAGATCTTCGAATCCACAACCGGAGTAATCTTTGCCAAGTCAATTGCGCAATTCATCTCCTCAAACTGTTGCTTTGAGCCAACAAAGATGCCTCGGACAGTGCAAATGTGGTTGAGAGCGTCCATGAGGCTGGGTTGCTCTGTTTTCTCGGCCGTGGTAAGAAAGCCGATAATTGTAATCATTCCTTCGAGCCTAATGGCCTTGAGGGACTGCGCAATGCTAGAAGCGCCTCCGATCTCGAGAATGTGATCAAATCCTTGCTTCTGGGGTGTCAGCTCTCTAGCGACTTCGCCCCAGTTGGGTGTCTCCCGATAGTTGATGACATGCGTAGCGCCAAGCTTCTTCGAAATCTCCGCCTTTTGTTCCGACGAAGTGGTGGCGACAACGGTGGCTCCGGCTGCAGCAGCAAATTGGATTGCCGCAAGGCTGACACCGCCAGTGCCTTGAGTCAAAACCCAATCTCCGGCCTTGACAGCCTTGGACTGAATTCCATAGAGCGCATTCCAGGCAGTCAAGGGAGCGCAGGTCAAAGTGCTCGCCTCAATAGCATTGAGCGATGAAGGAGCTTTGACGAGGCCGTGCTCTGGGAAAACACCATATTTGCGAAGAGTGCCATCGACAGCGCCACCCAGACCACTTCCAACAGCCTCGGGCGTGATTGGGTTAACCTGATGGAGCTCGTTGAAAAGTGTGCAGACCTTATCACCAGCAGAAAAGGCTGTAACTTGGGGGCCAACAGCAAGCACCACGCCTGCGCTATCGGAGCCAGCGACAACGGGAGTTTTCATAGCGAATGGGTACAATCCCTACAAATTATTAGCGCCAGATATCATATGACGTGCGAATATGAACTCGGGTTTACCTTTGGAATAGCAAGATCTCGATAATTGAGAGACACTGCTTCGATCTGGACAAGAACATCGCGATCTCCAAGCTTAGAGACAGGGACATCGCGCTTCAGCTGGAGTCCGTCAAAGCTGTCTTTGTGAATGCCGGTGACAGTCCAGGCTTCAGTAGAGGCGGGGAAAGACATTGTAACTTGAAAAGGTAGCTCGGGAGTGTATAATGGGAAGTGTAAGCGTTGAAATGAATAAGAGTGTGTGGTACTTTGAGATTTCTGGGTTCATCTTTTGTGGCTCTTGCTACTGGCTTTATATGTTTCTCTCTCTCTCCAACAAACGGCAAATCCAGAATTACACGCAAAATAATGCTTTCAAATCAACGCACTGATTAATAATAAAAATTACTCGGCGTATAGAATTATGCCTTCAGCATGCGGAGAAAGGAGGTGATGAGGCTGACTTTGCTTGTAGCATTTGTGCCATGGTCCCCAATACTAATGACAGCAAGTGGAGAGTATTATGACGCTCGGTGTTTAGATCTAAGAAGTGGAGTGAGGACGCAAAAGAACCGTGACTCGCGTGCATTAATTTAATACCCGAGAGGCTACTCGCTCAATAGATCTAAACGCCGCGGACTTGTTGTGGAGCAAGAAACCGCGAAACAGAGTTTTTCCACATTTGCCTTTCATCATTGCATGATCCCAAGCTAGGAAATTCTTAGAAACCTAAGGAGTAGCCTTTAGATCAAACCGCCATCGCTTATTCATTAAGTAAAAAAATAAGAATGGCCGCAGGTCATGGATGCATGCGTCAAAGATTATTGTCAAGTTACATGCAACCGCGAGACAATGAGCAAAAAACGAAGAACATTGGAGAACATGAGATCGAATAAAATGTTATTCATATTATGCCGGTTCCGTTCATTCATTATTTTTACTTTTAGCAAGAATTCAAGGCTAGCTGGTCAAGTTGATTCTTTTCATCTCCCCAAAATAACAACACAAATTGCATGCCGTTTAAATCTTCAAGTAAAGTTATCAAATTCCGACCCCGTAGAAGTGCTAGTATTATTCTCATTGGCAGCGAGGAAGCTCATATCAAACCACATGTTTGAGTCCAAAGAGCCAACCTCCACCGCCTTCCACCAATCTGCAAATAGATTGTCCTGGCCATTTCCAAAACTGATGTAGTCGTCGATCTGATTCACAAAGAAGCGACACAATTCACTGTAAAGATGAACCGCTGACGTAGTTGGAAGTTCTTGAGCAATCCTTTCCAGGTGCATCGAAATTGCACGCACTTTGGAAGCGGCTGGGCGGATATCGTCCGATGCTAGACCACCGCGCTTGATAGCCTTGTGAGCATTGTCAGTGATACTCTGCAAGGTAGATTTCAGAACGCAGTGTGCATACCTGTGTAATCTCTGTCACGGCGTGGCAGATCATAATAAATTGGTTGTTATGAAAACCAACCATCAGGTCGTTCAACCGCTGGTTGGAGAGAACAAGGTCAAGTAATCGGCAAGCAACATCGAGGATTTGTTTCGCAACTATCCGTAGCTCTACAGATGTCTCTGCGACATCCATCATGGCTAACTCTCTCAAGGTTCGAGTACTGAGCACCAAGATACTGTGCTCCATGTAGAAGGTGAGCACATGAAGAAAGGCTCCTGAAGGATCATTGTCTGGGGCGCATCGAGCGTTTTGAACCTGTTTCAGTGAGTCAAAGGCGCGTGAATGCCAGCCAAACATTGCAGCCATCGACTTTTGTGTGTTTTTCTTTTGTTCTAGTGCATTCAACTGAATCGAGAATTCTGAGCAGCCTACCAAAAACAGCTTCATCGGGCAAATCACTTACCAGGTGGCACCTAATTTCCGCAACTCCGCTAATGACTCGATCAATTGGGCCAGTCATAGGTCTCCTCCACCAGTCAGCCACTGACAGAGGAATTTCCTTCCATGAGACGCACGGGGAGCGTCCAGTGATGATTCCAAAGCTCTTCTCAGCTATGAACATGTATAGCCATGTCCTCTCAAAATTTCGGGTCAAGCGTTCTTTGAAGTCGATGGTAGCATCCGCAGCCAGGAAATTGACTTGTTCGCCAATGCTAATTCCTCTATGAATACCGATGTCTCTCGCAAGCTGCACGGCCTTCAAATTAGAAAGATTAGCCCAGGCTCCGCTAGAAGGGGAACGGCATTCATCTCACATGACTCAAATGTAGCCAGTAAGGGTCATCTGATTGTCTTGGGCCGACAGGCGCCCAGTATTGCAAAATTACGATGGCCTGGATCGTCTCTATGGTCTTGACAGAAACCGCAATGGACCACTGCACGTTACTCTCGGCCATTGACAACAAAGTCGGGTACAGGAGACGATCTCTTGGACGTGTTGAAACGGCACAACCCAAGGCGCAAATGACTGTGAAGAGTGTGAATGAGGTGGAGTGAACATATGCAGACGTATGGAGCAGTGGATCTAATAAACCGACAAGTGGGTTACGTAACTTATAGAATCTACACACAGCCAATTAGTCGATTTTGGAGCTTAGAAAGAAGGGTGTTTGAGCTTCCGTCTTGATTTTCAGCAGCTTCAATTCGAAGGGAGGCGGTGAAGACAATGAAAAAAAAGCATACGGACTGACGTACAGCTCAAAGTACCATGCGACATCGTCTTGATCGATGAGTCGAGCATTGACCGGGTCGCACGCAGCCGCATCAAGTTTTAATGCGACGCTGTTTGACCGGCGATCCAAGACTTGCCAATCATTTTCATAGGCTACCTGAGGTGCTGTGTAGTAACGAGGAATTAGCATCCTCTGACCTGGTATGGTATAGGAAGGAGATTTGATTACCAAAGTACCGTGCCAGTCGACCTTGGGTCGGAACCGACGGGGCAGAATTTCCGGGCAGGCCCCGAAACGATGATGTCGGCAAAGATGGAGCAGCATCGGTTGTAATGGCCGCCGCCACAATGCGAAGTGGTGAGACGAAGGACCCCTGCACGTCAAGCTGATCTAGTCGCTGGCCGTTGGCCGCCAAAGAAACATGATCACCAATTGCGCTAGCTTCCGAGCTGTAGGTAGAAGACGAGCAAGAAGGCAATGTGCCGGATTGAGGGGGTGACGACGGTGGCGCGCTCTGTGAAGTAAGATGGGTCTTGAGAAGGGCTGCAATTACCTGATCACGGACAGGACTTTCATTGATGCGTGACAGTAGCTTTTCTACTGTGTCCGGTTTGCTTAGGTTGTGTGAGCATTCAGGCAAGATCAAGAGATGGACAGACGACAGTGGCGCACTTTGTACTTCCTTGCTTACGGCCGCGATTGGATCCGGACGGATAACGGCACGGTTGCTCCTGAGAAATGCAACGGGAACTGTACATGTAAGACAGGATGCGACGTAAAGCTGGTTCTCTATTTTCACATGTACTCACCATGGCATCTTGCGATCACATCGCTGTCTGGCCGCTCGACAGCTGAAGCATGCTGTGGGGTGCCTCTCCACAGCCGCAGCTACCGGTGCATCGCTGTCGCTGTTCTGCATTCGTTGTTGCTCCGCCATTTTCCACAGTCGGTATAGAGAGATCCCATGAGTTCGTGAAATTCCATATGATGCGTGCTGATTCTAGTTGCCGCGAGTTTGGGCCTGCTTTCATGACACTTGATGAATGCTGCCGGGCTCTTGATCTAATCACCGCTGCACGTGATGGGAAGCTAGAGAGACTAGCGCCACAAACGGGTTTGGCCGTTTCGGTGCATGACTCTAGATTCCACATACCAGCCAAAATATTAGGAATGAATTGAATTAAATCTGGAAATCGAGTTTCCAACGATTTTATCCCGAAATTTAGCAGATGCATTGCCATTGGAAATGATGCTCGGGAATTTGTGCAAAATCCCATGGTGGTCGTGCGTGCATATCCTTACGTCTATGGCTTCGAGCCCCTTGGTACTTCAGGTTAATTAGGACAAGGCTTGTTTTATATAAGGAGTAAAGCAGCATTTCTGTTTTGTTGCTACTCAATACGGTTGGGGGAATTGTTTTTTTTTTTTTTTTTTCGTAGAAAACAAAGTATCGATCAAGTTTTTTCCCAGTCCGCCAGTAAGTGTTTCCAAAGTACCCAATACATTAATACTTTTACATCAACTTTGGGTAAATGGCCTACTATATGAGGAAACCAAGCGCGAGATAGTGGGAAATAATGGAGACAACCATCACATTCTTCAGCTAACCGAAGGATGCAGCTACCTATCGTGCCCCACATTATTCGAGGTATAATGCCAGCGGATAACATTAATACTTACCCAATAAGTCAGGAGCATCGGCATCCACATTACCGATCCCAGTATCGCCTTAATCACACCATGTTTGTGCAGGTGCTGGAGCCATTTTGCAAGCAGACATTTAGCCAGATAGTGTGTCTTAAATTTTCCTGCCCGCCCAGTCTGCAAACACATTGCACGTCACTCAATGGCAGATATAGGCCAGTAAAAAAAATAGACAGTTAGGCAGAAACCCTTCCTCTCTACAGATAAACAACAAGGCTTACCCCGGCAATTGGTCAGCTGCTGGTATTTTTATTGTTTTCTTTTTTTCAGGACCATTGCTTAGCTCGCCAAAAGTCGTTAGCCCGCCGACGCATGTACATTCAGCTGAAAGCCCGTGCCAGAACACATCTCCACACTCAAAGCCACCTATGCGTTGACTCCAAGCTGAATCAACCCAGCAAAAACACACAATTGCCTGCTGGAGGAGTGGGAAACCTCTTTGCGTGCGATGCAAGCCGGATCTGCAGGATGCGATCAGGCACCCAATGGCCCTGCGATAAGGCTGCGGGTGAAGCCGAAGGCTCGTCGATCAGGCTCGCACGGTCGGCGCATCTCCACCCGGGGCTGATGGCTTCCTTTTTCATCCATGTGGCGGCCGACGGTTGCATCAGCCGTGATTGGCGGTCAACGCGGGCCAGGAACGGGCATCGAGGCGAGGCCAACTTTGGGCGAGTGCGGGGGCCCTCAACGAGTAGAATCCCCGCAGATATGAGTACATGTCTTGCAGCCGACGTAGTACAGGCGTTGGGAATGAGGGGATCGGCCGCCGCGGGGTTCTGTGCGCTTGGCACCGCATGAAATCACATATAAAGCTAGCCGTCCCTCCTTTGCTCGTGAGGGGGGGTTTAGACTTGGTCGTATGCTTAAGGTATCCCTGGCCTTCGCAATTGAAGGCTTCATATACCCTCTGCCCCGTCCCGTCCTATTGTGAACAGCATCTCCACCATGCTGCTAAAACGCTTCGCGCTCTCCGGCCTCGCCGTTGGGCAAGCATATGGCCTCGACAACACGTATCCGCAAGTCAAGCGCGACCTGGACTCGATAAGCAGCCAGTATGATTACATTATCGTAGGCGGCGGAACCAGTGGTCTCGTCGTCGCCAATCGGCTTAGCGAAGACCCCAAGAGTACGATCAATTCTGCTCCATTGCCAGCACAAAATATGAGTACTTAGATTCGTTGCAGAAAAGATTCTTGTGGTTGAATACGGCGACTTTGCTCTGACTAAAAACACCACCGTACCGTACTTCACCACCCTAGACCAGACTCCGCGATTGTACGGCATGAAGTCTGTGCCGCAGGTGCACCTAAACAACCGCATTTCCGACCTTCGTATTGGCAAGGCAGTGGGTGGCGGCTCCTCTGTCAATGGCATGGCTTTTGATCGCGGCTCATCCGTCGACTATGATTCGTGGGAGCAGCTGGGCAATTCTGGTTGGGGATGGGACGTACTATACAAGTATTTCCGCAAGTCGACTCATTTCCAGCCTCCAGCCAAGGAGTACATCAAGAAGTATGACTATGAATGGGACCCCGAGGCGTACGGCAACGGACCAGTCCAGGTCGGGTACCCAACTTGGCAGTGGCCAGAGGCAGGTGAGTTGCTCAGCCATTTTCCTCGGCCTTGTTTTTTTATGTTGCCGCGTAGATATAGCAGATTGCTTACTTGATCCACGCAGTACCCATGGTCGAGGCCTGGACCAACGAGCTCCAGGCGCGCGTCTTGGTTGACGGCGCCAATGGCACAAACGTGGGTCTTGCCTGGCTGCCACAGAACTCGGGCGGCAAAGAAGGAACCCGGTCAACATCAGAGACGGCCTACTACAGGCCTGCGAGCCATCGGTCTAACCTCAACCTTCTCATCAAGCACTACGGCGCGTCTATCCAATTTAAAGGAAACAAGGCGACCGGTGTCAAGCTTACCAGCCGTGACAATAGCAAAAAGTCCAAGGTGGTGAGCGCCAAGCATGTCATCATGGCTGCGGGAGCAGTAAACACGCCTCGCATTTTGCAAATCAGCGGCGTTGGCCCGGCGAAGCTCCTCAAATCCCTGGGCATCAAGGTTGTTGTTGACGCTCCCGGAGTGGGCGCCAATTTCCAAGACCACCCGTCGTTCCTCCTTATCTACAAGTGTGCGTAGGATAATGATTGCGTGAGCCCATGACAGAGCTGACATTTTTCGCAGTTGCCAACGACACCAAAATCAACCCTGACCTGATGAACAATGCAACATTCTACAACAAGGCCTGGAAGGAATACGAGACCAAGAAGACCGGACCATTCACCCATGCATGGGGTAACCATGTCGCCTTCACATCTCTCCAGGGCATGGACCCTGATTTCAAATCCGTTGCCACCACCCTCGGGAACCAGAAGCCCCTGTCTCACTTACCAGCCCTGTACGCCGAGTATCCGGCCCTAGTCAAGGGTTTCCTCCGCCAACGCGCCGTCATGGAGGCTCAACTTCTCAACCCCGAGGCTGCCGTCGCCGAGTTTGCTTTTGGCGGCACGGCCTCGATGCAGGTCGCTCTCCAGAAGCCCCTCTCCCGAGGAACTATTCTGATCAACAGCACGAACGCCGATCCATCCGTCATTCCGCTCATCGACTTCAACACGGCCTCCAACAGCGTAGACATGCTCATGGCCATCAGTGCCTTCCGCAAGGCCCGAGAGATGATGGCAACAGCTAGCATCTCTTCTCTGGAGCCTGTCGAGCTCATTCCCGGTCCGTATGTTGAATCTGATGCGGAAATTGAGAAGGCTATGAGGGATTCATTCCTCAGCTCAACCTTCGACCACCCTATTGGAACAGCCGCCATGATGCCCCGAGAGGATGGAGGTGTGGTGGACAACAAGCTCCGGGTATATGGTGTGGAAGGATTGTGGGTGGTGGATGCCAGTGTGATGCCATTGCTTCCCGCCGCCCACACTCAAGCTACTGTGTATGCTGTCGCTGAATACGCGGCTGATCTTATCAAAAAGTATGGTAACTAGAGAGTATTATTTAGGGTTTAATACTATTGTGTAAGCGTATCCAAATTTTGTATGGTCTGTTGGTGTCAATCTGAGTCACGTCATGTCTCAGACGATTTGATTTGACGTGCTGGGGTTGATGACGTCTTGTCACATATCAGATCCGTTGATCCGAATATTTTCTCAACACTCCTGGAATTCGCTTTCCGGTTCGCGTTGATACGAATCTCCTGTAAATCCAAACTACATTAAGCTTATGGAGCCAATCCAAAGTCATCTGCATCAAAATACATCAAAAGCACCAACCACCTGTCCCCACTCATGTCTTATCAATTTAGATGCCCGTTGGTAGGGATCGAACTTTGAGTGGAGATAGATCTCGAAGTGATCCAAAGCTATCCAAGACCCAACCCCCATTATGCCTGTCACCGCTTTAGCAGTCTGAGTGAGACCAGAACTTTGAACATGTCAAATATCAGACATGGCCAAGATATTCATTAGTGTCTTGGGTACGCCCGTCGGTAGGCAAGCATGCCGAAATTAGCTGTCGACCAACACCGGGCGAAAGGCTCGGGCATTGCCTGCTTCGATGCCCAACATATCCGCCAGCAAACAAGCGGGACGTTTATTTCCGCATCATTACCCAAGACGATGGACTACTATGGATATTGTGGGTGACGTTTGATATTTGCAGCTTTGCGAATTCGGTGGCCGGACGGACACTCCGAGCGCGAACACTATCCTATCGCGTCTTTGACAGGAATAGGTCTAAAACTGTCTAAAAATACGAAGCGCTTGCACCGGCCTCACTGGACCAAAATTACTCGCAATATGGCGCATCAAGCAATGCACCCTCCGAGCGCGCCGAAGCATCCAGTGCTTTGGCCTCTTGTTTCTCGCGCGTTCATTCGCGCCCTGCATTGTTCATAACAATTCTTTAGCGGACGAGGCCCAAGCTCCTTGCACAAAAAGAAAAGTGCCCTCCCTCCCCCTTGATGATCGCCCCCTGGCAAAGTTCCATGCAGGGTCGGTCGGAGCCAATCGAGATGGACGCGCCCGCCTCAGACTCGTTGGGATTTTCGCTTCGTGTTTTTCTTGGTCTTTTTGTCGCACGGGCTGGGCAGGTGCCGAGGCGATAGAATAGCTCAGAGATCTGCCGTAACGTGCCATTGGCCTGGACTGATCAAGGGAACTTTGCAAGCGGGCGACGGCAATCGTCTTCAGCCTTCTATTCGCAGCGCTAGTTCCCGGGCTCCCTAGATTTTCGAATCCACTCTCACGCGGGATCCGGGGTATGGGTAAACGGCTGAGGCGGATGTCAAATGCCGCCTTGCGCGCCGGACATTGAGAAGATGCGAGACATCTCATCACGTACAGTGGCAAATTGTGTCTCTGCCAACCGTTGGTAGGCTCTTCTCTCGACCCAACCTTTCGGGTGACAGGTGATGAGAGGTGTCGCTAAGATGTCGCCAGAATACTTTGGTCTCGGCACATTCGCCCCAGCCCGAGCCAGATCTACGGCATTAGCCAGCCATTCGTGGTGCCTGTCTCAGAAGCAGTGGCCTAACCACGCCCCTCCCTTCTCCCCTCTCTCTCCCTTCCTTCCCCTAGCCTAGACTCTCAGCCATCTGAACGGGGCGAGACATGCTTCTGGGCCAGCCAGTAAACCAAACCGGTTGGTTCGTTGAGCGCCCACGGAATCATCGAAGTGCGGGCCCACGGACTAACAATTGTGCACCCACAAGCTTGACAGGAAGGCAACAAAGGCCCCATCCATGGATCCCGCGCGGATCAAACGGCCCTAGTTCCCCCCAGCATGTGAGGTTGCAATCCGCGAAACTCAAAAACATGGACCATCATCAATCACGGCCGATTGCAGAAAAAGACGGCGTCTGGGTGTCAGACATTTACCCCGCAGGCCGCACGCGAAGGCGCCCAAGCGACTTCCAAGCGAGCTCGGATCTGGAAGCCGAGGTGGCTTTTTGTTTTGGTTTTGTTTGGGCGTGTGCAGAAATCTGGGCGCCGTCTGCGCCTGTCTGACATGACGCAGCAGGAATGGTAGCTCCGTCTCAAACCAGGATAGCCCGGTCTAGCATTCCGGTGTACCGCCGCCTCAAGCCTGGCTAGCCTCCGCCTTCAGCAGCCTTGTCCATATTGCTGCCGCCACGGCGCCAGTAGGCTTATGAAGGTGCCACAAGGTTGCGGACTTTGCCATGGCTTTCGATTTCCAGATATCTTACCCCGTGCCCCCACCCCACGCCCGCTGCATCTTCCTGTTGCTTGCTTGCTTGCTTGCTGCTGCTACTGCTGCAACAGCAATGTTGGATACTTTGGCCTCACGCTCCAGTCTTCCCTTCCACGACTGCCCATCACGGATAGATCATGGTACACCACGAGTCTCGCTCAGAGTATGCCATCGGGGGCGTCGTCGTCCAGCTGGTCATCGCCACCTTGATGGTGGGGATGCGCCTGGTGAGTCGTAGACTCGTGAAGCAATTTACGTGGGATGATGTATTCGCCATCATATCATGGGTAAGTCTGATGACCCGATAGGAGACGAAACTATCGTGGAAAAAAGAAATTGGTGGCTAAGATTTGCGCACAGATGTGCTTGGTGGGCTGCGGCGTTGCGATAGCGACAAGTATGTTCCTGCACCAAAATATCCATGGCCCCAGCACTAACAAGAAACAGTGACGAAATATGGTCTTGGAAAGCACCAATGGACATTATCCGCAGAGACTCTTATGCTTTATCAGAGGGTAGAATATCCCCTTGCACCATCAGTGTCCGATCATGTGTAGCTAACAGGGTATCAAAGTGTTTCTGGGTCTCTGTCGTCCTCTATTTGTCAGCCCTCTTCTTCATCAAGTTGACTTTTGTCCTGCATTATTTTCGCCTATTATCCGTGTCCGGAATGCGGAAAGTCACTATCGGCCTAATTATTTTTATTGTCCTCTGGGGCACATCTCAAGTCCTCTCAGCCTTTTTACAATGCATCCCCCTCAACGCCCTTTGGGATCCATCCGTCAAGGGGAGCTGCATCAAGAACCAAGCAACATGGTGGATCGTGAATGGAATTTTTCACATCGTCACCGACTTTTGCATATTAATACTTCCCCTCCCCGATCTATGGCAGCTTCGCCTACCCCGTGGCCAAAAAGTGTACCTACTTGGCATTTTTGGGCTCGGTTTCTTGTGAGTAGGATAGCTGCAGCTTGCTTAGGGGTTCTTTCTAACGCGATAATCTACAGATCTATTGCAATCTCCATTGTCCGTATGCAATGGATGAAGCTCCGGGCAGACATGACATGGTTCAATGTCACCGCAGCCCTGTGGTCGCTCGCCGAGCTTACTTCAGCGCTTTCATGCGCATGCCTGCCATTCTTTAAGCCTTTGGCTGTGCGGGCCATTTCTCTTTTCTCAAATACACGACTAAACAATTTCCTCCGTCGACAAATAGAGTCACTAAGACAAGATACAGAGTCGCGTTCAAGCGACGTTGAGGTGGGGTTCAAAGCACAGTCACGGGGGGAATGCAAAACCCAGGACAGCGCGGAAATGAGCCACCCTACAGAAATCGCAAGCATATGCTAATATCAGAATCCGGAATATTTGATGACATTGATAGATTTACAAGTACCAAGATACCAGAGCTTATAGCCATTGATTTAAAGCGTACAGAAATAGATATATGACTTTTTCGGTTATTTTAATATCGAGACAAATATTTACTCTTCAACGTGCATCGCATCTGGAAATATTGTGTCCGAGCTGATGATTTTATCGTTCTCGTCTTGGCACCGTCAAGACATTGGAGCACATACTAGACTATATAAATTAGATTTCGAATGTCATAACAGATACTACTTGCTTTTGGCCTGTGATTTTTAAAACGGTTGTCATCGTGATGTATGTACGGGGCCGGGTTGGTATCCAACCCTATAGGGTAGCAAGATAAGGCGGGAGTAAGCGAGTAGACCTAAGCGAGGAACATAAAAGGGGGTAGTAAGAGATAAGGACCCCCTGCTCCTCATGTAAATGAATAATGCTGTGTGACACTCATCCGTAGACGTAATGAGGCCAGTCCTTTATAATGTAGCATGTTTGCATAGGGGAAGGGATTGTGGAGAAGTGCTTTCCGGTATGTTTTCCCATTGATTTCGTTTAGTATAGAATTTACTCAGGCCTGCCAAAAAATAAATCTTCCACTTTGGATTAAGAAATGCTTGTTTTTTATGCAAGATTCTTCTTCACAATGCATCAGCTGTGGGTTGAATGCCAGGAGTCCATGAGACGCCGCATCTACTCCGCCGCATCCCTCCGCTTTCGCTTAGTCATAATCATCTAGCCAATCACGGCGCTGTGACCCATGCTCCGGCTCCTGCAATTTAAGCCTCGGAAATTCTGTTGAATGACCGAAGTGTGGGGCGGGAGGCTGTTGAACGCGTTGATTGGCAGACCTGGTTTAGCCAGCAATTGTGCCTGGTAGGGTAACTGCACATGTGCAAATACACAACGTTGATGTCGAGCTGGTAATTTCTTTGTGACAATTGCTGCATTACCAAGTTTGTTTTAGCAAAGAAAGCCCCTTGATTCAGCCTCTTGAATGCTCTTGAAGAATATCCGCCCCATTTTACTATAACCCTGGTTGTTTGGGTGAATACCGTCGACTAGTTCGTTTAGCTGAGGCGCTTCCACTCCGCGCATCTCTGCCAGAATAATCTTCCTCCCATCTTTACATTTCCTTCGCACGATTTCCCTGAAATCTTCGTTGACGCGCAACACTCGCGATTCTGTTGTAACGTTGGCGGAAACAAGTAGAGTGGAGAGGACAATCGTGGAATTAGGACATATTTTCCACAGGTATTCAAGCAGTCGCTCCATGCGTGAACCGGCATGCTCCAGTTCAAAATCCTGAATGCAATCATTGGAGCCTGCATTGATGGTGAATAAAGTGGGCTTAAATATCGGCACTGATTTCTCGGCCCTCTGTTCAATCTGATCAATCCTGAACCCCCGCCAGCCCTCGTTAGAATTGTCCTCCATGGTGCCGGCTTGGCGGGACCCAACCATCTTTACCTGATAGTTGGCTGAAATAAGGAGTTTGCGAAGCGTATGTCTGTAGCCGTTGCCGTCAGAGGACCCTATCCCATATGTGATGGAGCCCCCGAGAGGCATCAAGCAGAGGGGTCTCTTGACAGCATGTTGTGAATTGGCTAAAATATTGTGTAATTGGTAAGATGGCGAATCGGTGATATGGAAATGGGTCGATAGATGAACATACTTTCTCGTAAACCATGAAGCAATGAATAAGAAGCAAAGGCGGCGTGCCGTTTACTGGAGTGGGGGAGAAATTTGCACCACCGACCGGTGCCCAATATCGGAGGAACCATGTCGGAGGCGAAAGTGAAGTAGATGATAGAATGCTAAAAGAAGACTCTGGGGCGAAAGATGAATTTATGATGGACCACTTTGGAATTGACTTCAATTCATAAATATAGGGCTGCCAGTGTTGTTGTACGAACCGGACATTGGTGTCCGGCGTGACGCATCAACGCGTCACGGTGAATCGTAATCCCTTTCCGGCGTTTTGAATCACTTGCCGAGGATGGGTTTAACGGTGAATTGACCGCAATTGTAAGCAACTGTGGCACGAAATTCTTGCTATAGCTATGGTTATCTAGATTTTCGCGCCTAATCTATCCAAAAAATGCCTTTGGGACTCGAACACGACGTCGGAGGACAGCCCAACGAGCTGCTCGTAGATTGCAGGATCTGTGGCCCCCTCCAAACTAAAGAGGACAACCTGACTCTTGCTATCTAGGCCAAGCTTCTCGCGCAGTTCCGTATCTTGGCTGGCACCAAGCATGACGCCCATGGTTGCAGCTGATGATTCCCCGCAAACCACTGGGGTGTCTCCTGCTGAGCCCTTGGCTAGCTCCTTCATGCCCCGGACCGCCACCGAGTCTGGAACGGCGATGAAATCACTCGTCAGCCATTTCAAGACCTTCCACGCCGCAGGCGAAGGACTGCGACAGGCCAGCCCAGCCATCAAAGTGCGGAGGCTGCCCTTTGATTGGCGCAAGGCGTCTTGTTTTGCACTCTGGAGCAGGCAATCCGCTTCAGACGGCTCGACCAAAGTGAAACGAGGCGCTGTTTTGTGGTCGACATTTTCGGATCCTTTCATTTCGCCAAATCGCTTGACGAAGCCAAGGAAGATGGCAGCAGCGATGCTTCCGACCCCTCCGCATACCAAGACATGAGTAATCTCCTCCACGGCCGGGACTTGGTTCAGTGCTTCCTCCGCGACAACCATGTAAGCATTCATGACATCCTGGGGAGTACCATGGTCGAAATCACTCCAAGACGTGCTGCTCACAAAATGCCAGTCGTTCATGCGAGCATCTTCCTTTGCTCTCTCAACAGATGCTTCGTATTCGCCATCGACTCGGATCACGATAGCACCCAGCTCTTTCATCATGTCTGCACGACCGGCGCTCACATGATTGTGAATGTAGTCGACACATCGGCAGCCAAAAACCTTTGCTCCATAAGCAAGACCCCTGCCTTGGTTTCCATCTGTGGCTACACACACAGTGACACGCTGGGTAATATCGTGATACTTTCCTGAGCGGAGCTCGGAGGATGTGGGATGTACGCCAGTCTGTTTGAACACCTCGTTGGCGAGGATTCTGTAGACTGCATAAGGCGCTCCAAGTGCCTTGAAAGAACCCATCTTTGTACCGAATCGATTGCTCTCATCTTTGATGAACAAGCTTTTTATGCCTAGCTGCTGGGCAAGATTCGGAAGAGAGTGTAGTGGCTGTGGCTCGTATTCAGGCCATGTATGAATCTCTTCAATGGCCTCAGACCAATTCGACAAATTTCGAACACAAATCGCGGCATCTGATTTAGTTTTCTGGGTAAGCCGCGCATCATTGAAATGATATTCGTATTCCATCATGGTGGATGAGTGTTGTGTATCTTGGACAATTCCAAGGTGTTCGTTTTTGAAGTTGACAGTGTTAGATCGAGTAAGGAAGGTGCTGATGGCGCGGTAAATGCTCTGAAAGACTGAAAGAAAAAATGGAAATGGACTCTATAAAACATCATATTCAACAGAGGTTTAGTGGCGGGAGATAGCACATTGCGTTTGAACAAAGCATTGTGGGACCAAGTGCCACCAACGGCGATGACACTAGCCTCTCGGCATCTCAACTACAACTCCGTAGGCTTGCGTCATTGGTATTTCAGATGGAAGGGAGAAACAAGTAGCAGGTCTGATCGAACTAAATTGTGCTACATGAAGCTCCCGCATTTTTCGGCGACATAACCCACGCGCCGATATGGCTTGATCGGAGTCTGGATTTGAAGGCCGATTAAAGCGCTTGTGGCGATGAACTTATTGCTGCGATATTAATTAACCTTTAAGAATAGCGTAATAGAAGCTGGTTACCATAGTTTGGATAATCTTTCTTCTGGTCAGGGCGAGAAATTCGCACGATCCAACCCGGTTGAGCCGACCGCTTTTTGTCTCGTTTTTTTTTCTGACTTGAAGCAAGCAAGTTGGTTCATCATAGCACAAAAATATTTATACAACCTATCCTGCCCTTCCGTTTTGGCGCTTTATATTAAGCATTTTGCGATCGTAGCGAAGAAGGGTCCAAGCGCGGCTCCCTGTGAATCTTATGGCCAACACCGGATCTATCCCCGATGCTTTACGCACGGTTACGAAGCGGCCGGCAAAGCCGGACGGCCCAGTCACATCTTGAGTTGCGGGGAACTTGCCGGTTTAAATGGAGAGTTCAGACCCCCCGCATTTTCAAATGCGAATCTACACGCTGGCATTCGTAAGCGATCTACCGATCGTACAATTGGACACTCATACGAATTATTCGCATTTCACCTTTGGAAGCATTTCCTCTTGGCTGCACCAATCTTTATTAAGGTGATCCAGCGAAACTACTGCTCCTTTTAAACGGTGGTTTTTAAGAATTGACCACTTTGAGACGGTGGCAATGGAGTCTTGTAATGGGACCCCAGCCACAAGATCCCGCATCAATGCGACCGCCAACACTCATAGCCCTCGTGTGTTGCATTGCAAGGAATGTAACCGAAAATTCAGTCGCCCCGCTCACCTAAGGCGTCATCAGCGGAGTCGTAAGTCCTAATCTACAGATGGCCTGCCGATAACATTAGCTGAACTCCCATCCTGGTAGATAAAGCAGAGAAACCGTTTTCCTGCTTATATTGCCCGGTGACCTCGTCGCGCAAAGATGTCATCATTCGCCATTCAAGAAACTTTCACCCAGACAAGGTGACTAGGAGTGAAGAGATCCCATTTGCTGACCAGACTGCGGGCCGTTGTGGTTTTGGAGAAGCGGGGCATACACAACCAGATGGACCTATCATTAGTCCAAATGAACAATCGAATACAAGTGTCGAGGCGAGAGGAAAATTATTCGGTTGCCAATTGGACGCGGAATATCCTCTTATTGATATGGAAAGCCTCCTTTCTATTCCGGATTCGGGCTTCATCGAAAATGTATTCGAGCCTTGGGATGTCTTCAATTTCTCTGATATAGGCCCTTCACAGTCCATCACAGACCATTTTGCTTCGCCACCAGCGGGTGACTTCTTCGTAAGCCAGGAAGGTCCAGAGAAAACCAACACGACCCCGATTGATTCTGTATCATCGGGGAGCGTGGCCTGTTCAATGACTAGCGAGCAAGGCTCCTTTTCCATGAATGATGACGAGTACGAAAGGGTAAAGAAGAGCTTCGAGCAGCTCAAGACTACGCCCAGACTGCAACGTTTTCGATTTCCTACCAAGTTTGCTGTCATTCGGTTTGTTACGGCGTACTTCGAATACATGGCAAGCCATTTGCCTATTATACACCAGCCTACCTTTGATATAGCTTCGGCGCCACGTAAGACCCCTACAAGCTACAAGGATTCATATTTAGCCTCTGACATATTGTCAAAGCCCCCCTGTTAATGGAGATGATGGCCTACGGAGCTGTGTACACAAACGATCAGCGCGCGGCACACAACTTCCATACTAATGCATTGCTCCTGATGAGAGAGGTAATGATACGTATTTACTTGGGAACATGTGCAGAGATGCAAAAAAATTATGCATTCAAATGAAGAAAACACCTACTAACTTGGCTATTAGAATGAAGAGAAAGTTCTAGTTGGTGAATGCAAAAACTCATTTCACCTGTGGGAATTGCAAACAAGTCTCCTCGTTTGCCATTTCGGAGTATTCGGAGAGGAAGTACAAAACCAGGGCCAAATAGCATACATGTTCGGCCGGACTATCAAAGTTAGAACCTAGGATCCCACATAGCTGTTTTATTCATCAAACTGACATGTTCATTATAGCTTGCGACCGACGCCCTCGAAAATGTTGGGGTTGTAGGAACATCGTATATCGAGTGGACACAGCAAGAAGTCCTCAGCAGGTAACGTAGAAAACAATGGCGTCGAAGGCCAGACTTTTTGATCTGTCAAGCCCTAATGAGAACACAGATGCCTCGCCGCTTGCATTATTCTCGGTGCTGTGATTTTTACAAAGACCGGGGACAAATGTCTTCCCCTTACCTTAATAGATGTCAAATTCCGCTTGCCATGTAACCCAGCATTGTGGTTACAAGGCGAGAGTACGTGGATAAGACCAAGTGAAGTCATTTACAGCACCGATGCCCTCGACGAAATACTGAAGGGCCGCAAGGTATCTTTCCACGGTAGTGATTTTGGCTTCGCAGCGATTGTTGCATCTGTTCTTTGTCATGTTTGCTCTTTTGAATCATGCACCGGTCTTCGACACCCAGAGCTTTATGAAAGCTTTATTGCCAAAATGGATCTTCCCGTGCAGGTCCTAAAAGATACTTGGACGGATCAACGACCTCGCAAGATATCGTTGGAATCCACAATGACTGCCATGGACCATTACACAAGATCAATGATATTTTCCATAGTATTTCACCTTTATGGCGGCCGCCATCTAACTGTCATGAAGAAGTTTTTCCACTCACCAATTCTTCTGAATTGCCGAAACAACCTGGACGTCAACCTTGAAGCAGCCGGATCAGCTCCTTTGACCAAAGCCCTTCTACTAGCGGCAGAAATGTTCAAATCAGACTGTCAAACAGGATTTGGTTATATAAAGACCTTTGGGAATCTGCAATTCGATCCGATGTCCGTCATTGCATGTTACGAAGGCGGTAAGTCAAGCCCATCTTGCAAATAACCTCGGAAATGAGTCAGTGTCTCTGATACAAGATAAAAGGTTTGCTCTTATGTTGGTACTTGCAACATAAACCAGCCAATAAGAGCAGCCATTCGCCTATTGATATATTGATCGAGGATGCCCTGGCAGAAATTGAGATGTCTTGCACAAACACATCGAATTCTATCGCAACTTTGCCTCTTGGGATGTATGCGAACCTATTTGATACATCAATCTGGAAGTGTATGATCCCCAACCAAAAGATTAGCGCCCGATACTGACTTGAAATCTTGTAGCTATCCCGGAGGTGTCGCAAATGCTAAGCCAACTGTCAGTGAAATTACGACAGGTTTGCTGAGAATGAATGGCAACGTAACCATAGGCTGTCATGTTATCTAGAGTATCAAATTTTGCACATGGATGAAATTGATGAGCTATTGGATAAATGAATAAGTGTGATGTCTTGAAATAAATGATTATTGTCTATGTCGTATTGAGCACATTAGAGCCAACTGCTTCACTTTATTTAACAAGCCTTTGCTCGTTACAGGTAACTTAGCATGTAAGAAACAGACAGCGCCACCCAGGGCCACTTCCAGGTGGCACATGTGGATGGCCACCCAGAGTTGGTGGCTGTTAGCTCCTGGGAGTCTCTCCCACGTACCCCGGATTTACCCAAGGAGTATTTTGATTAGTCACATGTAGATAAATATCTGCCAATTTCACATGTACAAAATTTGTCTTCCCCGGATTTGACGTTTCGCTCTAAATTCTAATACAAAATACTTCAACACGTGCTTTTAGCTTCAACATGACCAATCCCGAATATTTCCAGGCGGTGTACAAGGTAGTGCACGGAAGAGAAATTGATGTCGAAATTTACCTTCCAGAGGCAAGCAATGCTGAAAAAGAGACTCAATATCCAGTCCGTATGTAAATAGAACTTCTAGTTGATTGAACGCGTGCCTGGTAGCTGACAGATATTCCGATACAGTTATTAATTTCCATGGGGGTGCTTTCATGTTGGGAAGTTCCAAACAGGTGAATAAGGACCAAATTAAAGACTGCTTGAACAGAGGATGGGTTGTCTTGGCTCCAAATCATCGCCTATGTCCCCAAGTCAACATGTTGGAGGGGCCAATTCAAGATAGCCGTGATCTTCTCCTCTGGATCCAGTCGGGCGAACTCCAGCGAACTATTCTTGCACACGCAAAGACTTTATATCCAATCGACCTGGACCATGTGTTTGCATTTGGTACGTCATCTGGTGGAACTCTGGCTCTTTGTCTAGTGAGTGAGCCCAGATGCATCGGCTGATATCTCTCTCTCTGACCAATGTACAACCTAGGGTTTTGGAGTTCCGCATCCAGTGGCGGGGATCTATGACATGTATGGGTCATGCAACTTTGCGGACCCCTTTTGGTCACTAAAATCGCCAAAGGTGCCTCCAGGGCTTCTAGAGATTCCCCAGGAGTTCTTGAACCGTGTCTTTGAAGAGGTTCCTGTACCAATCGAGGGAGGGGTATCTTTGGAAGGCCAACAAACAGGTGGCCCAGACTTGAGCGACCCACGTCAAGCGTATGTTTTTACACAGTTTGCAAATGGGACTCTCTTGAATGCAATTCATCCTTCAGGTGATTGGGAACAGGTGGATCCCATCCTGAACATTGATGCTAATTTTCCACCGACCTTCATTGCGCACGGCGCGGAGGATACAATGGTTCCACTGGAGGTTAGCGAGGCACTGCACTTGACATTACGCAAAAACGGTGTAAAGTCGGAATTGAAAATTATTCCAAACGAAAACCACATGTTTTCGCATAGCATGAAGGTGGGCACTACGACATGGGGGTTGCAGCGGGAGGGCTTCGATTTCCTCGAGGGATTGATCCGAAAGACTCATTCAGGTGTCTCCGAACACGTCACAGTGAGAAGCATTTAATTTGGGTTCAGTTATTTTTTTTATGTAGTCTAAATTCTACGAGTGATTTTAATGACTATTGGCATTCAATTTACTTTGTTCAGAAGACATGTCCTGCCTACTGCTGGAGCACGGTCCTCTTCTTGACACTACCGAAGTTAGTGCTGGCATTTTGAGATTTCAAGAGAAGGTGTGGATCATGGAATTCCCACACCGACCTCCAAATTGCGGGGTCCAAGATGGCCACAATCTCTTCGCATTACTGAACAAGCACTAATGGTGTGTGCTTGGCTTCGCTGGTCCGTCGAGCAATCCTCGTCGAACTTTTTCGATTCGTTTCATGGCGCTGGCCAATAGAATGGAAAACTGCCGATCCTTGCCCATTTGCAGGTGGCGCGGGTGGCCACCCGGAGCCACTCAGCAATTGCATGCGGCACGCTTGATAGAATACAGTGGATACGTGGGTGGCGCAGTGTCTCAACACTCAGTCCGCAACACTCAGTCTGCAGCACACGAGAGTAAGTTGGGCATTTGATAGTACCAAAAACGACCATCGATAGAGCTAATGCCTTGTGTTTGTGCATTACAAGCGCCACCCGTTATTCAGGTGACCTGGCCGCCTGACGATGGCGATAACGACTTCAGATTACATGCAAAACATTTAACGAGGACGTATAAAAAGGCTTCGATCGTAGTTTCAAACACTTCCCTAGATCAATAAACACAAGTTATCATCTTATATCATCATTTCTGGCCCTCATCACTTGAGACGACTCGCAACTAAACATGTACGACCCGACCAAGCGCTCAGCCGAGAGTCCCGACCTTGAGGACAAAATTGACCAGCTAAAGCGTGCTGGGAAGTTCTTAATCAACACTTCCACCGCAAATGAAACCATCTCAGCCAAGCAGCAAACTCTTGGTGTGAGCAAGGAGTTTCAATTTGCAGAGGCAGACCCCTTTTACAACAGCATCAATGCCCCAAGCCGGTTTGACGCTGAGGTTGCCTCTTGCGTTGTTCGAGGAGAGGTTCCAAAGCAATTGGACGGCACTTTCTATCGCGTGGCGTGCGATCCAATCTTTGCAAATAGAAATGGGAAAGACATTTGGATCAACGGCGACGGCAATATCCACGCCTGGCGTTTCTCCAATGGTGTCGTCGACTTTAGGAAAAAGTATGTGCGTTGCCCACGATTCGTTTACGAGCGTGTAGCCAGGCAATCACTTTTTGGAACATACCGCAACCCATTTGTTGGAGATGAGAGGGTATTTGATGATGTTCAGTCTCCCGGAAATACTCATATCCATCATTGGCATGGCTGGCTTCTAGCTTGCAAAGAGGACAGTCCACCATACGCTGTTGATCCAGACACTTTGGACACGATAGGTAAGTATCGATGACAAGCGACAAGGACTGGCTAATAAATTCCCAGGCGTCTATGACTTTGAGGGTCAAATCAGCTCGTCCAAAACATTCACAGCACACCCGAAAGTCGACGTCGTGACTGGCGAAACCATGGCTTATGGGATGGAGACTAGTGGGATCGGGTGAGAACAACTTGCGACTTTTCTCTGAAATCCCTGCTAATATACCATTAGGTCGAATGATCTCGTATATTGGCGATTCGACAAGAATGGCAAAAAGATTGACGAATGCTGGGTCAAAACTCCGGACGTGTCATGGACTCATGACATGGTTGCTACAGAAAAGTCAGGTCGACAAGCTCGTCAAATTGAGAATTCACTAACTCGATTTTTAGCTGGGTTATCTTCCACATGAGCAGCTACCAGTATGACCCGGAGTACATGAGGGATGAGAATGGTACACAGACGCACTTTCGCTTCAACAGATTCTTGGTGAGAAACGTAAATGCAAATACCAACCATACGTCGACTAACGCTCCGCAGCCAAACAGATTCGGCGTTCTTCCGCGCCGAAATCCCAAACCTGAAGATATCAGGTGGTTTGACAGTCTCAAAAACCACATGTGGGGGCATTTCGCCAACGGGTTTGACGGAGAGGACGGGTGCATCTACTTGGATGCCTACGTTGCTAACATGGATACACTGCATGTCTTTCCCAACATGCATCCGGAGCTTGATAGCAGCAAGCCTCAGAAGCAGTTGAAAGGAAAGCTTGCTCGGTTCAAGATTGACCCCCGATCAGCTTCCAACGAAATTGAACACCCCGTTGTGCTCAGCGAAGTTGCTGGAGAAATGGCGCGATGCGACGACCGATTCGCCACGAGACCTTACAATCATTCCTATGCATGCAGGCACGGTGCCATGGGGTTCGATGCGATTATCCACGTCGATATAAAGGCGGGCGTGACGAATGTTTGGGAGCCAGGCAAGGGCATCTCTGTGGGCGAGCCTTGCTTTACCCCTCGGCATCCCGACTCGCCAGAAGGCGATGGCTATCTCATGGTGTGCACACGAGATTTGGTCAACAGGCTAGCCTATCTCACGGTTCTTGATGCAACAAAAGTTACTGCGGGCCCGGTTTGCATCATAGAGCTGCCTTTCCAACTCTGCGAAGGAGTGCATGGAAGCTGGGTAAGTCGTTGTGTGCGTGTTATGATCTCTCTTCTGGTACTAACATTGTGTTTTCAACTAGGTCGAGACCAGGGATCTGCCAGTGCGCAGACCTCTTGTCGACTATTCTGGGGTGACTCACGAGATTCAAGAAAAGTTCAAGGGAGATGGACCCAAGCCCTTTGACGAATTTACTGGGATCCCAGTTCCTTTGACCCGGGCTGAGGCAGTGGTTAATCCTAGAATCTCATAGTACCATTGCTTCCGTATCGTTTGCTGAGAATATGATTATATTTGCGTGACTATCATAACGGGAAGGAGTGACTTGTCAATATTAGTTTGCCGCAACCACAGCCTCTTCATTATCTGATCCTGTGGGTTTGCGTGCATACACAACGTGCCTGTCCAAAATGGTCAGCATGATTCATCGGGAAATGTTCTCTCAAAACACTTACAAGTTCCAGTAACCGTGCATCTTCCTGTTTCGAATATCCTTTCGCACCTCTGCGCAGCAAGCCAGAACCTCCTCCTTTGTCCACCCAGCCACGCGCGTGAGCAGTGCCAGCGAGAAAGCCTCGAGACCCATGTCCATGTTGACGCACTGGTACCGGCCAATCTCCTTGAGCTTGGGGCCCAGGGGCCAGGTGTTGAAGGGCCATTTGAATTGGCGGTGGACAATGTCGACGAAGCCGGCCCTTTCGAGGCTGGGGATGTCCTTGGCGATGCTACCGATGGGTCTTCCAATTTTGACTGAAGCCTCGTACAGGGCATCGTGCCACTTCCAGACGGCGGATTCCTTGCTGACGGTGCCGTCGTCACAGCCCATGGGAAGGGAAAGATCGGCAATCTCAAGGTAACCACCAGGTTCCAGTGCGCTAAATATGGTTAGAAGCATCTTTGTCCAGGAGACTCAACCGCTTACTTGAAAGACTTTCGTAGCAGCGCAGGTACATCGCTGAAGCAACCGGCCATGCCACGGCATAGAATAAAGTCAAAAGGCTCCCCCCAGGTCCAGTCCCTTTCTAGGTCATCAATCTCGAACTGGCAGTTTTCGGGGACCCTTGATGAAGGCCTTTAGCATCAGATGGGCGATCGTTTCGGACCAATTCCACATACCAGTTGGGCTGAATCGGGCTGAGGTCAACACCAATAACTTGGGCAGAAGGGTGCGACTCGGCTTGATAATTATAAGCTTTGCATGATCAATTCAGTGGGGGTCTGAGGGTTCAATACCGAAATCAATCGCCCAGATTCCTGTACCGGTGCCGATATCCAAGACTCTTTTCGCGGTAGCTGCTCCTGGGTTTATGGCTAGTTCGCCGTCGAACTGCAGAGTCCAGATTTGATGTTGCAAATCTGCGGCCGATTAGATGTAGCACAGCGATGCATTGCAGTCTGCTTACCAAGTCTTTCATTCTCTTGCTATAGAAGCATTAGTCGGGGTTCGTTCAAAGAGGTTTACTTTGTCATCTTACATCATCGTTCGGGAAGTTGTACTCTGTAGGGAAGTGTTATCAGTTCTGTTACACGAAAAGAAGCTTAAGGATACGTACTCCCTTCACTCATGGAGTGGTACCTTCGCCCATTCTCATGTTTGTGCTGCAAGATGCTTGATCTGAGCGATGAGAACGAAGAAGCTTCCTCAGGAGTCTAGAAGTGAAACTGTCATTATCCCCACTGGCCTTCCTGCCACTAGCGAGTAGGCTAATTGTGACGCAACTTACCACCTCCAGAGCGGAATCCGTATTCGGATCGGCAACCTGCAGATCGGCGAACGATATTAGTAAATTAAGCCGTGCTGTGGGGGCAAGGCTCTTACAATTGTCTGTCCTTGATCGTCTCCGAACATGGCTGAGAGTGGGCGCGTTAGATACTATTCAAGGATGCAAGGGACACTATTCAGACAATCCGGGAGATAGTCCGGTGTCTTTTTTTTTTTCCTCCCCTGAGATGTGAGGGCCTTATAATACCGCATGTCCCTTGTCCAATGGAAAGCCGCAGGGGAAAGTTTCGGTTGGCTGCGTCCCCGGTCGCCAAGCACAAAACCAGTGCAACGTTTGTGAATGCATGGGGCCAAGGCGCGGGATCTACGGCAGAGCCAAGAACCAGAACGATAAGACAACGCTTCGATACTGGTTCGAGAAGAAGGCATGTGCCAAATGTCAACAACCGTGTATGAAAAACAAAAACGACCCATAACGTTAGTAGCGAGTCCTGCCTGTCCGATACAATTCACACAGCCGGTGCTAAAATATTACTCCGGTGGACTGAGGAGGGACCGGGCCGCCGCCGCGGCAGAGCCGTGACCAGGGTCGTGACACCACTAGAGCTGCACATTGCTACCAACAGCAGAAACTACGGAGGGGGCAAGGTTGAGATCAGGCAGTTGGGCCGTGTCTGCGCCGTAAAAAACATTGACTCACAAGCACTAGCGTTTGAGGGCGCCTTCATCGCCCAGAACTGGCCATCTCGCGATGCGTTTGGCTTGATCACCCCACAATCTCTATTCATTAGTATCCGCTTTCCCCACTAGCGTTTGTCCCAAAAGAATATCTTCTGGTCATGGGGCCCAGCGGCTGCATGCTTGCCGCCCGACAGACACGGCAGGATTGTGCCCAAGACTAAAATTAGCCGCAGCGGCGTTCTGGCTCTGCCGTGTTTTCCAGCCAGACAAACATGCACTTTTTTTATGCGTAGTCGTGATGGTTCATTCAAATTTCTTGGCGGCTTACTTTGCATGTCACAACGTGGTCGAGTGGATATGCAAAGCTTGGCGAGGGCTCGCGTGACTTCCTGAAGTGACATTAAAGAGCATTACCAATAAAACCACAAAATGGTACATCATATTGAAAGTTGATTAGCATTAGCTTGGCAGGCTATAGTCCAGCCACGGTCCAATCTACAGAATCTTGATTAATTCTACAAGTGTCTCTTTGAGACGTTTTCTTTCGATTTCCAGTTCTAACTTGACCTTCAGTTCATCCACTTTTTGTTGAGACACGTTTAATGACCTGGAGAATTCTTTCTGTCTTTGCTCTGCAACTCTCACCCGCTCCTCTAGTTCGTGCAGGGGCCCTGTTGATTGAGAGCCCAATACGTTATTCAAAGCTGCCTGCGCCATCCGCGAAACATCATCAATGATGCGCTGGACTTCAGTGTCGCCTTGTAAGAGGACATCTCGCACTTCTGATACGGCGCCTCCTGGGAGAATAGTTTCCAGCATTGGTCGCAGTGTATTGTACCGCCGTGCAGCGGTTGGGTTGCCGTCAAAGAGTGCTTGCAATGCTGCTTGAGCTGTTCGAATCTCCTCATCCGCTTGAGATTTTTCGGCGCTTAGATTACGAAGATTGGTCTCAGCTGACGACAGTTGTGATTCAAGGACACCAATTTCAGAGTGAGTGGCACTGAAACAATCCCCATATAACCCTTGGAATGAAGACAGGGCATCCTGAAGACGGATGATTTCCGATGAAACAGCCTTCATATCGGTGGCTTGTGCTCTTGTGGGGTCGAAGCGGTTGCTTAATGGGAGGCTAGTAGTACCTTTTTCAACTCGCTGGCGTTTCTGGCTTCCAATTGTGGAACTATCCTCCAGATCAATGCTCTCACTAACCTCGGGGACATGACTGCGACGCCGCTTTTTTGGTGACCCTTCCAGGTTCGTTGGTGCAATAGGCGGAGTTGTAACAGTGCATTCCGATTTCCCCAAAGATTCAGCTTCTGACACTAGTCGGATAAGAAATTTCCGTGCCTCCTCCTGGCCTAGTGTAAATGGAATTGGGAGAGAGCCAAGGAGACAGTAATACATGTACATAATATATACTCCACAACTTGAGCTGTCAGTTTGGAGAGGGCGCGTCTGAAACGTGTCAGTCATAGGCAAGAAACTACAAATGTCCAATGCTACATACCAATTGATCAAGTTTAAATGGTCTCAATGAGCCCCCGAGCCATGGGCATAAAGCCAAAGCGACGGCATGATAACGCACCCCGTCTGACTGCGGAAGAGGGTCGTACCAGGAAATGCGGGCAGATTGCAAGTCAAACTTGGCCAAGGTCCAATGACCTGGAGACTTGTGATAAAGAGGGGCGTAAATATATCGGTATGTATTGCGAGATATTTTCTGGGGCGGTTGAGGCAATGGTTGGCTGATATCAAGAAAGAGGGGATCGAGAAGAAGAGATTGGTCCAGATCGCGCTGGGGACGAGTAGAACGGACATGTTTAGTAACAAGTTTTTGGATCAACTCAATACTGTCATCTGAAAGAGATTGCCCAGACTGGAGCTGAACCATGGCTTTAGTATAGAGACTCCTGGCAGCTTCCCCTTCTTGGATACTTGGTCTCCTTGTGGTGGTTTTATCCGCTTTCAATCGGAGACGAATCCCTTGATCCCCTGTGCTTGAAAAATTGCTAGATTTTGCAAATGGCCGTGCGGTTTCGGCCTGTTTTGACTGCGAGTCATTGGTTGACTTGTGGCCAGTCGCAGGTTTCAAGGTGAAGCCGTACCTCTTGCCGCATTCAATCACGGCCAGGACCGACAGCTTTTCGGTCCATATAGGAGCTGTTGAAGCGCCGCCAGCTATTTCATATATGACGCCTCCGGGTTTCCAGAGTGATGGAAGAGCAATCTTGTTCCTGGCGCAGAGCCGGGTAATTGAAGCCAGGTTGAAGATGTCGCTGGATGGCAAATTTTCCGCAGAACAAGTCTTGCCTTCTGCATCGGGCCAGGGTGGAAGCCATGCACGGCCACTCCAAGCTTGATCTAACTGGGCGATGCATATCTGGCGATTTTCAGTCGCCACATCGTCCCAGATGGTGGATTCCAGGTTCTGAATGCGACGCGTCAAGGTTGTCGGCCTTGATGCTGCAGAGGGGCCTGCATTCCCTTGTGCAGCATCTGGCTGGATCGCATCCCCATGGTTCGTGCGACCTGAGGCAGCCTGAGCTTCCAAACGCGCTGCGCCATGCGTCATGATCATCTCTTGGCTGACGGATGCGGTTCAATTGGACAAGCTGCCATTCGCAGGCTGACGGATGAGTGGGTCGCCCAATCGGAGCAGCATCAGACAATCATCTCGCGCAGCTGTAGTCTCATGAAGGTATTCGAAATGCTTCCCCAGGATGAGGAGCCAATTCAGCTCGGACGCGGTGCATTCGGGCGATGATAATGAGGCATGATTTGATGTGTCAGCATCCTGTGACAGCGAAATCCAACAAATCTCAACCAGGGGTGGCCCCGTTAGTCGCAAATACCGCATAGGCAGATAATATGCATGGACAACGATCTAAGCGTCTACCCATGACTTGATAACCATCAAATTATTGAACAACTCGTCGCATGTAAATGCAGGCTTAAAGAAGTCATTATACTTGAATTATTAAAAATTAATGCTATTAAGTAACTACAATTGACAAAAGACAAGTCCAGCAATAGCCAGCAGTACAATGGTAAAATTAAGCCCCACACCGGTGGTTCTTTTCCCAGCGCTGCTACTTGAGCTGCTGCTCGAACTAGTGCAATCTTGGTGGAATGATGTTGACTGGCAGTCGGCTGCGTCAACTGAAGAATCGGCGCTCGAGCTTGATGACGAAGAAGAACTGCTATCGGAGCTATCGAAACTGCTGTGGTCGTTGCCCGAGGAACTTCCACCAGGCACAGTATCAGTGCTAGACGATGATGCTGCTCCCTTTTTGGGATTGAGGCCCGTGGCCTGGAACGAGGAGAGAATAGTGCCGCCGTCCCCATCAACAACAGTGTCGTTTGTGGCGCGGGTGCTATCGTAGGTGTAGCTGGTGCCCGAGTTGGTTCCCGGGGCGGTGGAGGTGTTGTAGCATGAGATGGTGACCTCGGAGAAGGTGGCAAAGTAGTATCCGTAGTTGTTGATGTCGTCGCTGTCCCAGTCAATCTCACCGCCGGCCCAGGCGATTGTGCCGGCAGCATTGGTCGAAAGACCGCCCGGCCAGAGTGACAGCTGTACGCGAGCCGGGGTCTGGGGAAAGTCGAAATTCTGCGACGTCTCATTCCATGTGTCGCTCTTATTGAGCGTGCGGCCAAGTACGTCATCGATATACCACTCAATCTTGTCAGGAGTCCATCGGATCTCGTAGTCGTGGAAGTTGTTAAAGCTGTCACTCATTGTAAGGTTGACCTCGTGTGTTGGATCTGTCCATCCAGGTCAGCGATATTTCGATAAAAGATGACATCGGCGAGTTTTAAAAAGCAACAATCAACCCCACAGGGGACAAGTTCACTCACACGTCGTAATTCCTTGGAAAAAGTAGTTGCTTTGCGCCGTTTCAAGGTCCACACCGATAAACTCAAAGTCAATCTCATCCTTGACGTCAGAGAAGAGGATGAAAGCGGTCACAACGCCCGCCCCGCGACTAGTCTTAAGACGAGCTTTGACGTTTCCGTACCACATGTATACAGTGGAAGACAATAGGGTTCCAGTGCTGTCCTTGGCCATGGTAAGGAGTGTGTTGTCATTGTAAATAAGAGCGTCGCCCGAGGACACCCAATCAGCCTCGGTCGAATTTCCGAGGTAGTCACCAACATCCTCCACACGCTTCAGCGAGTTCATCTTGAGACTGCGGTTTTCGCAAACAGGGGCCGGCATGCAAGAATCGAGGGAGTACGACATGGTAGGATCACATCCACCAAGGCAGTATGCGCCAACACCACATTGTCCATATGCTAGGCTTGGGGTTAGTAAATTAATTTGGGAAGACTTCAACACATATAAACGTACTAGAACAACACGGAGTATCCTTGGGGCACTTGCTGCTGGCAGAACACGATGTGGTCGCCAGCACGGATGTGCCGCCCAGCAAGGCAGCCAAAGTAAAGGAGCAACGCATTATGGGTATAGATTAGGAGCTGCAGGCGTATATAAAATAAGTTGCCGTAAAATAGCGGACCGGAACACAGAATTATTTAGTTGACGATAGGTATTTTAGGTCGGTTATTGGAAATATTGTGCGTTGATCGTATGAAGCGAATGGATCCAACGCCACCACCGATGGCGATGTCCTGGGCGAAAATGCCCTCGGCCTTGTCAGGGCGTAACTAGATCCTAGGTTGTGGCAAAACGTCTCCGCGGATAGACGATTACTCAAGCTGTTGTCGACAAAGCGTGCAAAGCGATTGGTCGTTTTGTCGATAAAGCGAAGCTCAGGCGCTCGTCGGGGCGCTTCGCAGGTGGTCCTGGCTGCTGGAGGCAAACGAGTGGGAAAGGGACAAAAAAGACGGACGACGATTTAATTAATATTGAAAACGACAGGTATCATCCCCGCGTTAAATGGATATTAAAGTCAGGTCACGGACGGGGAAAGGAGGGACAATTAAGATAAAGAACGAGGCTAGAGTTCATATTCACCGTCAACCCGCTAAACAAGCCTTACTGCTTGTGGTCAACACCCGAGCCCAGGAAGAAGATAAGAGGGGCAAAAGGAGGGGGGTACAAGCAATCGAGGAGAAATTGGGCACCGGAACCATCTGATTCCCATGCTTCGTCCGTGACTCTGCGAGTCGAGCGCTGGGTCCTTGAATCCAACTGTCTGGGGTTTCGGAACCCACACCAGGGTCTTGCAGCCGGGAATGCGGCATAGCGAGGTGGGGACATTTCCCAAACGGTAGCGAGACCGCGTCATCCAAGCTGACGACTACGTATGCAAAATCAGTTTTTCAGGAACCCGTGGGTTCAATAGTTCCTGGTCAAATTTGAGAAAAATGAGGCATTTGGCCGTCGCGGGAGCCCGGCAGGATGCCAAACCGCGGCTTCGGTAAGAGCATTTGAAGTGCGCTGGAAATCAGTCAAATTTCATCGATGGCCATGAGCTCGGCATATCTGCGCAGGGGTGTTTTGCCAAGAGCTGTAGCGTTTCTTCCATTTCTGTCCAAGGAAGCACACAGTCTAGTGCTTTTTCAGCAACTCTGCCGCGTATTTTCAGCCGCAGGCCAACGTCGAGCAACAACTCGCGTGCCTCCTCAGTCAAGGCAGTTCATCGGGACAGATCAAAAAACCACGCGGTATCCATGTCGCCTGATGAGCAGGATCCAGTCCGGGCCGCCAACGGACAGGGTTTTCCGGCCGGTGGGGTGAGTCGTTTGTGTTCATGCAAGGACAAGGCGCTTGCCGCGTGGGCGGAATCTCAGCGAATGGAACAAGTTACCATGGTAATCGGCCGTGTGAGATTTTATATGCAAAGAAGTGCTTACCTTTGTATCATTTATAAGTCTTAAGCATGATCATGATATTAAAACATTTTCGTACATGCATTAGAGTTAGACTTGCCGCGATCTGCGTCATCATGAGAAGCGGCCACTCCCGGCGCAAACTCTGTTCCGCTATTTCTACTCTAGTGGACAAAGATCAGCTCCATGACAAATAAAATGAAAAATGCCCGAAATTTAATCAAGAATAAGATGAAATAAAGTATTATGACCCATTGCGGGGGACGCTCGGGCACTGGATTGAGGGAAACTTAATGATGATGCAAGCTGAATAACGTGTAGTCTCGGCCAACCACAGCGAGCCAGAGGAGGGACGTAGCGATCGTTTGAACCTCATTTCTTCACAGCAGGTCATGAAACCAAAACATAATTTTCCGTTATCAACCTCATTATAATTTTAATCCATTCTTTTTCTAATGGCTTAGTTTTTTTGCCATTTCAATTGCCTTTACGATTAAATCTGGTGATTCGACACAGTCTGTAGGGTAATCCACCAATCGTCCATGCACTCACGTGTAATATGGACCTGAGCACACCTCATTGGCCAGATGGGTGCTCGGCTGAGAACTCATCCACCGACCGGCGCCATCTACGCGACACCGACGAGACGGACGTAGCAATCTCGCCACCACGATTGGGTAGAATTTGATTGTCATGTTCACCACTATTTGGGATCTAATAAAAGCAACCTTGAATTACTCTCGTTCCGGAACCACGCACGCCCACTCGTGCTTAACTTTACCATACATGATGTCTTCCAGCCATCCTTTCAAGAGTGCCGTCGTCTCCCCAGAGCGCCCGTCGGGACCCATTGGAATATGAATATCTTGGCCATCGTGATGGATGCGGGACACAGAGCAAATAGAGTACTGAAATGTGTTAGCCCTCAGCCCTATAAAGGGTTGGTATATACTCACAGCTGTGCCGGCGGAAAATGCTTCGACAAGACGGCCTTCGGCAGCGGCATCCATCAAGTCGGAGATGGTGTATTTGCGTTCAGAAACCACAACGTCATTGTGCAATCTCTCCCTCACCAGATCAAGGCAGCTCCTTCTCGTTACGCCGTCTAGAATGAGTTGGTCGTCCAAAGGTGCCGTGACCAACTCTTTCTGGCCATCCTTTCGTTTCCAGACTATGAAGAAATTGCTTCCGCCCGACTCCGTGCATTCTCCCTGCTCCCCATACAGCCAAAGGACCTGGTGGAACCCGCGGCGCAGGGCCTCATTGTACGCCAGGACGGAAGGACCGTAATTTGGACCGATCTTGGCGAACCCAAACCCACCTGTCCAAGCCCGGACCATGCCCGAGGGTGATGTCTGAAGTTGCATCCCTCCGGGTACCAGATCTAGCCGACCCATGAATGACATGACAATGAACAGCATTGCTTCTTTGGGAGCTCGGACCCCAAGCTGCGGCTGCGTGCCAATCATAGCAGGGCGTATGTACAGGAAGCGGCCAGGAGCATCCTTGGGAAGCCACTTAGGGCCATCAATCGATGCCAGGGTTTTTATGAGCGTTTCCACCTCTGAAGGCTCGGGCAGCGGAAGTGATATGCGGCTCGCAGAGACCCGAAGACGAGCTGCATTGCGCTCAGGCCGGAAGAGGCGCAGGTTGCCGTCATAGCCTCGGTACAACTTCATGCCTTCGAAGCATTCTGTGGCATAATGGAGACATGAAGAAGTAGGTAGTAGGCTCAGCGGGCCGTATGGCTTCAGTTCAGGAGCTGACCACCCGGTCTTTTCCTTCCAAGTTGCTAGGATCATGTGATCGGTGCAAATGGACTCATCGCTTGCGTTCGCGGTGGCATCATCTGGAACAGGGCGCGGAGAGGTATTGAAGGTAAAAGATATCTTGGAAGAGTCAAGCTGGCCTTTTGTATGCAGGTCTTCTGGCAAAGCAGAGAGAGCCGCGTCTCGAAGGATATCCATGAAAAAGTTGTTTGTGAAGAGGTTTAGTGTTGATTTTTTGACCAAGGTGACTGGGAAGCGCTCCAAAATATATATTTCTGTGGTTTCTTTTTTCAAAGACTTAAGTAACATCTTCGGAGTGTAAAAGAATCTACCGGTACATTTGATACATAGTCATCCCGATTTTCGGACCGCTTTTGCTCCATTTCAGAAATGGAAAGCATAATCGCGCCCTGCTGCTCCTTAAGGCGCTGTTTGATCCACTTCAAGGCGCCAGGAAACGAAGAGACTAAGCAAAAATGTGCCAAATTTTCTCATTGGCATGCATTATCCAATCATTCTGGTGTCGGTGGGATGACTCTTTGACTTCGGCGTTGAGACTTAGCTCCCGGCTGGATCCACAATTGTAGTCCACACCTGAATTCTGCTCATACCTTATGTCGACGATATAATAAGCCAAGCTCTCCATCTTTTCAAGCCTGGTCACAGCCTATCAGATCAGTTGCATCGTGTCTTTCAATGGCAACCTTGGATCATCATTGCCGTCAGGGGCGACCGATGAAATTTCTGAGCATTTTTCCGTCAAGAGCCCCAGTTCCCTAGTGTTGCCCAATTCTCTCTACTTGATTGGCTATGTTATTGGGCCGCTCGTCTTGGGACCTATGAGTGAACATGTCGGTCGAAGACCTGTGCTCGTTGGTACGTACGCGGGCTACATCATCTTTGTGATAGCTTCATCATTGAGCCCAAAGTATTGGTGCCTTCTTCTTTTCCGATTTCTCTGCGGACTTGTTGCTGCGGCTCCAAATGCTGTAGTTGGCGGACTGTACGCCGATATCTATGACGATGCGGAACAACGAGGGAGAGCGATGGCATACTTCTTAACAGCGGCTACTATTGGCCCTGCGGTAGGACCCATTATGTCTAGCTTCGCGGCTGGTGTATCATGGCGCCTCAGCTTTTGGGTTGCAGCAGGAAGAGCAGGTTTGGGGTTCCCTCTCGTGTTGCCTCTCGTGTTGCTGATGCCAGAGACCTACGGCCCGGTATTTCAGAGACGCTGGAACCTTGAAGCAGATCGAATGGAGCCAAATGGAATTCATACAACAATGGCTGGCATTGTTATGGATGTACGGACAATATTCACTCGGCCCTTCATCATGATGGTTCAAGAGCCGATGGTATTGTTTACCTCGCTGTACCTTGCCTTAATTTACTCCATATTCTACCTATTCTTTCAAGCGTATCCCATCATATTCGGAGGTTTGTTCTTTTATCTTTCAAAAAAGAAATATGTGCAGATTGGCTAACGCGAGTTCAAGGGGTTTGTTTACTCATTGTCAGCTGAACAAGCCAACTTGGCTTTCCTCCCAGGTCTGCTCACCCTACTTTACCTAATTATCATTTCTGACTCAGAAGAACAGTGATTGTAGGGACAATATTCGCACTGCTAATGTTCTTTCTTTATGGCTTCATTCACCGTAGGGCCCTGGTAAACAGCGACGCCTGGGCTCATAAAATCGAATACGCCCGGCTTCCATTTGCCTGTCTAGGAGGCCCAGGGTACGTCAAATCCATGATACACCCGAGAACCCACTGTCTAAATTATTCAAAGTATTATCGCTTCCTTGTTTTGGCTTGGATGGACATCTTACGTGTCCATTCATCCTGCTGTCCCAATGATGTCTGGGCTGGTGTTTGGAGCATGCTACCTCCTCATTTTCATGGCAATGATAAACTACCTTTCAGACGCCTACAAGCAGTTTTCAGCATCAGCTCAGGCTGCAGCAAGCTCCACAAGGGCTTTAGCGGCAATTTGTCTTCCGTTTGCGGCAAGCCCAACGTATACACATCTCGGAGTGCATTGGGCGTGCTCGCTCCTGGGCTTCGTCTCATTTGTGATGATGCTAATCCCTTTCATCTTTATCAGATATTACCATGATATTAGGAAAAGAAGCCCTTTTTGCCAAAAGATTGATAATATCCATGGCTTGAGATCGTAACTTGCATTATTCCTGCGACTTTTTCGATCAAGGGGGATAGATGACTAGATATATTCTGGATTAAGTATGAGTGAAGGGGCTTTGGTAAAATGCTGAGAATTTTAAAATAATTGATGATTTTGATTGTAAGTCGGATATAATGGCCGGTATTCATGGGGCGGCTTTAATGAGACAGGTCAATGAAACCTTCCCATATGCTGCGATGTTGAAACTATGGTGCCGGCCGATAAGCTATTAGTTTGACTTTAACGTCACATCTACTGGGATCTGTGAACACTGGCTGAGGGATGTGGCTTTTAGTTAGGCACAACACTAGTCAATTGTCAATAACACTACCCTGACTATTATGCGACATGAACTGCGCAGGCCAAACGGATGACTCAATTCTTTCACAGCAATAGTAATCTTGTCCTCATTGAAGTAACACAATCTGGTGCTAAATACATCCTCAAGCAGGGCTCGATCTGTGATGCTCAGCTACTAGCTCCGCTGGCTTACGAAGCGTGTCACCCCCCTCCGCCCTCACCCATCATCATTATTGAGGAGCAACTTTGGAAAGGAAAATAAGACAAAAGTTGGTCAGCGATGCCTTCAGAGCAGCGGACAAGCTCGTTTTCGTACAAGTAAGTTGGGGGATCTTCCATAATTAAACTCGCTGTTCATGATGTGCCGATACAATATGCTCCTTTTGAAGAGCCAAAGCGCCTTTGGGATCCTCCAACGCGTGGGGAATCAGCTGGTCACCGAAAATCACATCCATTTGCTCCAGCGTGCGGCCCTTGGTTTCGGGGTAAAAGAACCAGTAGCAAATGAAAGCGACGATGTTGAAGGCAAAGAAGACGTAAAAGTAGCGAAATTCAAGCTTGGTAAGCGCGCTTGGGGAGAACTGCGCAAAAATGAGGTTGATAAGCCAATTGGTGAAGGTGGTAATTGCATTGCCGAGTGCGCGCACTTCGACCGGGAAGATTTCAGCTGGATAGACCCAGGAGATAATTCCGAGTGGCGTGTAAAACATGCTGAATAAGAAGTACATGGCAACCATAGAGCGCAGCTGATTTGTGTTATCTGGGTCAAGGTATTGGCCTTGGACCGCATTTACAAGGAGAGCGGCAGCAAGACCGAGGGCTGAGACCATGAGTGGCTTGATACGGCCCAACTTGTCAAGCGTCCAGAGGCCGATAGTGCAGTAGACAATAGAGAGGGCGCCGCTGATGCCGATAATCATCAGGGAGGTCTGTGTGCTGATACCCAAAATTTTGTAGATACGAGGCCCGTAGCTGTTCGGCTTGTCAGTAGGCGTTTGACGCAATCTTACAGATTCTGCGACTTACTAGTTGATGACATTGATGCCAGAGAGCGGCCCAAATGCTTGCACTCCGCATCCAAGTAAAAGTCGCTTTCTCCAAGAAGGCTTTGTGAGAATCGACATGGTGGTGACTTGGCCAATCTCTCGGTCGGCAGCGATGACGTCTCGGATCTCAGCAAACTCAAGGTCGATTAGAGCGGTATCTTCCCCATTGCGAAGCTTCTCAAGTACGGCGCGCGCTTCTTCGTGCCGCTCCTTCTCCATGAGCCAACGGGGCGACTCCAGCAAGAACCATATGCCAGCTGCTAGAATAGCGGCGGGAAGGCACTGGAAGCCAAGAGGAAACCTCCCTAATAAAAAGGGCTGGAATTAGCGGGGAAACGTGATGGGGTTGTTGGCTGTGTTTCTGGAACTAACAAGAGAAAGCGGTATTGGAAAATGAGCACCCATAGCCAAGCCACTGTGCTACCAGGAAGCCCCAGCTGAGAAACCACTGAAGTAGACCGGAGAGGGCACCTCTCCATTTGGGCATGGAGAGCTCAGAGGCGTACATTGGGATCGTGCTGGTCAGCATGCCCACGGCCATGCCGCCAATAAAACGACCCACAATAAGCATGGCCATGGAGGTGGCGCCAGCCTGCAGAGCAGAGCCCAGGAGTGAGACGACTGAGCCGCAGAATATGGTTTTCTTTCGACCAAGCATATCGGCAAAGGCCTATAGAATGTGAACCTCAAGTTAGTCAAGCTTGAAAACGACAGTATGGACAAGACGTCGAAATGGATTGGGGAGGCTGACCATATTGATCATAGTCCCAAGGACGGCACCGCCCTGGAACGAGCTAACGATACCTCCATCAGTGTCATCGCTGGGGTCATGGAAATATTCTTTAAAGTGTGGAAGAGCAATGCTGGAGCTAATAATGCCAGAGTCGTAGCCGAAAAGGAAACCTCCGACAGCCAAGAAGGCAGCCGAGATTACGGTAAGGGCGTCGCCGCTGAGCATGACTTCAATGAGACAAGCAGCGACAAATTTTTGACGACAGGGAAAGAGTATAAAACAATGACAAGGATTGATGTGAGGTTGTTCTGGGGGCACTGGGACTTTATATCTATACCGCTACCCCAGATTTTCCTGTGGTTGGTACAATGCGGAGAAGCGAGGCGGGTGAGCAGAGGCTGATTGGGGAACAAACACTTGGATGCAACACCGGCTGCAGGGAACAGCCAATGTGCTCGGGACCCAATGACCCGAGGACACGCTAAAATCATCTTTAAATGGTCGCTTAACATGCTGAGAGTCCGCAAGGTCTCTAGTCAACTGGCCACCAATATACGAAAACCGCCATCGACTCCGCGTAGTTCCGCAACAAATGTGTGCGAGTAGCGTTGCACCTGACGATCCCCCAGGGAGTGGCGTCATGGAGTCAAAACTAGCGCCGGCTTTCAATGCGTGTGATTGGTGGGCTCAGCCGGTCGACTTTTGATCTGATTGGTTTGTGTGGACACACTCCCAAATGGGATTCGGGGTTTCACTCTGTCGACTTGGAGGCTGTCCTCTGCACTCCCTCCATTGGTTGGAGTCCTGACCCTGGGTTCGTTTAATTCAAGCTCTCGGCTAATACCATGCTCCACGAACAAGCATCCCCACACTTGCTCAAACCATTGGGGTCCGGGCGGTGGCACCAAACAGTCAAGGGCCGAGTTGGCAAGGAGATGGGAGCAAGGAGATTGCCGTTAACAGCCTGCAAGTCCCCTATCGTAGAAATTTTACGTAGCCAGTATTATTTTGAGGTATGTCATATCCGTTGTATGAAATGCTCGGCTGCGCCTTATTCCACCTCATCTACTTCATATGATCAAAGAGGTTTCTTCAAGAAGACAATAGACGACGCAATCACCTATCAATTCTATAGCTCAAGCCTTAGATGTCGCAATGGTTCATGTCTCTAACCTATACAACCATCTCAATCATGAGCTTTGCACATGTGTTGTGAATTGAAAGGTCATGCGGCTGTTGCGATGGGCTTGCCAGCTGTACTTCGTGGTAGCCTGATTCAACCCAACATAAAATGCCGACCAAGGCTATCTTTAATTTCTTTTTTACCCTGTTAGAACTAAACACACCGAAGTGAAAAAAAAAGAGCTTAATACCTGCTCAGCCTGTTGTTTGTTCCATGTTGAAGGTCTCCGTTCATAATTTCCCAGGCCCACTATAAACTACCCTATATAGTGACAAGATTCTTTCAGAGATGGAGAACATTCAGACTTCAACCAATCAAGCGTCCTTAAGGTTCGGCTACGAATTAGTTGTCGGATCCAAAAAGAAAGGTCCCGGGGGGAGTCGAACCCCCGCTGGTGGAATCAAAATCCACAGTCATAACCGTTAGACCACGGGACCTATCAATGTTTTACGGCCTTCCTCGGTTGAGTTTGCAACTTGAATCCCCTTGGAGCTGACACGATGCTGAAGTTATTTTGTAATTCACGCAATGAAACAGCTAAATATTCTACGAGCCCAGTCAGGTGGCCTCTCCCCAGTCCACCCCTCCAATTTGAGAATTCCTAGTTCCTCCAAATGCATCGTTGCTTTGGATATCCATAATCATGGATTGCGTGATGCGACTCCTTTCTAGGTGGGCATTTCCGGGTAGCTCGTTTCCGTCCGAATGGTGCCACAAATCATCCACCTTGTCCTCTAGTGCCAAAGCGTGTGCAATGAGGAACTTCACCATCCATTTGTCAAAACGGTGCGTGTTTCTGCTGAGAGACATCATGCAGTTCTTCTGAAATACTACCAATCGACTGATCTGTGGAATAGTTAACGTCAAGTGCATCACATCGCGCGAGGATAGAAAGCTCCATACCATGAGTTCTACGCTTGGCCAGTAGCTTCTCAGTTGTACTAGTGACTCAAAATTTGATTCCAGGCGTTTCCTGGAGTCTTCCAACTCGTGGGGTTCCCCTAATAGGTAGGTGTGCAGCAATACGGATGAAGATACAATAGTGACGTGGCCCACGATGTTGTAAAGTGCCTCGGCGCCTGGGACCTCTCGCGAAGCCTTGAGGATATCGCAGATGATCGCTGCATGGCGTTTGCATCGGTCTGCATACTTCTTTCCATTCCTCGTAGAGGGTCGGCGTTGGTCAAGATACTGATAGAACAGAAGCGTATAGTAGTGATGATAGCCCAAATGAAAGGCGATAAAGACACTGCCTAGGCCACGGCGCACAAATAATATGAGGTTCTCGACGGAAAATGTTAGCTCCGGGCCCAGTGCGTGTGCAAAGTCGTCTAGGTCGGCTTCGATGCGTCGAACTGACTCGTCTATCAAGGCTTCGTCCCACTCATCTGTCTCTCCGAGCTGTTTGTGAAGGTGTTGTATCTGGGCGTATATCTGGACCAGCGTGACCATATCGCCCCATAGCCCGGGTCTCCAATCAGAATCACCTACGTCCGAGTCGCCTGGTTTCATCATTGCAAAAACGGACTCGTCCATCGGCACTCGAGGTTGTTTAGCTTCCCATGGAAACTGTCGCGACAGGTTTGAACCGCCACTGGCCCATGTGTCGACTATAAAACATGTCCAGAATATGCGCCGTTTCAACTCCCGGGTGACTCCATCATCGGTCTCATTATGCGCTCCAAGATTGAGTATCTGAGCCATACGGATGGCAAGCACTGAGAACATGGTCAACAAAAATGCTATCGATTTCGCTTTCAGTCCAATTTATAGAGAGACTTACCCAAGTATAAAGATTCAGCATCGGCATCACAATCGCCAAAACAGTTATTGCCCACCAAAATACACGCTTGAATGTTCTCAATGCAGACGTGCTCGAGATCATCCTTCAGCGCTGCCTTGGCTTTGGCGCAATACATGGCCCCGCGAGACCGTATGTCCGGCCGCGTGGCAAACCTGTTGGTTTGTCAAAACTCAAAAGGAAACACTATAGCCAGTGCCAAAGGTACGCACTTACCGTGCAGACATGCCCATCATTCCTAAAAGAACGGGTTGGGAGACAGTCCCTGCGGCCACACTTGCCCGAAAGGTGGCTTCGTGGAAGAGGCTGTGTGGCTGGTTGTGGATGAATTTGAAGTAGAGATCTACTAAATGGGCCGCTTCCTCGTTGAAACGGGTTGAGGGAGCGAGGAGCAGAGGCTGTGGGGTTCCAAGGGAGCGGGCCGTTGGTACCAGATTGGCAACGGCCGAACATGGCAGATTTCGCTGGATGCATTGAGGACACGCGGCGTTGCCGGTGCCGTCGCATCTTCGCTTGCCATTTCTGCACTGCAAGCATGCTTTTACAGGTCGCATCTTGTTGGATTGCACAGAAGAATCGGACTTCGTGGTCAACGCCCTCATTCAAAGCAATGTTGCCAAGGTGCAAGGATGGCTGTCACTTGATTCAGACTAGCGATTCTGTGCTGAGTCAGAAACCCACCGACGTGGCGGCTAATTTCCACACAATGGGTAATACTGTATCCAAGGCGGTGCAATCTAACCTTGCCTGCATTAACCGGGGCTGTATTGGATATTGAAGCTTTCTAAGCGCATATGATCTAGATCTATCTTAGTTGGGTAAATATTCTTGTTGGCTGAAATTGATATGTGGCCGCGACAACACTAAACCTTGCCATCCGTGGCAGAGGCAATGGGCTCATTTCTTATGCTAACTAGAATCCCTGAAGAAGGTGAATTATGCAGGCCTTGTAATTGCTGCAGAATTCAAGCGAAAGTTGTTGGAGTTGGAATGGAGCGATGGGTTCGTGGCTAAGCTACTCTGTTGGTGGCTGGCCAACTTAATGCCAAGGTCGATCTGGAAGGGTTTATTGCAGCTATTTCGAGGACTGATGCAAGTAGATACGATAAGTTGATTTGTGCCTTCAATGGGTTATAACCCTGGCAGGTTGATTGCTGAGGGAACAGGTTGCTGTAACAAATGGCAGGCAGAATTCTATAGAGCCGAAGTCAAGCTGGAACGCAAAATTGACGGGTATTTCGACACCCATCAAGGTCTTCGGGGCTTCAAAGTGCAGAGTTTAATGAAATGTTAACCTTCTTTTCCCAGTCAAATCAACTGTGATCCATAGGGGCAACAAACTGCACGGGGTGAAGGGCATTCCTGTCACGAGGTACCAGAACCCATGTCTGAGATTTAGATTGATCAACCCATTACTTTATTCCATTTTAAGCTTGCGTGGAATTTAATTGCCAAGGGGTAACCGTGATTCCGTGGTATGGCGCTTTAGACATCGGAGGATTGCCAGAAATGACATGTCTCACTGATGAGTGACTGTAGCTGCGATGTCTCAAACGAGACTTGGTGGCACGGTGATTTTGGTGGCTAACTCGTAGAGATAGAAGAAGGGTCTGGAATGGAAGGCCCCTGAGAATTGACTCCACCAAAAAGAGCGCCGAATAATGTCTTGCTTTACACTCCGGAATGATGAGCTGATACTGTAGGAACTCTGTCTATACTTAGACAATACCAGCGGCGCGTCTTTGTCCTCTAACAAACCGTAAAGAAATACTTAAAAAGCATCTTCATTTCCGCCGAACTTGCCTTTAGTCAATACCTTTCTTTCCCATTAAGTGTGGAATATTTCTCTTGGAACTATACTACTTGCAGGGCTCATAAGACTCTCTTTGCACTGATGAGAGGTACCACGAGCTATCTGCTGCCCTTGTTGGCATGCAGGTATTTTTCAAGGGGAGTCAATGCAGACTTTACCATCTTTCCAAACCCGTCTCCTTCTGCTGCCGCTGCCGCAATTTTTGGATCAACGATAGCGAATTCGATGACGAGTGTATCCTTCGGGTCCAGCTCAGCTAATACTCTTAGTGAAGGAACCTTTGCCGATGGACCGCAAGGGTTCTCTCAGGGTGTAATTTTGAGCTCAGGATACGTCTCTAGTGCCTATTCCGGGGGGTCTCCCAGCACTGCAACAACTGGAACGTCAAGCTTCTGCAATACTGGTGGTTCTGCTTTTGATGCAGGGTACATGAAGCTCCAGTTTACTCTGGCAAACCCGACTCCCATCAAACTCAATTTCTTTTTGGCCACGGTAGAGTAAGTTGATGTCCGAGATTTCATATAAATCAGGGCTAACTCCACACTAGGGCTTCGGGTAAAACATACCCTGATACATTCAATATTCAACTCGATTCCAATACATTGATCCAAGCAAACACAAACAATATGGGCGACGCTCCACGACAGTTCATAACGGGGAGTAGTGGAACATCATATACTAGAGTAACAGCGGCTCAGTCGATAGACCTTGGGACTGTGTCGGCAGGATCGCATTACTTGAGAATATGGGTTTGCGATAGTGGTGATAATTCTGCCGACTCGGCCATGTTTATCAACGCCGTGCCGCTGGTGAGCTCATCCACTTCGACTACTTCTTCAACCACGTCAACTACTACTACTTCGGATGAAACCACCACAACTACTACTTCTGATTCAACCACTACAACTACTTCGGATGCAACCACCACAACTACTACTTCTGATTCAACCACTACAACTACTTCGGATTCAACCACTACCACCAGTACTACTTCGGATTCAACCACCACAACTACTACTACTTCGGAGGCAACCACGACGTCAACTACTACTTCGGATTCAACTACTACCTCTAGTACTACTTCGGATTCAACTACTACCTCTAGTACTACTTCGGATTCAACTACTACCTCTAGTACTACTTCGGATTCAACCACTACAACTACTACTGCGTCAGATTCAACTTCTACCTCTAGCACTACAGCTACCACAACCACATCAAGTTCAACCTCGGACACAAGTATCGCCGGCACATCAAGTTCAACTTCGGACACTACCACTGCATCTAGCACAAGTTCAGATACCACCACAACTAGCGCTACCTCGGATACTACTACATTGAGCTCAACTTCAGGCACCACTACCCAATCTAGTATAATTTCGGATAGCACTGCCACATCTGGCACCACAGATACCACCACTGGATCAAGTAGCACGGATGCCACGACAAGTTCGACAGCAGGTACTACCACGTCTAGTATTGCATTAGATACTACGTCTGGTTCCACTACTACATCAGAGGATACAACCACATCAAGTTTGGAATTGGATACCACCACGGGTTCCAGCACTAGCGTAGACACCACAGCCACATCAGGTTCGACTGTGTCCAGTATTACAGATACCGCCACTGGAACCACCACGTCTGATTCCACCACATCCAACAGTGCTTCGGATACCACCACCGAATCCAGTATTGCATCAAACACAGAATCAGATACGTCGACGGCGTCTGAAACATCAACTGGCTCAACAAGTTCAACTGATTCGACTTCCTCAAATACATTAGGCACTACAGCTACGGATTCAACTGCTTCAAGTGCCTCTACTGTATCAACTGACTCTACTGGTACTTCCTCGGCTGATTCTGGCACGTCGAGCATCACTTCGGATGTATCCTCTAGCACCTCAACTGGCCCTGGAGTGTCTACCACGGACTCCACTTCAGCTACTTTAACATCTGAGTCCAGTAGCAGTTCCATTGAGTCTACAAGCATAACGTCTGAATCCAGTACCAGCAGCGCGTCTGGCACGCCTGGCAGTACCATCAGCAGCACCATCAGCAGCACCATCAGCAGCTCCGCATCAACCATCACTACTACTACTCTCATTACATCTACCACGGCCACGGGGAGCAAAGGCACCACCTCTTCCCTTTCTACTACGCAGTCGGCAGCTGTCACAAACCTTCCGCAAATCAATGGCTTTGCGTTTGCTGGATGTCTTGGCTCTGAAGTAGGCTACCCCGGCTTCACAGAAGCGGCCAAAGATCCGAACATGGAGCCAGAATTGTGCCTTACGTTTGCTACAGGACACAAGTATGCTGGCATTGTCGCTGAGTAAGTTCCCCTTCATTCATTATAAACATGTACTAATGAGTGCCAACCTGTGCAGTACTTGCTATGTGGGAGATGACCTTGACGGAACAGCTTTTGTAGGCAACGGGCAATGTGACCTACCCTGCCCGGGTGATCCAACCCTGACCTGCGGTGGATTCCTCGAAACTGGAGGCAAAAAGATGCGCCGCTCTTCCTTGCTCCATGGCCGAGATGCTCCAGCCAATGTTCTCCTCACCATCTACACTAGAATAGAGAGCGCATTGCTCTCTACGACGACCGCTGTTACTGCACCCGGTGGAACTAGCCTTCGGACTGTCACCGTAACCGATGTGGTAGGTGGAACTCGAACCGTGGATATCACACGTACGGTAGCAGAAGTATGGATCACTACCACCATCACCTATACTACAATCGACGCGGCTCATCCTACATCTTTGATCATCACAGAGTATTGCGCGAGCTACTGCCCAGTCTGTGCTGAGCCTCATCACGCGACGGTGGAAATTGTGACTCTCACGGCGTCTTGTAATAGGTGCGGCCGTCACGGCGAAAGCAATGTTGTGCTCACCGTGCCAAACGGGGCTCTTGAACACCCTGGCCTTACCGCGGCACCGGGTCCAGCTCAGACATATGCCGCAGGTGGAGGCCAAGGCCAGTATGGTTCTTGGAGTGGTAGTGGCTATGGAAAGCCAAACCAAGCCGGAAATAAGGGCCAGTATCAGGGCAACCAAGGCGGCGGCGCAGCCCAATATGGTTCAGGTTACTCATCAGGACAATCAGTGGAAGAATCCAATTCCAAGTCCTACAGTGGAACTGCCCAGTCCGGCTCAGGTAATGGAGGATTTAATTCTGGGGAAAATATTGGAACCTCTGGCAATGGAAACAAGCCAGGGTTCTACTCTGGTGCTCAAGGAGCTGACTCCTCCCAACCTGGGTCCAATGGTCAATCAACTGGCTCTGGAAGCAACGGGGGATCTCCCGCTTCTGGAGCTAATGGGGGAAAATACGCCCAACCTGGATCTTCTGGGGGATCTTCTTCCTCTGGTCCTCAAGGAGCTGGTTCCTCCCAGCCCGGGTCTAATGGGCAACCCGCTACTTCTGAAAACAAAGGGGGATCTTCTTACTCTGGCCCTCAAGGTGTTGGTTCCTCCAAATATGGATCCAATGGGCAACCTGGTGCTTCTGGTGGTAGTGGAGAATCCACAGGGCCCGGGGCAAACACAGTTCCTTCAGGTGCAGGCTCGAATGGAGAATCCTCAAACTCCGGAAACTCTGGGAACTCTTCCTCATCTGGGTCTAGCGGAGAATCTTCCGGTTCTGCAGAGAATGGGGAGAATCCGGCATATGAATCCAGCGGGAAATCGAACCCTTCAGGAGCCAATGACGAGTCCTCTGCTTCTGGTTCTAATGGTAAATCCACAAACTCTGGAGCCAAACCTGGAGCAGCTGGCGACTCCGACTCCAAAGAACAGTCTTCGTCTACTGAAACGTCATCATCTGCCCCAGGCGGCAACGGCGAATCATCTGAGACTTCGGCTCATATGAGTCAAGCTCAAATCGGTTTCACGTATATCGGAAACCTTCAGTCACTCGCTCTTTTTACTCTTATGTTACTGGTTCTGATGTAAATATAGAATTACTAGGATTGTTTGGAATAGTTTAGGTAGAATTTTAAAATAATAATATTAGGTTTTAATTATTAATAGTAAGAAGATGAATGACAGGTCCAAGTCGTGATCTCGGAAATATGCCACAACAATATCATTGTTGAGCGTGGGAAATTTATCACGATACGATTCCTAACCTGACCCATTCAAGTTCGCTTTTACATGCCAGTGTTTCAATCTTCAAATAATTCGGCTGACATATCCAGGCCCTGTGATCCAGTGACCCCAAGCCGGATGCTGCAACTCCTCTCGCCAATGCAACCAAACATGGTGTCCATCACCGAATCTCACAATTGATAAGATAGTCGCGGATTTTGTGAGCTGTTCTGATCACTCTGATTCTGGGGCACCACTAATGCTAGGCTATGGGAAATTTCACGGAGGCCCTTGGAATATTTCAGGGGCGGAGAGCTATCGGTGAGCTCGCCTGTGGGTGAAACAGGCGGTACCGGGCGTATATGATAGGACCGGAGAGAAGCCGGTGGCGATTTTGAAGCGAGCTCAGATAAGTCAGTCCAAAATAAGCTTTGCTAAAAGGGCGAAAGTGCTGGAAGTAGCAACCTATGATGATGGGCGAGAAACGCGCATAGTGCATAAGTCTAAAGCCGAGTGCCAACAAGGCGGCGCTAGTCATGTTGGCTTGCGTGCACGTGATCAATGGCCTCGACACTAATGTATTTTACCTAATGCCTAACCTGTTGCAGGATGAATTGCATGATGAAGCGAGCAGCCAGAGGAAGTGTGCCGCTTGATGTGTTCTGGCTTACGGCAGATTGTTGCCTGTTTTCACCGTGAAGGTTTCTGGGCCGCTTTGATCGACAGGGTTGCAATGGAAACCCCCGCAAGAACTGCCCACAACTGCACAGTATGCTGGTGTGCGGCTGAGACTAACTGCTTCTCGCTCTATCCGGTAGTCATAGGCTGGCGTAGCAGATATACTCCCCGTCTCCTGTGAGCAGACCCGCATGCTAGTGCTGACTCTGGGGCGGGATGCGACCAATCTAGGCCGTCGTTGTTCGACCGAACCCGTTATTTGGGCCGAACGAAACCCTTTCTGGGACTCAGATAACACGACCCAGGAACGATGACGACAGTCTCAACGTGTCAGCATGGTCAACACCCTGCACCGGGGTCCTTGTGGCATGAGTCTGACTCGTATTGGCACTTCACCCCGGGCAGTTCCAGTTTCGTTGATGATCATCATCGCGGACCGGATGAATTGCCGTATTGTTTCTATTTGATACTTATATAAAGCCTTTGAAGCCTCATTTGTATTTGGACCCAACCTTCTCTATTCTAACCCTCAACTGAACCAATATTCGGTTCGCCCCACATTAGACCATGAGTTCAACGGACCCATCACTCAAAGAATTGGCCGCATCCATCTCCAAGGCCGCCAGTGGGATTTCGGATTATTTGGACCAAAATGGCTATCCCAAGCCATCTTTTCGTGAAGGCGGCTTAGAGCAGTACCCAAAGGACCCCAAGTTGGTGGGGCTTCGGCTTGAATTGCTTCAAGCTGCGTCAGATATTTACCACATGGCTCTTGGACCCGCAGAGGCGGGGTTCTTGCAACCCTTTTTCGTAGGTCGCAATCCAGACTAGGAATGATTGTCTTGACGCTAAACGATAGTAGTGGAACCATGACTCCATGGTTTACGACATTTTCAACCAGTTTGACGTTTTCACCGCTGTGCCAATTGGAGGATCCGCTACTTACAAGGAGATTTCGGAAAAGACCACGTTGCCAGAGTCAGTTGTGCGTCGGCTTATTAGGTATTCCATACCTATGAGATTGTTCGATGAGCAGCCGCTTGGTTCTGGAAATGTCGTCCACACCGCTACAACGGCCTTTCTAGCCAAGGACCCGAAATGGAAGAGCTGGCTCAGCCACACGCTGGAGGAGGTCCGTCCAGGAACTTTCCATGTCCCAGAATCCATCAAAAAGTATAGTGCTGGAAAGGATGAGCCGTGCGACGATGCTGAGCTGTCGGGCTTCGCTCTAGCAGACATTGACAAAACTGGACATCCTGTGTCGTACTGGAAATATCTTGACAACACTCCTGAAGGAAAGCCAGAGGGCTTCCGTTCCAAGACAATGGCTGAGGCGATGGAAATAGCTGGTGCGGCCGCCAGTATTCAGATGGATGATATTTTGACTTCATTCGACTGGAACAAGTTTAAGGACGGCACTGTTGTTGATGTGAGTCTATTCTAACTCTTGCCTGAAAGTTGGGAGTCTTGATCGGATATTTTGTTGCGAAAGATACTGTCAAGAAAATACTAACTGAAATACCATAGGTTGGAGGATCAACAGGCCATGACTCAGTGCTGCTTGCCAAAAGCTTTCCCTCGCTCAAATTCATCGTTCAGGATTTGCCGCAAAACGAGCCTAAATTCCATGCGGAAGTCCCGGAGGAGTTGAAGTCAAGAGTGTCCTATCAACCCCACGATTTTTTCACTCCTCAGCCTGTCAAGGCTGATGCATATTTTCTCAAGACAGTTCTTCACGATTGGCCTACAAAGGATGCTGTCTTGATCCTCAAGAACCTCATCCCCAGCTTGAAACCTGGAGCTCGCATTGTACTGTGTGAGAGTGTCATACCGCCTGAATTTGATGAGAAAGGAGATCGCGTTTTGCCTCTGACTGCCCAAAAGATGATGGCTGGGTCTGACCTGCAGATGCTTGCCGTGTTTAGCAATCTTGAGCGCACAATGGATCAGTGGACTACATTGCTCAAGCAGGCAGATGAGCGCTTTGAAGTTGTGTCGGTCTTCAGCTTGCCTGGCGCCTTACGAAGTATCATCGAGGTGGAGTTCAAGGCATGAGATTCTTGTCACTGATATCATATTGGTTATTCTTCTACCTTCAAATTTAATAAGTAAAATCTACCAACTACTGAAGAGATATGCTCAATTCCTTCACAATATTTCGCGAACTTGTCCCAACGAAAAGTTTGTACCGTCCTCTGTCCACTCTCCATTGGCCTTTTTCAGATGGCGCGTTGGTTCCAACCTCAAACCATCGGAACGCGTTTTGATCGATAGAAATCTCAACAACTTTGGATTCTCCTGGTGAGACGGTGACCTTACAGAATCCTGCTAGATTCTTTGGGGCTACTGCATTATTTGATGACTCAAGCACCGAACACGGCGAAGCGTAGACCTGAATGACTTCAGAGCCTTTGAGGCTGCCAGTATTTGATACCGTGGCCTTGACTATGCCGCAGAACGGCTCTGAGATGCAGAAATTCCCTTCAGCGTGTACATCCATGACCTGGAATGAAGTGTAGGATAGGCCATAGCCAAATGGCCAGAGTGGCTCCAGGTCGCAAGCATCAAACCAACGGTATCCTACCAAGACACCCTCACCGTACTCAGCCTTGTCATTCTCCGCGTCACCAGGAAACCACTTATGAGAACCGTGGTCTTCCATCTGTTTGGGGAAAGTGATAGGAAGCTTCCCGGAAGGATTTGCAGCGCCGAAGACTACATCCGCAATCGCATTCCCGCATTCCTGGCCCTGGTACCATGTGTGTAAAATTGCACTTGGCTTCTCCGCCCAAAGCATGCTGATTGCGCACGCAGATTGGGTGACGACAACAACGTTAGAGTTGACATCGCAAACAGCAGAGATAAGCTCATCAGTTCGACCAGGAAGTGATAAGGACGTTCTATCGGAGCCTTCCCTTTCTGTATCGTTGTTGTGCCCTACAACTAGCACGACTGCGTCGGCATCCTTGGCGGCCGCGACTGCATTGTTGAACATGGCTTCCTCATCATGTTGAAACAGCATCCCCACTCTCACTCCTGAGATCTTGTGAAAGAGCGTGTTGTCATGTGGCCTGGTGGGAGGAGGAACGACAATATTGTCTATCCTCAACTCATACGTCTTGCCCGCTTCCAGCAGTCGGCTGGCAAAACACTCGACACTGCCACAGTTCATAAAGTTTCCACTAATCTTTGTCCAATCCGTGTTCTCTATCAAGAGCTCGTTGTCAATGAAGAGCTTTGTTTTGCCCGTATTTGACAGACTGAAGTTGTAGCTTCCGGTGACGCTGGGCCGAAGGAGGCCATATGCCTTGTAGCTAAAAACAGTTCCGCGAAGGGCCTCGGGGACATCTCCGTCGCTCATAAAATAAACCAAAGAGTCGTGCCAGTTTGATGATGCCACAACCTCTCCCTCAAACTTGCCGCCACTGTAAAAGTCGACGCGTACTCCGGGGCTACCAGTGCCAGGTCGAGTGAGGCAGTGGCCCATGAGAGGTGGTTGCAGGTACGTAAAAATTCCACGCTCGTGCACAACTTCAATCTGAGGGTTCTTTTCTTCTGCCATTGCTTTTATGGAGTCAAGAGGAGTGGTGGAGTAGTAGGGATTGACAATGGCACTACCACTACCCCCAAGCGTAGGGTTCCTTGCATTTGGTCCGATGATGGCCAACTTTCGAATTTTGTTTGGTTCCAATGGAAGAAGATTTTTGTTTTTGAGTAGTACGATTCCCTGAGAGGCAGCCTCCCTTACCGTCTGTCTAACGAGGGGCGTGTCTGACTCGGTCTCGTCGGCGGTAATGTCGTCAGCTTCGGAATGACCATTTTGTAACAGCCCGTTGGTCCCATTGGATTTCCGTGTCTCTTCTAGGCAGTTGAGTTTCTCGAGTAATCGAAGTAGCCTCGTAACTGAAGGATTTATGTCTAGAGACTCCGACGCTTCGCCTCGTTGAACTGCCTCCACCAGGGCCTTGCCATATCGAAGCGGTGGCCCAGGCATCTCCAAATCCGTGGTCGCGCGGATGCTTCCGATGGTGGAATTGAGGCCTCCCCAGTCGCTCATGACTAGGCCATCATAGCCCCATTCCTGTCGCAAGATATCGTGGACAAGAAAACGACTGGTATCGGCATGCTCGCCGTTAATCTTGGGATAAGCCGTCATTGCAGTCAGTGGCCGCGCTTCCAAGGCCATCTCAAACGGCTTGAGATAGATCTCCCGCAGGGTCCTCTCATCAATCTTCTCGTCCATATTGAATCTCCGCGTCTCCATGTCGTTTGCGACGAAATGCTTCATGCAGGCGCCGACTCCTTGGCTCTGAACCCCAGAGATGTAAGCGCAAGCCATGCGGCCCGTAAGATACGGGTCTTCGCCAAAGTTCTCGAAGTTGCGACCGCCAAACGGAGATCGGCTCAGGTTCATCGTCGGGGCGAGCAAAACATGAGCTCCTTTGCTCTTTGCCTCTGAGCCTAGAATATTGCCGACACGCTCCACAAGCGCTGTGTCAAAGGTGGCGGCGAGTGAGATGCCACATGGGATGTGCGTTGTATGTGTCCCGTCAACCCACCGGGAACCGCGCACTCCAGCGGGGCCATCACTGGTTTTCAGGCTCTTTATCCCGAGCCTTTCGATTTCTGCGGTTTCCCACATGTTCTTTCCGGAGAGTAGGGTGCATTTTTCCTCCAAAGTCAGGGCTTCAAGAATCTGGCTGATTCTAGCCTGGTCCGTGTCTGGAAAAATCATCATTGGGCATGGAAAAGAGAGGTTTCACTGGTGGTTGGAAGCCAAAACATCAGATATGTGGTTAGCCAAGATTTCTATGGAAACCAAGCATCATAAGTACCCTGCTTAATCTATGATTGGCAGCTACGAAACCATTTTAGTCCAAATGCACTAGTCGAGAATTGGTTCATCAGAAATTATCTGGCGGATTCGAGTTCCAGATCCGCCAGGGAACCCTGATTTTCTTTGGAGCGGGCGGCATCTGTTCCGCCTTTTCCGCCGACCGAGACCAAAACTGCATCACTGTGCGAAAATGGCGGCGGATCATCCCCGCCAACTGCTCGCTTATTCATCTCGTAAGGCTTCGGTGACTAACAAAGAGCTGCTCGGCAGAACGGAGCAACATTGATTGGCTCACCATCAAAGACAGCGAGAATGAAATCAGTCTCAGTCAAAGCTATCATTTCGGAGCTAATTTTGCATCCGTCGCATATCCGTTTCACTGATTAATGAATCCATAACCAGCTTATTCCGAGGGAATGTTGAATTGAATTCTGTTTACAATTTCACTCTGAAAGAGACGAAAAACCAACCATGGCGACCAAGACCTCACCTCATCCAACCCCGCAGCCGAGTTCTCCTCAGTGGCACATTGCACTAGCATGTTTTGCAAACATGTTTTGTGTAGGGACTGTCTATGCATTGAGCATACTTCAAGTTGAGCTCCCGAGGCTTTTGGGAGTGAGCGAACCCTGGTCATTTGCACCGTTCGGTGCTGCATGCATTGGCCTGTCAATTGGTGTGAGCACCTGCGCCTCGCTAGTCGCTAAGCATGGGGCTGTTGCCGTCGTGGCATTGGGCACGGTTCTTTGGGGAATAGCCGTGGCCAGTACTGGCTACTTCTTGGCGCAACTTAATTTCCAAGCCCTCCTCGCATCACTCACATTCGGCGGTGTTGGAGTCGGATTGACTTACCTGGCCGTGGTTGTCTTGGTTGGCCAGAGTTTTCCAGATCAACCACTGGCGCGAAGTGCCATTGGGCCTCTGGGTTTCTCCTCCGGCACATGCGCCTGTATTGCATTGTACAAGTTCTTGGGCTTCAACAAGATGAATGTGCAAGTGCTAGGGGAGACCCTTGCAACAGGAGGAATAGTCTTTCTGGGCACAGCAGCGAGTACTATGGCCTTGGTGCGAGGAAATGGCCAGACGAAAAATGCACCCCCCTCTACTCCAGGCCAGTCTAAGGCGTCATCTGGGCTGCTTTTCTCGACACTCCTTTTCTTCAATGCATTGCCCGGGATGACCGTGTTTGCTGCATTGATTCCTGGGGCCTTGAACTGGACGAAAAATGAATCTATCGTTGATCCAGTCGATCTTCTATGTTGCGGCATGCTTGCACTCACAATGGGAGGGTTTCTAGCTCCAGCCATCAGTTCAAGACTGGGAGCAAAGGCGACGTTCACTACTCTGTTTTATGCGAGAGGGCTGGTACTCATTCTATTTTCGCAATGCGCCGGGTCATTAACAGCAGCGATTGCTTTCTTGGTTGTTCTTTTTGGCCATGGAACAGGATTTAGCGTTCTTCCCGGCCTAGTCAAATCCCGGGCTCACAACCCGACACAATTCACCTACAACTACGGCCAGGTACTTATATCTTGGGGTGCCTCGGGTGTGGTAGCGGTCATATTAAATGCCAAGTTGACTGCGTCTTTGGATGGTATGAGAGTCGCAGGTCGGTGGATCGGATTAATGGCCTTGCTATCTGGTGCGACCCTTCAACTTGGCGATTTCGGATTATGATCCGATCAACCATAAATTAGCACACTGTATTTAGCTAGATTTTAATATTGTGGCGGGCAGGGTATGGAGATTTATATATTCTTCTCCTCGCCTTTCCAGAGAGAAATTTCGGTAGGAATACACAAAACCTAGATACAATGGCGGCTTTGAAATGAGCAACCAACGGGAATTTCAACCCAAAAGTTCAATATTAAACTAGCTTAGAGTTTTCTTATGAATGTGAATTCCAACTTATATATCCCGTCTCGGATGCATTGCAATTATAAGCAGACTCCATAAGATGAAAAAGGGAAAGAAAAAAAGGCAAGAAGAAGAAACGACTAGATCACACTGCGGGTTGTGCAGTGTATTGATTTCGGTTACAACGTAGTCAAGATCCTGGGAAACGGTGGCGTGAGGTCGTGGTTGAACAGATATTGGACATGCTAGAAGCATCCTCGGACCGAACTCTATCAATCGTAAGAGTATTCCAGGACTGGGCCTATCTGAGAGGAAACCCCACAGTAACCTTCCCGTCGAGATAAGCAATAATCCTTGATTGGCTGTCCTTGAAGAGCGCAGATTTTTGGTATCTCCGCGGGGCAATTTAGAACGCCAAAGCGTTGCGGAGCGTGCCGTGAGCTGGTCTGCGGCATGTCAGATTGGACGTCACAGCGGATCAGTCTCCGCTTCTCCGCCCAGCAGACTTTCGCCGTCTCACACAGTGGAGCACGTGTAGCACAGTCTGGGGGTTGCATCGGCGATCAAAACAAATGCCGACCGACGAATTGACAAACGAGCCGACTAATCACGCTGCTGTCGACACTTGCATATCAATCAACTCCGTCTTGGGCATGTGGTCGGTAATACAATCGTGATACTCGCCAACCATGACTTCTTCCATCAGAATCGCCGCATGCCATGCATCCCCAGTGTTCCTGTCAGCAAAGGACACAACCGCCAAAGCCATTGACCTGATCAAAGCTGCAGCCAAGCAAAACGCCAATTTGGTCGTCTTTCCTGAGACATTTATCCCTGCGTTTCCCATATGGAGCGCCCTGCGATCTCCAACCGAGAATCATGATCTCTTCAAACGCATGGCCAAGGAATCCGTCTACGCAGATGGCGAGGAAATCCATGCCATCCGATCTGCCGCCAAGGACTTGAAAGTCATGGTCAGCATTGGCATTTCCGAAAAGGTCCGCACAAGCAGCGCAACCCTTTACAACTCCAATCTCATCATTGGCGACAAAGGCGAGATCTTGGTTCATCATCGCAAATTGATGCCCACATTTTTTGAGAAGCTGACCTGGGCGCCGGGCGATGGATTCGGGTTGCGCGTGGCTGAAACGAGCTTCGGGAAGATAGGGAACCTCATCTGCGGCGAGAACACCAACCCTCTTGCTCGGTACAGTCTGATGGCTCAGGGCGAGCAGGTTCACATTTCCACATGGCCGGCAATTTGGCCAACGCGCATGGCAGGGTCGTTATCCCAGAACACCTCGGAGGAGGATGGTGCACCAAAGGCGGCAAACTATGACAATGTTGCAGCCAACAGAATTCGCGCTGCGGCGCATTGCTTCGAGGCCAAGTGTTTTGGGGTTCTCTGTTCTGGTGTGCTCGGGCCTGACGCCATTGAGATCATTGCTGCAGGGGCTCACAGCCCCCAGCTCGTTGCCCAAGCGCTGGAACAATCTCAGCGCGGCGCCACCATGTTCTTGGACCCGACCGGCACACCACTGCAAGGTTTTACAATTGATCAAAACACTCTTGAGCGTACAGCGGTAGATTTTCTCCAGGAGACCGAAGGCATTCTCTATGCCGATATGGAGTTGGATGCTTGTATTGAGGGAAAACAGTACCATGATGTCGTTGGTGGATATCAGAGGCTGGACGTGTTCCGTGTTGAAGTGGACCGGTCCAGAAAGGACCCCATCAACTTTGTGGAAAAAGAAACTGGTAATCTGTCAGCGAGATTTGAGGAACTCTAAGTTAGTCGAACCATTGAATAAATATAATTATGACAAAGCCAGTTGTTGCCATCACTAATTCCTGTGGTACAAATGCCTTGGGTCCATGCCTAAGCCCCTAGGCCAGAAGTATCAAGCTACATGAAGTGACGTTGTTCCTTTTCTTGTTATCTTTGTCGAGCAAAAGTCTTGTATTTAAGCAGATAAAATTTCGATAAATCTTAGGATTTCTAGGTCATGAAAGACAGATCCTCCCACACGCTGGCAGAAGGTCACAAAATGCAGCAACGAATGTAATCAAATGAATAGTACCGTCAATGATTAAACCCTAGCTGTTTTAAGCGAAGAAACTTCAAATGCCTCAGCAAATCTGAACATCACCAAAGGGCTTCTACTCCTTGTTTTCCTGTCCACTTTTAACCAAGTCCATAACAGGTCCCTTCTCTAGCTGATCCTCATACACCACACGGGAATCGATACCTTCGAAGAGCGCATCAACTTCCTCAAGCGTCAGTCCTTTCGTCTCAACCCACTGAAAGTAAATGTACAGCCAAATCAGAATATTCCATGAGGCGTTAACAATGTACGTCTTCCATCCAATGCTTTCCATCATGTATGGAAATGCCATGGACACGAGAACGCCGCATGACTTGATCAAAATGCCTTGAAGTGCGATGCCGTTGGCGCGCATGCTGTAGGAGAGAACCTCCGGAGCGTACATGGCGGTGAGTGGGGTAATTCCAAAGGCGTAGGTGCCAAGGAAGAGAAAGATGCATGCAATGGTGCCGTATGTTCCAGACTTGTCGCCCGACGTCCCGTAACGCGCGGTAAGCCCTGCGAGCAAGTAGAAGAATGCGGAGCACGAACCCAGGCTGGTGAGGGCAAGGACTCTCCGTCCAAGTTTCTCCGCCAAACTTGAACCAATCACTGCAATCACAAGTTGCCAAGCTGATAGAATGACGTTTATTTGAAGCTGTGTGGTGGGATTGTCAATTCCGGCTTGGCTGAGCATGCTGCCAAAATAGTACCTGTCAAGTATTTAGGTCAGATCGAATTCGTAACGACCCGAAAAAAGGCAACTCACGTAATAATATTGGAACCAGTAAGCATTGCAAAGGGGGCAACAGAGAGGGCCAAGAGCAGCCGTTTGCGGTTGGGCTTCGTCTTGAACATTGTTGAGAATCCCATGCTACAGCCTTCGTTACGCTCGAATTCGAAAGCATCGAGTATTTCTTTGTACTGCATCTGCACATCGGGATCTTGCTCGTCTGCTCCGTTGATCCGAGCAAGAACTTGCAATCCCTCCTCTCGGCGATCATGGAATACGAGCCATCGAGGCGACTCGGGGGCGAAAAACATGAACCCCATAACGGCCAATGGAGGCGCGGCTTGCAATAGGGATGGTAATCGCCATGCCCAGTTCGATGGTTCCAAGGAAGAACTCTGCCCATCTTAATTAGTATATTCATTTGTGGGGCAAGCATCGATTCAATGAGACTCACTCCGTACGAAACACCAGCGGCGATCAAAGCACCCACTGCCCAGCATGAGAAATAGAGACCCAAGGCGAATGGGCGTATAGACGGCGCGGTTGTTTCAGCAACGTATGTTCCTGCAGCTGTCTGCCCCAATCCAACACCAATTCCGATAATCAGCCGTCCAGCAATGAACATGGCTGTGTTGATTGCAGCGCCCGCAATGATGGCGCCAATGATGTTGACAATCACTGCAGCGTACAGACCAATTTTGCGGCCTCTCCAATTGATCAAAATTCCAGTAAATGGACCGATCAGAATAGCACCCAAGAAGGTCGCACAGGTGTTGACTGCGGTCGTGGCCGTGGTAAGACTGAAGTACTTCTGGTAAGATTCCATGACATTAAGGGAGCCCATAAGAGAGCCATCGTAAGCGATAGTGACAGAGTCAACCACACAGACACAGACAACCAGTGCAGTTGTCAAGCTCATGTGCAGTTTGTTGCCTTTACTTCCGCCTGTCGAGACCGCCGGGGCCATCATGACTGCGGTTGTGGGTTGCCAAGAGCTGAATGGACTGAACAATATTCCACTCCGGTGTCGAAGATGCTGTTAAAATCAAAGTATAGGATGTGAAGTCGTCTGAAGAATGCAAAGAAGCGGCGTTGACATATAATATAGCCCTGCGAGGAGCTCTCGACTGCAAATTAGACCACATCAAGCACAGCAACCGAACACATGATAAACAGATAGCGCCAGCTCGAACCAGTGTGGGTCATGGGTCGTTCAACCCCATAGATAAGATTCCTGGGGAAGAGAGCCAACGACTAAGAAATCTGGGGAAAACCATTATCGTCCGTGACGAGATCAATTTTTGTTGCGCCTGTTTGCCTCGCTCGAAGCTGGCGGAACTGTTGCCGCCTCTCCGCCGGGCCCTCGATTGGGTTTTTAGTGACTTTAGCCAGAGCTGATGATTGGCTCGCGAGTCGTTAGTCGAGTCCCATGCCCCTGCAAGGTTCCCGCCAGACCCATTCCAGACCGAGCCATCCCTGCACGAGTTGGACTGTGTGCAAGTAACAAAATCTCATCCCTACCCGCCCATTCCGCCGCTCACAACTGCACCACCCACAATCCCGCTTTTCCCGCCAACCGTTTGCAATGTCATCTCCAGATATCGATTCAGTTGCGCGTCCCGTCAAAAGGAGGCGAGCCGCTGTGGCTTGCGAGTACTGCCGAAAACGGTGAGTCGGAACACGTCATGTTCATCCCTCGGAATTCAAATCAAGCGCCCGATCAATGCCGTCAGCGTTGCTTTTTATCGGCTTGAGATTGATTCGCTAATTTAGGTAACAGAAAGAGGAAATGTGACGGGAAGCAGCCCATTTGCGGTTTGTGCGAAGAGGCCAATCACTCGCCGTGCGAATATCGCCCATCTGAAGTGCCTAGGTATGTAGGGTAGCGGGTTCATGAAAACAGGGATGGGTTAACGCGACACAATAGGGACAAGCCTTCATTAGATACGGATCAAGTAGTTGGGATACTGAACCGACTGGATGTTCTTGAAAGGTCTATTGGTAATTTGACGTCGACATGGAATACCGACACACACCCCGCGTACGGGCCTATGATGCCTGTCGATTCGATGCTTTCAACAACGCCAGAAACACAGGGCCTGACACCACAGCTCACAATTACCGGGTCTGATATCAACACGACCATGGACATCCCCCTTTCACACTCCACTACATTAGGAAATCTCCTTCGCTCTCCACCAGCAAGGATACTTCTCGGAGAGTATCCACCTGACATATTTCTTAATATTGAAATTCAGCGCCCGATTCCGGAATTGCTGCGTCTCAATCCAATCCCGCTAGACCAAATTGACGTACCGAGCATAACACGCCCGGAAGCTGATGAGCTAATACAAGACTTCTTTTCAAAGGTCCACGGATTCTACCCTATCCTGGACCGAGATGAATTTTCTAGTTTAGCCAATGAGATTCTCAACGAGGGCTGCAGTTCGGATATACGCTCAGCTCAGTTGCTGGCTGTCTTGTCTCTCGGCAAAGTTTCAACCGAGAAGCCCGATACTACAGAGTCCTGTTGGGCACCGGGCGGCAGATTTATAGCCCCGGCTGTAAGCATCCTACTGACCGAAGGCATTCGATCCTTCGGCGGTAGCCTTCTCCTCCCTCAATCGCTATACCTAGCGGGATTGTACTATAGCTTCTTATCTAGACCTCTGCAGGCTTGGAGATTGGTCCACATGGCATCCACTGATGTACAGCACTACTGGATCAGGTGAGTTGTAATCAAGATAATGGGTTTCTGTGGTGTGGTGTTAATTCTGATCGTTACAATGTGCAGACGCCTGAAAGCACTGCAGAACATCTCCAGCTCCTCGCGCGATCAATCGATCCTACGTCTCTGCTGGGCTATATTCATGTTAGAATGGTGAGCTTTATATCATGTTGCCGTCGGTCCAAGATACTAACAGTTTCCGGTTAGCGATATAATTGCCGAGCACCACTTACCAAGGAGCGGGATGGAACATGTTGTAGAAAGACTACCCTTTCCCCGATTTGGCAACCCCGCAGATCCCACAATGCTTCGATGGCTTGCAAACCTCTCATCGCGTCGCCTATTGAACCGAATCCATCATGTTTTATACGATGAAGGCCAGGGGTCAGCTGGTACATTGTCTTCCTCTGATACAGCCGACAGCGCTCCTGATCATCAGCCATCTCAATTTGGCATCTCCCAAGAGTTGAACCATCAACTGCACGCATGGTACGAACTGTTACCGCCCGATGTCAAACCAGACCTCAACAATCCGCCCCAAAGTATCGACGAATCTGTTTTGATTATGCGATACCATGCCTCTGGCGACATTATATTTCGCCCGTTTTTGCTTCAGCTCTGCGCTCTCCCTGCATCCTCTTCTTTGACAGATTCTCTTGTTGAAAATGCCAACCTTTGTTTGCATCATTGTCGTGGCTACCTACTTGCCGTAGAACATGCCCTAAAGGCGACTTCAGGGTCCCTCGAAATTTTCCTCCACTCGTACGTTTCCATATCTAGTGCCATCCACAACTTTAAGTGAACTAAATTTGCCTCTAGGACGACTGCCTCCATTTTACTACTTACCTTGGCATCGTACTCGACGGTGCTTGCCCCCAGTGTGAGTGACATTGCAGCATTGCAGGAAAAAGCCATAGCAATCCTTAAACCGTGGGCATTCCCTAATTCTAGCATTGAGACAATGCTGTGTATTTTACAAACTTTGAAAGCCAAGTACATGGTGCGAGGCTAATACACAATACTGACCCGATGTCCTTGGATGGCGCAATTTCGTTCGCCGGAAACACGTGCGATATTTATACAATTCCACTTTTTTATAACATGATGGCTTCTGTGAACGAAGCTCGAAGAATCATTAATTGGATAAAATTGACCTAAATACAAATGTCCTGTGAGACGAAACTCAAGCGTACCAAAATCCCTTTCGTTTTCACAGCTGAGCTCTTGCTACTTATTACATCCTGCATAGCTCGTGCCGCTTTCCTGTTGGTACATCGGTTGAAATACTTGGTCCGGGACTGCTCATTCCTGGTGGAATACCGGTTTTTACTCAAGCTTGGAAAGGAAGCTCGCAAAGGTGCTTCGCCTTCGGATGTGGTTTGCTTGCACTTGGTTGACTGCATTCAAAAGTAGGCTCAGTGGCTTATCAAGGTAGCTTCCCCCATTACCATTATCCTTAAGTGAACGGATCGTTCCACGCCGGCGCATTGTCCCATGCGTCAGAAAGTTTCTTTATATCCTCCGCCAACTCCCTAGTCTTCCTCTTCGCTTCCTTAACCTGTGCACTATCAGTTGTCTTTTCCTCTGCAGCCTTGACCACGGCGTCGCTAGCGTGCTGCGTCTTGATGTCGTCTAGATGCTGGGTAAAGTAGTATTTGGTCTTGGATTTGGCGTTGATGTACATGCTCTTTGCAAAGGAATCCCACTCTTTCTTTAGTCCCTGAGGCTTCCAGGCGTCCCAACCCGCTGTCGGCGGCGTGCTAGGCATGACGGCCTCGTCAAGCCTCTTGATGACCTCGCCGACGCGAGTCTTTTGATCCTTCAGAATCTTTGCAACGTGGCTATCGGCGTGGTAAATTTGTGAACCGATTAGGAGCCGCAGCTTTTTGACGATTTTTCGGGCCCCAACTGCGGTAGACGCGTCCCAGTTGTCATCGTTGAAAATTCGACGCTTGGTCGACCACGCATTGTTTTTGGTGGGTGAATTGACGGTGTTTTGCAGCAGAACGTATTCCTCCACTTTCCAAGTTCTTGAAGGAAATTGATAGGCAATGTGGTCGATGGGTTTGAAGGATTTGCCGATCCCTTCCGCCGAGTCCAGGCCTGGGATAGTGACGGCTTTGTTCCATTGCGCCTTGATCAATTGGCAGAAATCCACTTGACGTCTATTCCCCTTATCGTCCTTCTCATTCGGATCCGGATGGTTAGTTAGCGCCTTTCTTTTGTTGACGTAATCGAAGAATTGCGTAATCAACTGGGCCTCCAGGATGTGCTCCGAGTCATATACGCCGACACGGGCTGGTAAAGGAGTACCAAACTCATAGTCTGAGCAATCGTCCGGCATGGCGAAGCCGTATACTTTGTTATTTGCGATTTCGGCGTCATTGCGTGACGGGTAGTCAAATTCGGTATCTAAGCCGCACATCCTGACAGGTTTACTTCCTCTCTTCTCCAACATGTGAGCCTCTTCGAGTTCGAATGACCCATTGTATACTTGAAGCTCGTCAAGGCCTCGGATCTTGAGGGCCAGGTCCTCGCATTCTTCACCCCAGCAAATGTCTGGGTCTAATGGGACTTCGTCACAACCGCTGCCCGTCCCATCGTCTCCGGGCTCGCTGGGGCAGAAGTACTTGCCGACAGGGATGCTAAAGGCTGGGCCGTATACAGCTGCTCTCTTTTTCAGGCTGTGCTCCTCTGGAATTTCTTCGGGGCTAGCCACGATGCCAAGCTCATTGGGCATGGTGTGGTTCAAAGACGAGCCCAAGGTGTCGACGCCTCCTCGTTTGGTCGGCAGGGAACCAAGATCTGGGCAGGTGCCTCCATCGATTACGGCCTTCTTCCAGTTGGGCGTAATGTCATACTCGGCCCCAGGCCAGCCAAAGATCTTGGGCGCCTTGACTCTTGCATAGAGACGCGCGCCAACATCCACGCCGTAAGTGAAGGGGCATGTGCCCTGTGTGGAAACACCTGCACCCATCTTGACCATGACGCTGGTCTCTCCCACTACCGCTGCAGCCGCGGGATCAACCTTCCACTTATCGTTGAAGCGTATCCCGAACTCGGCCGCTGCCGAGAGCGTGGCCGTCATGTCTCCCAAGACCTGGGCGCCGGCGAAGAACTCGGGCTTCTGGATACCTTGAAAGTCGCCTGTTTGGTCAAGTTTGGGATCTCCTTGGCCAATCTCCTTGGGCTTGTACGTGTCATCTCCATTATCGGGCACGACCTGGCGCACCTCCCAGCTTGCAATCTGGAGCTTCGTTTCAACGGTGCCGGCTACAGCAAGAGCCGCATCTATGCTGCCTTCAACTGTCAACTGCGGACCGATCGTGGCTATACCTGGGATTTTGAACGAAGCACCAGGGAAGGGAATGTTTAAGATGACATTGGACTTTTTGTAATACACCTTGGCAACAGCCTCGAGTGTTAGCACGCCCGTGATTTCTCCTTTGTTGTAAAAGGTGAGGTAGCTCTGGCTTAGATCCAGTGGGAGCTCTAGCTTTGTGACAATGAGGGTGAATCCAAAGCTAGACTCAATGTCGATGTTCAGCAGAGCTTGAGCGAGAATGTGTCCTTCGTATGATACGTCTCCTCTCTTGCATGACCATGACTCATCGACAATCTTGGCCGTCACCGAGTCCTCATACTTGTGCGTAAACTCCCGCTTGATCTCTGGCTTGACCATTCTGGCAAGCCAGGCAAGAATATCGGAGCCGAACCATCGCTCCTCGAGATCACGCTTGCTCAACGCCCCGAAATGGAGGTCGTCTCGGAACTCATCCTCAAGCCAGCGAACATGGTTCCCACCCACATCCTCTAGAGAGCGCTTCATCTTCTTCTTCTTGGTGGCTGAGGCCGCCACAACTGTGTTCCAGTAGTCGTCTTGGTTGCTGAAGTCTACACGCATCTGCGTTGAGCCAAGATCACGGGGCACCCTCGAAAAGTCGTAATCAAACGTGATGTCGTAGACAACCGGTGCGCGGCTAGCTAGGTGGGACAGGTGGCGAGGCAACAGGTTCTTTTTCGCGGGCGTCATTTCCTTGGCTACAGCATACTTTCCAGGACCACATCCCGAAGGCATCTGAAGGATTGTCCCCGGAACGCCGTGGCCGAGACCGATCTTGTGACAGTTGCTGTTCTCGGAGAAGTCGGTGCAAACCATCTGCACCGTGTGCTCACCTTCGGTCACTGAGTCGGTGCAGCCGAAGACATCCCAGTGGGACCCGTCGCGCTTGTCCAGCGACACTTGAAGCTCTTCGGGTGACGTGAGGACCACGAACTGGAAGGCCGCATCGTTGGGGTTCTGGTCTGAATCGGAGGATTTGTCTGTCTCAAGCGTGAAATCGGTGTCGATGCCTTCGCCCGTGGGAGGGTGTTCGAACAGATTCTCCAACGGAACGGGCAAAAAGAGAGGATCTTCCTTGGCCTCGCAGCAAAAAGTGCGTACTCGCGAGAGCTGACCGCCGCACGTCTCGCCACCTCCCCAGTAGCTGTCAGTTAGCTGCACAAACTTCATGTCGGGGCAATGGCCGTCGAAACACGTCCCCGGCGTTCCGTACCAGGCGCAGTTTGTGAACTTGTCAATGTCCTCCTTGGGGCAGCAATACCTCTTGTCTGTGTCTAGATCAAGCTCGTCGAGAACTTCCAGGAGAACCTTGCCGACCAGCGAAGCCATCGGCGCAACACGGCCCGTGACTGCCAGAACAACTTTGGCCACGTCTTCGAGAAGGGTCAGGACGGTTCCTGAGAAGGTGAGCGGCAGGTCATCGCCGTCGCACTGAGCTCCGACGCCTGCCCAGTAGCACCGGTTCTCTTCGGCCAAGGGACTCTTGCAGCAGAAGGCTTTATTTCCGTCAGTGCACTTGTCGTCGTCGCTGTCTCCCCATTTGTTCATCTCCATCATGACCTCGTCGTCGTGGCAATGCCCGTTGCACCACGGCGTGTTGCCTCGCCAGGTACACTCCTTGCGATCTGGAGCACCCGACAGCGGACAGCAGAGCTCGCTCCTCTTGCCATCTGAGTCGCATTTCTGTCTTTCAATCCTGATATCGCCAGTCTTGCAAGAGTCACCGCAGGGTGTGACATAGCACATTTCGTTTGAACTCTTCCACTCCTCGGACTTTTTCTTTGCTCCCAAGTCACCTAGCTTCTTGGGTGATAGCACGGCCTGCAGGGCCGAAAGATGCTCGTCATCTTGGTCAACGGCCCATATGAGATAGCCACCGAGGCCTAGGTCCTTTGCCATGTCCTTCTTCTGCTGAAGCGTGTCGTTGTCATCGAACGAAACCCACTGGTCGCTGTTGAAGGTTATATACTTGACACCAGCCTTCTTGTCGTGCACGGGGTTAAGCTTGTGGTTCTTGATGATTTCTTTGATCTCGCGATAGCTCAGAATACCGGATTCCCCACTGCAGCCTCCCTTTGTTGCACCACCTTTGAAGATGCATCCAGGCTTGCTGCAAGCCGGGTCGGCGAGCTGGAAGGCTCGGCCGTAGAAACCGATTCCCATGTTGACCTTTTTAGCGGGGACATCGTTGCGCCAGAAGAGGTCAAAAGCCAGTTTCATTTCCGTGAGATTGGTGTGTCCATAGATGTGAGATCCAATCGGATTGTCGCGATCCCAAACTCCGTGCAGACTATACGTTTTTTGCGATTTCAAGTCAGCAGTCCGAATATCAAATCGAGCTGGGCTTTTTGTCTCAATAGCCAAGTGTGTGGAAATGAAACAAGACATACTCGTATGACATGACGTTCAAAAAGTCGACGTAGTTGACTGCCTTAAGATCGAAATGTTGGAGATACCAAAAGCTAGTTGGTGCTGTGAAGGAGACGACATATTTGATTGGTTGCTTTTTATTCTCCGCATCAAGCTCCTTGAGGAATGTGACAAAGTTGGCTCCATCTGCCTCTGTACCTCCTCTATCAATAGCTCCTGGGTATTCCTGGTAAGAGAGTTAGGTATCAGTTTCCCCTTTGGTCAGATGGGGCGTTTGGTTACGAACCCAGTCAAAATCAACTCCGTCAAAGGCATATTGCCTCAGAAAGCTCATGAGATTGTCAATAAAGGCTTTGCGATTTGCACGCGTGCTGACCATGTCACTGAAAACTTTCTGAGTTGGACCTGTGCTGAGTTAGTCTAATGTCCAGTAGTGATACCGCTGGTGGCCGGGTTTCTTACCGGGATCGTTGAACGTCCATCCTCCAATGGCAATGATGGTCTTGAGCTGTGCATTCTTCTTCTTAAGATCGGTAAAGTCTGTGAAAAGTGACGCCGGTAGACCATCCATGCCAAGGATGTTATAGTCGCCGGGGGTGATGGAAGCAAAAGAAAAATACAAATGAGTGAGAGATTTGACGGGTATGTCGTCCAGTCCCTAGGTAGAGCCAAGTTAGCAACCCTTTTACAACTTTGTGTTACAGCAAAGACGCACCATTCCTTGGCAACTCGAGTTATGTCTCCAGGCCTCGTAGTAACCGATGACTTTATCTTGGGTTGACGCCTTGTTCTTGGGATCAGGCTGATCACAGTTGGACTGGCATCCACCCGTCGTTCCGTGATCTTCCTTGTCACAGAAGTCTTCGGTCATACCACAGAACCCCCACTTGCCACAGCAAACGTTTAGTGGACATTTTTGGCCCGGAATGGCAGCATTTCTGCCACACTCTGCTTTGGCATTGCAGTTGGACCAGCAGACGTCGTTTGGAGATACGCCAGATGTTCCACAATACTCTTCACCGTAATTGCACTGAAGCGTCTTCTTTGGGCAGCATGCCTTGTTGGCACATGGGCGGTCAGGTCCACAGCTGTAATCATCGCCGGCCACAACTTGTCTGGCAAACAATGAAGACATGGCTGTTGTTCCTACAGAGGGCGAGGCATCTGCCTCTGAGGCCGGGCTATCAGTGTCATCACCATCGTGTTGGTCAGCATAACAAAGGGGCAATTCATAATGATGGCGATCTTTGGCCAAGTAATCAAAAGCCCTGTTCAATCAAATCAGCAAAGTCCTGTTAGTCGAGCAGGAACCACCAGGTTGGCGGTTCTAGAGCATGAGCTTACGACACAGGGGCCCGGCATGTATCCGAATCAGAAGGAACGGCACTTTCAACGGCACGTTCGGAACTGGGCAAGGCCAAGGCGAGAGTGAGCCAGCCAAGAACGTTGGCTACAGTCCAGGGCCTCATACTGGGCCTGCACTTGCAGCGATTTATCGATGGCAAAGTGTTGAACAGCAAACCCAGGCATGAAAATGAAGAACGAATGAATGAATAAATGACTGAGTAAGTGAGTCAAAAACAAATGAATGCAGCAGTTGGCTACTTAATGCGGGCTCAAACCCGACTTTAGTGTTCCGAATCAGTTCATTTTAGTATCTATCCTCAAGTGTGTTATCCAAGTACTCAGATAGTTTCCTGAATCAACACCCTCGTCATTGGGGGCTGATGACATGCGGAATGGCCCCCACAGGGGTCTCGTGGCCCCGCAATCTGACGGTGGCCGAAGCCGAGCGGACGCGAACCCACATAGGATACAAACCATCAACCAACATGCATTCAATTCTTACCAGGGGCCCCTGAAGTTGATCGGGGGATGCAGTAGGCGAGACAGAAATTGTATGCATAGAATGAGAGTATGTACCTGTTCGGCATTGCAGGGGTAGCGAGTTTTCGGTTCAAATCAAGGTGGAGGAGAGGGCCAATGATGGATTGAGCAAGGCCATGATTGACCCATGCTAGCATGAGGTATTTTCCCTTTGTAGCAATTTAACACAACCAACACATCTATCTCGTCTACCGTAAAAGATCCCCTGTAATGTGATAGACAGGGTACGTGGGGGGTCAACCAAAAGGCGGCCACCGGAAATAGGAAATACGGACCGCCCTGCGATCAGCTCGAGGGTACAGACCCAAGGCGGCAACAGGACATTAGATGCCTTGATGATGGTTTCTTTTCTTTTTCTTGTTTTTCTTCGGGGCTAGATGAGGAAGATACATTGAGCGATGACCGACACTAGCACCCTATACAATTCCATATTTGTTTGTATTGGTTTTGTCTGCGAAACGCCTCTTCATTCCGTTTTTTTTTTTCGGTTCTTTTTTTCTTCACTTATGCAAGTTGCGCAGTGCCGGGACAGTGGACTCTCGGGGTTTCCAAAGAAGCCGTTTTTCAGCGATAAACCAACTGACCCAAACTTTCGAGTCATCTGGTAACCGAGGTGCGACGCCAATCCCAACCAGGACATATCCACTGCACCGTCGGTAGACTAGAAAAGCGCGCCGGAGAGTGACCGCTTTGACTCGAACTACTCAGTGCAGTAGCTCGCTCGGGCCGGCCCACTGGACCCTGGCCTGACTGACGGCTAATCGAGGGTAGCCTTCAATTTAAGCATGCATTCCCTCGAGTCGCAGGGATCTGCATGGACATTTGCCACTTCCCAGCCAAGCCGATTGGCGCGGGAGCGTCATGGGGCCGCATCTTCAGGGGACATGGGGTCACAGCCTGTGCTCGTCCGACTGCTGAAACGAGTAGCAACCAACACCTCATGCTAGGTACGAGCCTAACGAGCCTTGCGAAAACCCTGACTAGCTCGGGCGGTTGAATCTAACAGCACGTACAAATCCTTCGACAGAGCTTTTGCCCATTCAGCTATTCGGTGATGCTAGCTAGAATCAGGCTGCGCTCGGGCGCGAGCCGATTTTTCCTCTCGGCAACTTGACTGAAACATAAGTGCCCGATCCACAGTTTATCCACCGCGGCTGAGGCTCCCATCGAGATCCCTGTCAAGGCTGTTGGTTGACAAACACAGATACACCTAGTCAATGGGCTATCGTGACGGCGTTTTTCTCGATAGTACCGCTCGTGAAGCATCACAGCCCCAGTCCGTAGGAGATGACAGGCTCCGCTTGCCACCGTCCTCCCAATTCCGGCTGCTACGTCCACACCAGCCCTTCAGTTGGCTTCGGTCACGGCACATGAGCACAGCAGATTTCACGGAAAAGAAGGCGTTTTCATCCAAATAACCTCTGTTCTGGCAACATATTCGTTCTTGGCCTCAGTCGATCGCTGTTATCCATTCACTCAACTATACATCCATTCATTCTTTCTTTCACACAACTCATCATGTCATTTCAAGATAGGAAGCTTGGGATTGGAGGGTTCCTCTCCTCTACACTCATTCCATCTCTTCTGGCCATCCTTCTCTGCCCTCAGTGGGCATTTGCCACCGTCATGCTTTACAGTGACAGTCTCCCAGAGACGCTTTCATCAGCTTGTTCCTCTGCGCTTCTGGCCGATGTTGCTTGTGATCCTCTGGTTAAGAATCTGCGCCCGGATTTTCTCTACTCTCCCACATCCCTGACGCGCATCTGCACCAGCAGCTGTTCGACTGCACTTGCCTCATGGTTGTCATCAGTGCGGTCTCAGTGCGGTAACGAGACGATCCTCGGCAACTTCGAAGTGGACGTGTCAGCCGTCTATGCACCTGCATCACTTCAATATCTCTTTCAGTTTGCATGTCTGAAGGAGGGCGGCCAGTTCTGCAGTCCTGTGGCTGCCCTGGCCCTTGCGTTTTCTGATCCAGGAAGTATGTAACCACACTGTGCATCTAGCCTGAGGATATTTTAAACTCACATCCAATTGCAGTTTCCAGCATCAATTACCTAAGCGAACCCCCACAGGGAGCTGTGAAGCCTAGTGACTGCGATGCCTGTCTCGCTGCAAGACTCCAGATGCAAGCCGGCTCTCCCTACTTTGATGGTCCTATTTTTGCCAGCGAGTCCATGTATGAGAGCATGACGTCGAGTTGCAGCATTACTGGAAAGCCTTTGACGACAACCACGCTGGATTACTTCTCGGCCACGCCGGCTGTGCCAACTCCAACTCTTTGTGCTGGGGACACATACACTATCAAATCTTCAGATGACTGCTATACCATCTCCAAGTCCCAGAGCGTGGGGACGGCATGGCTCCTAGCTGACAACAACCTGGGGGCGTATTGCTACGACTTTCCCACGTCCGGTACTCTGTGCATCACCAACAAGTGCGATACATTCACGCTGGGGACAAACGAAACGTGTTCGGCCATTGCTTCCGCTGCAAATATCACAGAGTCCCAGCTCCAAGCCTGGAACCCCATCATCAATGCTGGTTGCTTGAATCTTGGGAAAATGAACGGCACCGAGCTGTGTGTGAGCGCTCCAGGGCGCAAGTTTGTAGAGCCCTCTGTAGAGCTGCCTCCTCTCACGCCCACCACTGCTGCGCCGGTACCGACGGACGTCACTGAGGGCTCAAATAAGCCTTGTGGTCGCTGGTATCATGTCGAGGTGGGCGACTACTGTAACCTCCTGACGCTCAAGTTTGGCATCTCACTTGCCGACTTCATCTTCCTCAATCCAAACGTCAATCAGAACTGCACCAATCTCTTTGCGGAGGAGAGTTACTGTGTGCAAGCAGTGGGAGACAGTAAGTGATTCACCCATCCTTCCGCGATCTAATACCACTTGCTTTTTTGGCTTATGGCTCTAACTCAATTCTTTTCTAGTCAACACGTACTCTGGACGTCCAGGTTACCATACTATCACCATTAATCCGACGGCTACCTTTACGGGCATCCCGTTTGTGAATCTGCCCAACGCCACAGCCACGAGCTATTCCAGAGAGTACACGCCGCTGCCAACAGCTACAGGCACCCGTGATGACTGCGTTTACTACTTTAACGGTGATGATTTTCAGTACGACGTTGTCGACACAATGTGGGAGAGTAACTGTGCCCTAGCAGCCGAGATCTACAACGTTGATGTCGAGGCATTCGGCTCCTGGAACGTCGGCCTCGGCAACGTATCAGACCCCTCGTGCACGTTCCAGACAGGTGTGCGCTATTGCGCGGCCTGGTATCGCCCCAAGTTTGACGATGTATCGACTTCCAGCACCGCGTCACCCACGACGACAAGCGATTCCACGCCCCCAGGACCTACGCACTCTGGCCAGCCATCTGATTGTAGCAAATGGGCTGTCGTAGCTGATGGTGATTCATGCGCTTCCATCGCTGACAGTAATGGGATCACTGCTGCTCAATTCTTTGCTTGGAATCCTGCCGTAAGCAGCGACTGCACTACAAATTTCTGGCTGGGATCCGCCTACTGCGTTGGTGTTTCTGGCTCCTCGACTGGCACCACAGCGTCGCCGACTAAAACCACCACAACGCCAGTACCCACTCCTCCTGGGCCAACGCACACTGGGCAGCCAGCTAATTGTAACAAATGGGACGTTGATGAAGAAGGTGATTCGTGCCCTTCCATGGCTGCCGCCAATGGGATCACTATCGATCAATTCTTAGCCTGGAATCCAGCTGTGAGCACGGATTGCACCACAAACTTCTGGCTGGGATACGCCTACTGTGTCGGTGTTTCCGGCTCTACCACGGTCCCGCCGTCCTCCACAACTGCGTCAAGTGGGCCCACGCCTCCAGGACCAACACACTCCGGCCAGCCATCCAACTGCAACAAGTGGGATATCGATGGAGAGGGTGATTCATGCCCTTCCATGGCTGCCAATGCCGGTATCACCATGGCCCAGTTCTTTGCTTGGAATCCTGCCGTGAGCAGTGACTGCACTACAAATTTCTGGTTGGGATACGCCTACTGTATTGGCGTATCTAGCTAGGTAGCTCAAAGGGATGCGAGAATCAGCGCTGGACTGTATTTCCTAGTTGATAGTTTAATTGAAAGAAAGCGCCAAACAAGATTCATTCCAGTAAGCAAAAACAGGGCCCCTGGCTACCCCCCTACACATTTCAGCCCCTGTTGTCCTGTGTACTACATGATGATAGTTGAATCATACTCTACTACCGGCCTTCTCCCAAATTCAAACTCCTTCCAAATGATTTCAATTCCGCTGTCTCGGCCAATATCTTGAAACAACTTGACAACATGCTTGTGCGGCCTCCATTCCCCGACCTGCCACTCCACCAGCCCCTTGGAACCATTTTTCCCCGGAACATACCTCACTCCCCATCGGTGGTGACTGTGTTCCTCATCATAGGGCGCACCATGACCATACTCGGCAGCCATTTCATCCGAGGGACTCCAGGAGAGGTATGTAAATAGTTCAGCGTCCTCCAAGACTGGCATACCTTTCAATGCCATGGCGAAAGCTGACAGGAGGGGTTCAATCCTGTCAGCATGCGGTTCTGTTCGGAACACATGGGGTTCAAAGTCGTCGTCGTCTCCCCCAGTTTCTTCCCATTCTTCATCCCATTCCATATCCTTTTCATTTGGGCCCGTGGGTGTGTAATGAGCATCCGTCACCTCGAACCCTTCCGGGTGGGGATCCTCGCCACGAGGTCCAACAAAGTACCAGCTGCCATCGGGTCGAAGTGGGTGAAACTGGATGCGAAGGTGCTTCATTTTCCCCCAGCGCAGGGGCGTCTTGAAAAGGTCAGGTGTCAGGAAAGCACGGACATCAAGCTCCTCGAGGCCTGACGCCAAGGTACGCAGCCCAGCCGAGACAGGATCCTCGTCGGCGGGCTGTATGAGGTTGGGCATCGCGGCGCTTTGGTCTTGACAGCTGTCACCCACGGGTCGCCAAAACAACAGCGTGACCTTTCTCAGAGACTGCGGCAGCTGCTTGTGCAGTTCATCTACCGCCCTGCCAAAATCGTGTCGCGAGTCTCGCCACTGCCCCTCCCAGACGTGAGTGAAGTGGCGAACCGCAGGATAACTGTAATTACCCTCCATCCGTTCCCAGACCCACCGGCATTCGAGTTCTTGCAGATCCGGCAGTCGCACTGCGCACTCCACCAGGAATCCTGGCGATACCGGGCGGTTGTAATGGTAGATGTCGTAAAGGCGAGATGATAGGACCTCGAGCTTTGTGATGCGCGATACAGAAGTTAGGTTGGCCGCGTCATTGAGGTGGAGGCGGTGAGAGTGAGTGTTGCGGTGCCAGCAGTATTGAACGAAGTTATAGATTTGTGGTCCAATTTGAAGACCAAGACGCATCCCATTTTCGTCAATTCTAGGTAGGTCATTCCCTGTGCTCACTTCCTCGCACGCTTTGAGGGCCTTGAACAGAGAGTGGATGTGGTCAGAGAAGTGTGCATTGACGGCTTCAAATTCTTCCATCGTCTCACGACATGGTATATCGACCTCTCCAGGGCTGTACACAAGTGGCATCTCCAACCTGGATAGATACTTACCAATCGAATGCCCCTTTGGATAATTTCGGACGATATGGTCCAAAATCTCTCTTTCGCGGGTTGGTCGAGGCTCTCCATCTGGGTGCAACTTTTCCTCGTCGGGTTTAGTATCATAAACGTAATAACGCAAATAGTGTTTCGGACGGGACGGGGGGGCCATGGCGAAAACTGTCAAGAAAAAATTGTGACAAAATCTTGTTGATTATTGCGATGCCTTCATTCAGCGTGGCTGAAGCCTTGAGGAACAAGAGCTCTTTTTGTATTCGCCATCACTCAGAGTCCGGTGGTTGGGCTGCTGAGACCAACTCTCAAACAAACCAGGGCGCCTAATTAGCACCTTGCATATGACCCCTGTATTATGGAGACCAACAGAAAACAGGCTAGCAGGGGGTGCTAGACCCGAGATTTGCAGGTACTTTTGCCTAGGTCGATACAGAACGGCACCGCTGAGGATATTAATTGTCTCCTGCATCGTCTGTGCCATGAGTTAGGTGTAGCACGTGCGAGAGCCTCCCCAAATATGCGAGGTCCAGGGTAAGTGGTTCTTATTTTTGTTATTTTTTCATACAATCTGCGATGATTAGAATAACTTCGATTTTTTGGCTTGTACAATTTAATCTACTAGCTTATACGTCATCTTAAAATATATAATGATCATATGTGGGGCAGAGTAAAGGGCTCGTCGTTGGTGTTGGTCATTTCCGAGGCACTATGAGGCCCTCATTAGCGCACCTTTGGTGGCGGGCCTCAGATTCCTTCCCATACACATATTTTTTACATTTTATGGGAATTCTAGACCAGAAATTCATTTCCTATTTTATTCAAGTAAATAATTTCATGATTCGGCGCGTTGCCGCCTTTTTGATTGCCTATCATTGCTGGTAGGATTTTACTCGCATCATGCTAATACGTCTTTCTTTCGATCAAACACCAAACTGACCACAAATTTCTATCTTCCGATTTCCAGACAAGTCCTTAAATACGGCTTTCACACTGAACAATCGCGTTCATGTGCAGTGAGACAACATTTCAGCTCAAAAATGAGATCCACCAAGGACCATTTGGACCCAGAAAATAACAAGTAAATAGCCCACCACTACAGCCACAGTCAATCCTAAAAGCCAGCGAAAGACACTGGCATGCAGTTCTGAAGAGGGGGTCCGTTCTGAACTAGTTTGATTGCCGTGGAAGGTTTGGTAGTTTGAATTTCGCGCTGTTGTAGATGCATCGCTCGAGCTAGTTGTACTATCGCTGTCATGACCAGCAAAATAATCGTGATGGCTGAAGGCGTTGTTATCGTTCATGATAGGCTTTTGCGGTCACGAGACAGCACTATTTCGGAGCCAATCTCGGTTGATGGAAGGTTTCTCTATGATCGAAGCTGAGATGCAGAGCCCACGTTTTTCGACATCCCTCCAGGCACGAGCTGGAGATTACGCCAAGCCGGAACAACTGATGGACCGATGGACAGTCACAGGGTAAATTAGGCAACAGCGAGAAATGTAAATTACACCATGTGTTCTTTCTCGTACTACACTCGAATGTCTATCCTAGTAGTAAAATTATTAATAAACTAGTGTATCAAGATTATGTGGTTGAGCCAGTTGGGTGTCTAAACTCAGCTGTCCAAGTTCGGAACACACCTAGACTCAAACCATTATTTGCGCTCACACAACAGCTAATTTGTCGAAAACAATCATGAGTTTCCTCTCTCGGACGATTAGAACGGGAATTTATAATACTACCAGCATCTTTGGACTGTCTGATTTCCGCATTATTTTGATCTTAATTCACTCGCAAAGTCTGCTATGGAGTCGTCATCCTGCACAATGTTCACACTTTCACTTTTGACTTTCGCAGGGTGGCCACAGTTTACCAGCAGAGTTGAGATTCAAGTTGATACAGCCACTCGATGGAGAAGAGCGCTCTGCAGCTTTTGCAATTAGTAACAGGCAATGCATGGCTACTGTCTCAGATGACGGAACCAGTAGCAGCCTAACTTTATGTTCAACAATGTGAGAAGGAATTGTACACCCAAGATGAGTTTATACATCTCTTAGCCTTTTGTCGCTGCAACAACGGCCCTCTCTCAATTGCTTCCAGATTTCGTATCACTTCTATCTTGAATGCTAAATGAATTATGTTCTATTTCTTATGTTGGTATATAGACTTTAGCGGCCTCACAACTAATCTGTGCAGGATTGTATTTTTCTGGCGGACGTTCTTATCGATGCCTTGTTCGATCTTCCACTCACCCCATTCGGCCTTAGTCAGTGGCCCATCTAGAAGAGCCTTCATGTATAAATCTGTTTCATCAAGCTTTCTGTAGTCCAGTGGCTCTACCTCTGCCCGCCGAACCAATCGCTGGAGCCGCACATTCATAGCAGGACCTAGCTTGGGACACGAGACGCTGAGCCAGCCGTCAGGCCCCTCACCATTATACACCATTTCGCACGCAAAACCACCGGTATCCGTTGTGAACCAATTCCAGATCTCTCTGTTAACCGAGTAGTCACTCGGGGGCGTTAGAATCCCCAGGTGAACTGTTAAACGTTGTACTTTGGAGTTCCGTTGGCGAAGATAGGAAAAAAGATGGCGTGCCGCGCTGGCGGTGACGAGCGGAACTGGGGATGGCGGTCGGTCCCCAAGTGGAAACCATATTTCCAACGCACGTAAATGCGGAAAGGTCGCAATTGAATCCAGTTCTGCGTACGGCCAATCTTGTGCGTCATGGTCCCTGTCAAGATCGATTGTGAGTTGCTCGAGGTGGGGCAGTGCTTTGTTCAGCCGAGCAATTTCAGAGGCTGTGATGACGGGGGGTCGGGGACAACCAAAACTCTCCCGTTCATGTAGGTGTAGCTGCCGCAGTGTGTTGCCAAATCGGCCCAATAATGTTGCATCTCTGCCGATGGATTCCCAGCTTGGAAGACTTAGTAACTGCAACGGCGAGGAAATCATGCAAAGATCTTTACAGCTAATGCCCCCAGTGCTTTCAAGAAAAAGCTCTTTGAGATGTTCCAATTTGGGAGCAATGACTGTTAGCAGTGGATATGCCACGCCGTTCCACCGGACTAACTTTGACCAGTCGAACGTCTCGACCCAGTGCTCGCACTCAAAGCCTTTACCGGTGTATCCTTGGCAACGTTGCTGTCCTTCCACCCCCCAGGGATAGTTGTCAATGCCCAACTCCTCAAGAACTGGTGGTCGTTCGCCATCAGAGAAGCCTAATCCGTGATACGGAGCTACAAAGGCGGGGCCGGGGGGGTCGCAACCTCCCCGTGGATACCATACATCGAACTCAGGAATCCTGGTGAGACGGGGGCACGAGAGCAACACCTTCTTCAGAGCTCGCATGATAACAACGCAATCTCTCGCTTCAATAAAAGTTATGAGAATAGAGAGAGTGCCGAGATTCCGGTTTGATGCAAGGTTATCCAGGAATGTAATCGCCTGGGCTCGCGAATCGCTTGTTTCGTCGTGGTCGAGGGATGAGTGCAAACAAGAGCGGGCGGGTAGGACGGCTAGAAAGGATGATGGTATTGGCAGGGAGGTGATTCTTTTGGGCATATATTCTTGCCTTTTTGTATACGAACGGACATGCCAGTGCACATCGCCTAGGTTTACCATGGTAGGGAGCACCTCGGTGAGGCGGGTTAGGATCCCGGAGACTGCCTCTTGGTTCACTTTGCAATTCTCACCGCTGACATGAAGTGTGCGGACTGCTCCAAGTTGACCCAGCCGTCGAATGACATCAAGGCGATCGAGCACATGTCTTGTCTTGTCGAGGTTGATGTATACTTGGCGATGCTGAATGCATCGTGTCTCATGGTAAAGAAACGAGCTTAGTGATGCTATGATAGGGAGATATTCAGGGACTGCGATGCAAATGAAACCCAAGATGTGTCGTAATACTACATCGGGGAGCAGCACGATGCATGGTCGTAAAGTGTCCAAGGGCACTGGCTGTTTTCGGGGGATGTTGATGGGGTCAGGTGGTGGAATGTTGAGTGGCTCTTGGTGGTGTGGTTTGGTCATAGAGAACAGCCGAGAGGTGCGACGCCCTAGCCGTGTCATGACGAATAAGTGTGATGTATGAATATAGAAAGATAATTAAAGGGTAGCATTAAGGAAGAACGAGAAAGTGAAGGCAGATGAAGTATTTAGAAGGCAGAGGAGGGGAGAGGCCATGTGGGGCCAATGAAAGGGCCACTAATGGACGGCTGAACGGAGGGCTGAATGGTGAGCTGTTGGTTCATGGCAAAGCCACCTAATTACGTCTGTGTGTCAATCTAAAATTCTTTAGTTTTACTTGATCTAGGGCAATGAAAACAGATGACGGGGTCAAATCTAAAAGGAGAAAAGGGAAACAAAAAATGTGGCCAAAACAGGTTTGTCGCAAATGAATACCATTTCTCTTCACCCAGGGGCCTTTTCAACTTGCAGTAGAGGCTCAAGCTACGAGAATGTAATGTTTAAATGGCTTAATATGTACGTGAGTTTTAACAAGCTCAATAAATAATAGAACAGGTAAGATTGAAAGATTACTCATATGTTTCCCAAGTACCCCAGGTGAAGCCACATCAACATAGAAAAATGGTTAATCACTTGAAGCTATTCAAGGTAAATAATATACCGTATCACAATATCCCAAATTAGTAAAGACTTCACGCAAATCATAATGACAAAAATATGTGCGCGAACGTGTCTCGTAAGTAGGCTAAGATTGAACGTAGTGAAACTCAACCTAACATAGTCTCCAGTCTTTGTTCAGACATGACATCCATCCAATGCACTTGGTCCGAGAAAATATTGTCTCGATACTCTGCTTTGGTGCCAGATTCTGCGGCCACGTCCATTCGCGCCCAAACCTCTTCGACAATCAATGCAGCATGAATAATAGGCTGCAATCCGACATACATGTGCAGTTTCTGGATTCTATTTCGCACGAGGCTTCTCTTCTGCATCACATCATGGTTCAATTTCTGCTCCAATGGGCACGTGTCGTCCGGTGTATGTGAAATCTGAGCCAATGCGCTTCCTGCAATTAAAAGGAGTAAGTTCTGAGTCGATATAGTGTTGGAGTCACTTGGAATGGCTTCCAAGATGTTCAAAATGGAAACGGTCAGTCCGAATACCACTTGAGCCTGTTTTGCAAGCCATGAAGGACCAAGATACTCCGCCAATTCTAACTCGGTACTGGTTCCAATTATTTCTGGGAATGCCCGGCAAAGCTCGAGGAGAGTAGCTAATCGATAACAGCGCGCTGTTGAGATAAAGTGATCCGGAGTTGAATGTGAGTCCCCAGTATCCTCGATCAAAATCGCGAGTGGGAGTCGAGTCTTTGTAACCTCGTGCGCTAGATTACGAGCCTCCTTGACAAGTTGTTCGTGCAACTCTTCTTGGTGAGACTCGCTAGACTTTAGTATGCGTAGACGGTTTACTAGCCTCTTTTTTCTTAACAATGATCCGGCTTTGGCTAGGTTTATAAACGTCGGAGTTCCGACTCCTGTCCATGGGGATGGGGATATTGTTGTTGTAAATTCTTGACAAGAAAACCCATCGAGATATGACAGCACTTCTGTCTCTTGATCAACAAGAAATGAAGACATTGTTTCCCAGTACACCATTAGAGATACGAGAAAATACTGTCGTGAGGTCAAAGGCGGAATGTTGTTTGGATCATCCAGATTGTTCGAAGCCATCCAGTTCCGAAACAGGGGTCGCGAGCCAAGGAGATGAGACAACCCCAATGACGACGAATCATGCCAAGCCTAAATTAGTAAAGTTAGCCTCGTGCTACAGACTAAGAAAGAGTGCATCAAGGAGACCTACCGAAGTCATACCGAGCAGAATAATGCCTAGCAACACATCGTCTTTAACCCGAGATCGTTTCAGACATGTGCTATGCACCCCCGCACCTACCGGTGCTGGCTGAGGAAAGTTTAGGTCGATAGTTAACAATTCGTTGGATAGGTAAGATATGGCCTGAGTCTGAAACCCAAGAGAAACCGAACTGCCATCTGTCTCGTTTCGATAAAAATGCGCGGCCGACATGCTGAGAACGCAGTAGTACACCAGTGGTGACTGGATGAGCATCCCAGTAACCTCGGACCTAAATGGATTTGTCGCGGAATCGAAGCACGAGTTGATGCGACAAACGAGCGAAAAGTAGTGATCAAGAAGTATTGATGGCTGGTCTGTTGGAGCATGGAGCAATCGAGAGAGGTCATGGTTTTGCAAGAAAGGTGTGAGTTCTAGAGCATCCTGTGTGAGGGGGAGATGCTGCGAGCTGCTGGGTGGTGATGAAATGATAGTTATATCAGTTGAGGCATCATCTCTGGAGGCCCAGTCATTCTCGGAGATTTGGTTGCCAATTTCTGATGCCGTAGATTCCAATGAGCTTGGCCGCGACGGTGAATCTATCGTGTCTGAGAGGATAGCCTTTGGGGTCGATGGGCCTCCATCTTCATTACTTGGTGAGTCAGCCAAAATGGCGTGCGATGCTTTTTTGACTTCTTCATCAAACCACTTAGAAGATTTCGTCCGTCCAGTGTGTAGATTTGCAATGTCAAAAGCATGCTTCTCGTATTTCGTGGACCATTTCATACGCTTGGTATAGCCGGGACACTCAACTCCCAGCTTCACGCATCGGGAACAGCTAGGCTCTTTTTCGTCGCATTTTAAACGCTTGGTATGGTGAGCAAATGGAATTGGATGAAGCGAGAAAGGAAAAGGCGCACACGTCGTTTGCAAGTTAGGCAGCCAGCTAGACATCTATGATCAGTTTTGCTGCGCGAAAATGGATACGGTGGAGACCTACACCGGGATTTGATGGTTTTTCTAGGATTCTTGTTCATCGTGCCGGCCTCAATGGACACTGAGGCCAAGGTGACAGGAAGGAGATTGCAGGTGAAGATGGGCTGCGAGTGACGAATCTCCAGGTGCAAAACAATGCGGGGGTGGAGACCAGTGCTTGCGACTAGCGCCAACGCGCCGGCAACTCTGGATGGATTGGGTAAGGGGTTACGATGTCGAGGCACGGAACAATCGGAATCCACAGTACAGTGCTGATTCAATCAGAACTCGTGTCTAGCAATGCTCTATCTACAGGGATATAACTGGCAGTAATTCAGCAACATTTATCCCGCCTTCTTATCACTTTGCCCCACAGACACCGCCACAGCATCTATCTCAATGAGCGGGCCCACGTAACGCTTGCTCGCTCGGAATGGCCAGTACAGGATTCCGAACAAGAGCACCGCTCCCAACACCAATGATGCATAGTTCATATTCTCTGCAGTAACGGGCTGGTAGGGAGGGAATACGGAGAACACACTTGTCAGTGTGAGATATGTAATGGCAAAAATGTTAATGGGGATGCCCGCCTTTCCGAGTCGCCAAGGTCCCCATCTCAGCGTGTGGGGAGCCGCGATCCGGCGCCAGAGGACAAGGATAATTGGCGCTAGGTACGATAGCTGCAACCCAACCACCGCAAGCGAGAGCAGGGCATTGAATGCAGTGGTGGAGCCAATGTTGATGAGCCCGATAAGCATCAGCAGAGCCGTGGTCACAATGACAGCCCTGGTGGGAATCCCACGTCGCTCATCAATGGCCAAGAGAAACCGAGAAAATGGCAATCCTAATGCATTCAGTCAGCGTCTGTTTCCCACTTGATTCACTTGATTAACATACCCTGATCTCTGGCAAATGCCCACATCACTCGTGCGGCAGATGTGATGAGCGCAACCGTGGATAGACTTGCCATGACCACAATTGCGGCCGACATGACGGATGCACCCTGGTTGCTGCCAGTAATATAGTAGAAAATCTTGATAATAGGGAAGCCGGTTTCCGTGGCCAGGGCGTTGGCGATATCACCCATGCAGAAGAGCAGGGCAATCAAGAACCCGAACCCAAGCAATCCATTCACAACAACACAGCCAACCATGGCCAAAGGCACGCCAGTCGCAGGATTATGCATCTCCTCGCTAAGATGCGTCGCTCCATCATACCCGATCAGGACGTAGCATGAGCTAAGCATTCCTATGCACCAGGCAATGCCGTCGTTTGACCATCCAGAGTTATTTTCGAACTGAGTGAAGACGAATTCGACCGAGTTCTTATTCGGAGACATAACACACATGACTGTGATCATCACAATAAATAGTGCGACATGAAGCAGCATTGTGAGCGTTTCAATCAACGGCAACACATTGCTCCCTAAAATACTGATGGCCGTTGACACCAGGAGGACTAGCCAATACAGGAGAGTCCCATGCCATCTTTCATACGTGTAGTCATCGGGGGCGTAGTTGAGGACGAGGAGGCCTTGAATCATTGTACCGGCGAGAAATGGTGCGCTACCAGCGACGGTGATCCATCCAAAAGTGCTGCAAAAACAGTGGTTAGAAGTGATGCTCTTTGGGCCCGACAAGCTTTCCTTACCTTACAAACCCGCCAAACCAGCTGCTTACCCCCTGGATGCTTGGCGGACTTAGCTTTGCGACAAAATGGTACTGTCCGCCCGCGGTCGGATAACTAGGGAAGATTGCGGGGGTTAGCCTCGATACTAGGACTTCAGGGTGAAAACATACGCCGAGGCAAGTTCTGCAAGTGACATTGCTGAGCAAAGCGAACCGAAAAACGCCAGTATCGCTCCGTATAGCAAAGATACTGGCCCTCCACTGACTAAACCCGTTGCCATTGTGCTGTTCATCGAGTTAGACCTACAATAGTATCAACTTGAAGGAAGCTCCATGGGTCATACCTGCACAATGCTTCCCAAGTGGCCATTAAGGATACACATAGGGATAGCATAGAAATAGTGGAAAAGTTGCGCTGTCACGGTAAGTTTCATGGAGTTCAGTAGATGACTGGGAATACACTACCTTGAGCTCGACCGCGCCGCCTCCTGGTGGTTCTTGGTCATTGTATTCAACGTCGGCTGGAAGCGACATTATGTCTGTGAAATGATGATTGTTGTACCACGGCTAGGTTGTGTGGATAAGACGAATAACAGAGTCTAGAGCTCTGCATAAAGGGCGAAACAAGACTATTATAGGAATTTTCTGTCAGAAATGTGTACTTGGTATCCTTATTTGTGTACCAAGTATTTCTAGTTATAACTAACCATTTTACAATACCCTAGTGCCCTTGCCACCAACAATCGATAGCTACTTTTGCCCTATCTTGTCACAGTGCCCGCGCCATTGGGCGTCGTTTCAGTGCACCATCACAACAATCAGTTTACTGTGAAGGCAGAGGATCTAACAGAGGTAACCACGAGCCCCGCGACCACTGTGTGGCCCACCCTTGCATTGTGTCGTGTCAGTCCAATTAGAACTCTCTATTGTGCATCAACGCTAACTTGTATGCCTCACATAGCCCCGTGATTACAGACACGAGAGCTGAGAGCACCTCGTACTTTTTATCCGTATAGGGTAAAGCGTGTTGCGGGCGGAACTAGGCTGGCCGCTTTCCGAAAGCTCTATGATTTTATTGGCTAGATTTGTGGGTCCATTCTTTGGCCCAGTTCGATGGCGATAAGCAAAGCGGGCTCGCACTCTGTGGCTTAGTTGGGCAAGGCTTTTCTCTAAGAAAAAGCCCAAATCGGTTCCGAATGAAGGCTTATTCTAAGGAAATCTCTCCATCTTGGTCTCGCACATATTAGCCGGATTTGGAACAGAGTTGGACATGGCAGCGACAAAACTGGCTAGTTAAAATGGCTGGGAGGGCTGCCATGATGGACGGTTATCGTTACCAGTATCTCTGGAGTATTCTCATGATTCATTGCCAAACCCAAAAAACGCAAAAATGCCATCGTCTAGAGAAGGATACTTGTGGACGCCCAGCGGCGAGACCACCGGTCTGACCACTGATGCCGTCGTAACTGGAACTCCAATTTCGGCCCTTCATGACAACTATGACGTCATTGTTATTGGTACTGGCTTTGCTGGTCTCATTGCTGCACGAAATCTCAGCAAAGATACAAACAACAAGGTTTTACTTGTTGAGGGACGCGACCGCATTGGTGGAAGAACATGGACTGCCAAAGCCTTGGGCGAGGAGTTTGAGATGGGTGGAACTTGGGTGCATTGGTATGTCTTGATGGATCAACATTGCAAGGTCGGATTGCTAAACCCGAAGTGCAGGAACCAGCCTCATGTCTACGCAGAGCTGCATCGATACGACCTCCACCATAACCTCAAACAATCTGCCGGAACGACGGATGCGAAGAAAAGCTATTATACTCCAGCCTTGGGAGCTTGCGGCGAGGTTGAGGGGGCAGACCTCAATGCCGCCGTTCAAAGAGTTGCTGATGCTTTCTTCTCCATTGACGGTTTATCAAGTCGTGACTTGATGCCGTATCCCCACGAGCCCTTGAGAGAGCCGGCACTCTGGAAGAAATATGATCACTTATCCGCTAAAGACCGTCTGGACCAGCTGGACATCCCCCAGGGTGAGAAGGATCTTTTCGATGCCATGATTAGCACTTTTGGAAGTGTGCCTGGCAGCGTGTGTGGCTTTACTGAGGCTTTGCGATGGTACGCCCTAGGGAACCACAACATGGAAGGTGTCTTTGAGCTGGCGGGCATGTTCAAGCTTGGAAAGGGAGGCATGACTTCCTTTGCCCGAGCTATCCTATCGGACTATCGCGGGCACTTGCTCTTGAACACGGTTATCGATAGTTTTGTGCAGGACGGTAAGTCTGTCACTCTGACAGGCAAGAATGGCTTCAAGGTCAAGGCGAAATATGCCATTTCGACAATTCCTCTGTATGTTCATTGTGCGAAGCTGTAAACACTGAGCTAATGGTTCACAGAAACTGCCTTTCGGATGTCACCTTCTCTCCGCCGCTCTCGCCAGTTCGACAGGAGGCAATCAAGGCTGGACACGTTAATCAAGGAGCAAAGATTCACTTTCATCTATCCAAGGAAGAGCCCGGTTGGTTTTCTGTAGTGAATGGCTACGGAGTGTCCCCATGGCTGTTTGGCTTCTCAGATCATAACGGCACCTCCAAAAGGGACGGAACTTACTGCATTGGTTTTGGGTATAGTTCTCACTTGACGAAGCGAGAGGAGAGCAAGGAAATTATTTCAACCTTTAAGCAATTCGTAAAGCCTGACGCTGAGGTGAAGGAGTATTTGACTCATGACTGGATGAATGATCCACTGGCCAAGGGTGTTTGGGCTTGCTGGGGTCCAAACTCTGCATCCAAATGGTTGCAGGAACTCCAAAAGCCGGATGGAAGAGTCTTTTTCGCCAGTGGTGACTGGGCGAATGGTTGGAGAGGATTCATTGATGGAGCGATTGAAAGCGGTGGCATGGTTGGGAGGCAGGTAGAGCGGCTTCTCGATTCGGCAGGGCCAAAGACCAAGCTGTAATTCTACAGGTGGCATGTTTTGAGAAGATTTTAGTAAATAGATTGATATCGCTTGGTTGAGCCTAAATTTTATTTTTACGGCTAGAAATAAATATCCTTATCCAAATGCTCAGAAAGTATGTATACATCTAAATCGACGGGGTCTCAACCTATCACTAAGAACCGAAATTATGTTGACCATGCCAATTTTCTTCAGGTCGACCAATTCTCAGCATTCAATTCAATCTGAAGCCTCGGCATTGGAAAACCTGCTTATCAGCTTTTGCTAAAGTGAAATACATTATAGGCTGGTCTTATCGGTAAAAAATAGTCTTGTTCTTTCTGTGAGCCACCAAAATTCGGACTTCGGGGCCGCGGCGCCCGCGGGACCCGCAGGGTGTTGATGCTATTGTCTTTCCCATTATCTCCAACTCTAGATTCATGCACTCCTTCCTTAGGCCTGACCAATAGAATAAAATGCAAGACTTGCTTACGACGCTACGGAATGTTTGCACTCCTCTATTCTGAAAGGGGACATGAAGTGCGAGCTGCGAGCTGCGGATGACCAAGAAGAGATAGCCCAGTTGTGAGAAACAATATGCTTCACATCTATATAAACCAACGTGATATTCAACACGCAGCTCTATTGATACAAACTAAATCAAACAACCACACTGTACTTTGGAAAACAACATTCATACCATGTTTCGATTCTTTTCTCAGACCACAACCAGTGATGATGCGCCCCGTGCCTTGCCATCATCCTGGTACAGAGAGCCTGCCATGTATGAGCTCGAGAGAAGAGCTATCTTCTCAAAGAGATGGTTGCTAGTCTCGCATAAATCAAGGTTTACTGAACCTGGCGATTACGTGCGCTACGACGAGGCGGGATTCGCATTCTTTCTTTGTCTTGATCGACAAGGGAATCTAAACGGGTTTCATAACATTTGCCGACACCGAGCATATCCGGTCGTCACCAAGGAAACAGGAAATGCTAGCATATTGGCTTGCAAGTATCACGGTATGGCTTGACTCGAAATTCAATCCTTGACACCTGTTAAACAGCTTACAATTTAGGATGGTCATACGGCCTCAGTGGAAAATTGGCGAAAGCGCCGCGCTTTGAAACCATGGATTCTTTTGATAAAAGCGACAACGGTCTATTTAAAATTCATGTCCACGTGGATTCTCGGGGATTCGTATGGGTCAACCTCGAGTCCGGCGATCGACCCTCGACACCATGGTCATCTGATTTTGAGGGATCAGATAAGCAACCGCGCCTTGATGATTTTAATATGGATGATTATTATTTTGACCACGCCTGGGATATGAATGGCGACTACAATTGGAAAACTCTCATTGACAATTACAATGAGGTAAGAGGAACGCTCACTGAATACGCCTGTGCTAAGAAAAGAAATAGTGCTATCATTGCAGTGTTGCGCATCCCGGGATTGCGGCGACGTCTGACCTGAACTCGTATAAAGTTGAGGTCACGGGAGGCCAAATTCAGCATTTTGCAAATGACAAACCCGAAAATGACTCTGGTCTCAAGGTCGCCCCGACATACTTCTTTCCCAACGCATCAGTCACCATGACGTAAGCATATTCCACGTCGTGTGGACAGGTTCAAGTTCAAGGCTAACTTTGAGCTACATCTTAGAACAAAGTACTTCTACCTGATGCGAGTAGTCCCAACCTCGGCAACCACCACCTCGATGCAGTACGAGGTGTACCGGCACAAGGACGCATCGGACGAAGACTTTAAGAGCACAGATGACTTTTTCAAGCAGGTTGAATCCGAAGACAAGGGGCTGTGCAATGCTGCCCAAAAGAATCTGAATGCGGGCACATATGTGAGCGGGAATTTGCATTCCTTCAATGAGAAGGGTGTGCTGTATTTCCAAAAGCGCTTGAAAGAGGCAGTCATGGAACACCGAGAAAAAGAGGAGATGGCGGGCGGGGATATCTGGCCTCAAAGGCGAGCCAATATGAATTCCAAGGCGCTGAAGGAAGAGATTGAGTTTTGCGAGGGACTAGCGTGTGGGCCTGAAGGTGGAAAGATTGAGTGGTAAATCATATATGGAACGCGCAGGCCTGAAATTGACGGTGTATGTAATTACTTCGCCATAGTCGAGAGCCTGGGAGGTATCGGTATCTATCATATGATGGTTGTCATATTTGTTGGCTCGCAACGAGGTGTCGGTTCTGTGCAATGATGTTGGAGTTTTTGATAGTTGACCTAAACAGGGACTCAAAAATAACGAATTAATCAATGAAAGAAATAATGAAAATGACCCAATACAAGCACAGTTTGCTGTCAAAAAGTCCTCTGTACCGCTCCTTTCGCTAGATCTCTTCAAACCTCATCGGTATTGCGGTGTCGGGTGTTGAATGGCGGAAGGCATCTTAAGTAACGAGTGGCTAACTTTATCTCTGATTCACCAAAGCAAAGTTTATTCCCCAAGGGATCTAAGTTAATTGTTCTTTTGCTCAGAACGAAAATATTTTCACGACCAAATCTATTATTGAGCCCTATTTGTATGCCACCTCTGTGACTTGGTTCCTGGAACACCCGGTTGAGCCTATCGCTTGTTTTTTCTTAACTAGAAGTAAATTGCGTTGTCACGTTGGACTCTCATGTATGCCTCAGCCATTTTGGAGTGGTATGACAAAGAAAGTTCCACTCCCACCGATCCACTCATAGATGTCTCCCTATTTTTTGGGCTTGTCGGTTTTTCAAACCATCTTATGTTAATTGTAAGCGAATATGATGCCAAGGGATAATGCTGTTGCCCAATTGATGACTTGCTTGACGACTACCAAAAAAGGGTTGTCTGAAACTATCACGGAATAGAGGGATATAGAAAGACCAATCGTCAGTCCCAGGGAGCTGACAACTTCCAGATATGAAGCTGTTGTGAGGATCGTATTCGGCGTCGCTGCCCCACTGATAATTTCCTCGCAGATCTACCCCAGTTATTTTTCGGTATATGGAATTAAGAGTTGAATATCACTTACCTTCAACTTTTCTGTAGTATGCAGATCGACAAGCCATTTTCTGTACCTTACCATTGACAAGTTATCTGCAATAAAATTCACATTCGCAGGCATATCCCTTATTCTCTTCGGGATGCTACCTGGGAGGATCAAGCTCAACAGTGCGAACTCCTGTCTAACCTCTTTGTCAACCTGGCAGCGTGTTTCCATCGCCGTCTTGGCCATTTCCAAAGCCCGTTCAGCGTCGGGCTCCTCATATTCGGAATCCGAGGAAGCTTTGCAGATTAATGGCTGGTCAATTGCTTTCAGACGTTTCTCGTAGCTATGTCGCTTCGAAATATGGAGCACAGGCCCAACAAACAAGGGAGCCATAAATTGCAACACGCTCAAGGCGTCACTGGTCACAGTGCTCAAGGCAATGTCGTTGAACGAATTCGATGGCCCATATAGCCGCATAGGTATACTAATCAAAGTACAAACGCAAAATACAGGCCATGATACTTGGTAGATAATGTCAGCGGATTGGGAATCCCCTACGCCATCTCCCGTCTGTAGCATGATGATCTGGCGTTCCTGAGGCTGCCAAATATGTTAGTAACGTGTAAGCAACTGTACAATATTTTAGTACAGCCGTACAATAAAGTCGAGGAAAGGATGGGACCTGGACAACTTGCACCGAAATTGTACAGGGTTGATGCGAATTATTGGCGGGGCTCTGGCAGCAACGTGCCTGTAGGGTCTCGGCTTTTGAGGGACACAATTCGGCTTTTGGTAGCTTTTGTTCGACCAGACTTGATTGAGGAATTCTGAGAGACAATTAGATATCCGAGTAGCGGCTGAGGAAAACAACGTGGTGTAAGCTAGAATGACACGTCATCGCAGTCAGCCTTATCTATTCCGGTACGGTGGAGTGGGTCTAGGTTGGAGGCCTGGGATTCTTGGTTTGGAGAATGCCGACAAGGCCCAGTAGGTAATAATACCACACCCCAAGATGATAGTCGTCATAGGTAGTCCTGCGACTACAATAATCGATGAACTATTCCACCATTTACTTGGTTCTTTTCCGAGCTGGCATTGTGAGTTGCTGGTTGCATGCATGACAACTGCTCTGCGGTCAATCCGTCACAACTCGGCGAGAGTGAAGTAGCCAACGACCCATGGGAGAGCAAAAGGGCTGAAACCAAGAAGCTCATAGTCGTGTCAATGGCGTCCTAGGGCAATCGAATTTAGTTAGATTCTTTTTTCGATTTATTTCGAAGGTATTTCAGACGCTGGAGACATGTCAGGAGAGACTGTTGAATCCAATCCAAGTGTATTATTATGCAACATCCAGCTTGAAAAAAAAGCCTCTACAGAGTTTGGCAATGATGTTATCTAAAAATATTATAATGTGTACAAATAATAAACTACCGTTTCGCCAAGTGTCACCGATTCAACAAAATCACAACAAGATGACCTCTCTACCTTGAAACTTTCGTCAAATTGATCCGATAGCATTTTATCGATCGGAGGTTAGTAAAAGCGACAAGTTCCGAATGGCTTTCGCTTTCATCATCCTCAGCCTCAGGAAAAATGCAGAGTAGCGAGCAACTTTGGCTTTGAACACCCTCAGTCCTGCCTCAACGATTCTGAAATCTGCATCATCAGCTCCACTGAATTGTGTCATGTGAAAGTGGTCCTTGGCAATGTGTTGGATCGTTTCCAGCTCTGGAATTCCAAGCGTTGACGATCCTTCCTCCACAATCATGGTATGCCCTGGTCCATACTGCTCTTGGAAAGAATAGATGATCCAATTTCGCTCTCTTGCAATGGGCGCAAAATTGCTGTCTAGTTTCTTGAGCCGCTGGGCTCCCGGAAGTAGGGCATTTTTGATCTGCTTGTTCATAGAATAGCCTAGTGCACGGAGCATCATTTGCGCGAATCTGATTAACACGCCACCGGGGTCTGTGCCAGCATGTGGCACCCCAAAGAACATGAGGCCGACTGTGGACTTGAAGATTCTCCGAAGATGCAAACCATTTGAGGATTTGGTAGAATTAAAGCAGGACGACTGCCAGAGCATGTCCTTGACTATTATTCCCCCCAAGCTGTGAGCAATGAAAATGATCGGCCGCCGGGGGTCTGCCTGGCGTTCTGCATCAAGCGCCATTAAAAAGTCCTTTGCTATATCGTAGATGGTTTGCTGATTTTTAGGCGCGGTAAGCCAGTGGAGCATTTCAATCTCGTATCCGTATGTCATTACTCGCGCATTAGGCAAGGTGTCTGGTAGCAGGTCCCGAGGCCAGAAGCAGCTTATGAACTCGCTTGCATTGTTTAAAAGGCTTGGCGAAGATATGGGCGACTTAAGTTGCGGCTTCTCCAGTTTTGGAGTGTGAAGAGGAGTTTGGCTTGCCCGGTTACGGTGCCTATCGGTCCATGAATTCTCTGGACCACCTCTGAACCCATGAACAAACACGATACTGTTTGGTTAATACATCTCCGCAATGAGTATGAGTATCCAAATGCGTACTCGACATCAGGCTCAGGTGGCTCGACAACCACGGTCAGCCCACGAGCCGAAATAGGTCTTGGTGTGGAAGACCCCAAGGGTTTCATCGTAGTACAGATCGACAGTCGTATCGCCTAGTGCCCGTATGATGCAATCACTTTTGTCAACTTGGGCTTAAGCGAGATGCGTGGCTGGATTAAAAACAGGAAATGCGACCAAGTTTGAGGCCAGCCCCAATCCAATAAATAAATTCCAGCCCTATGACTCCCACCTCACACATCACCACGATAGATGACAGGCTGTCCCCCCATCGCAACTCGTACCTTATGTCGGAGATGTGCCCGCTTCCTCATGGAACAAGACTAAAATGATACGAGCTCGGCGAAATAGACCAGCGTGACACTTGGAGTGGAATGATTTGGCCAGAGCTGAAGAGACATCCCGGTGCTGCTGAACGGGCTGCCAATCCGCCATCGTCCCCTTTCCCTGTGCCTCTCAGCCTCGCGCCCTATTGAATAGGCTTACGTCACCTTCTAGGCACCCTTTCAACCAAAATGCAACTTTGTCGGGATTGCCCTGGATTGTTTTCCACGGCCATTTTCTTTCCGTGCGGAAAATGCAGCCTTATTCGTCGCCTGCTTTTTTATATGCATCCCCTGCAGCTTGCGCTGGGGGCGAAGGACGTCTGAGCGCATGATTGGGGGCTGAAAGCGACAGAAAGTCTCCGAGAAATGGCCCCCATAAAGTGAGTCGGCACGCCACCAAAGTCAAATGAAATAGAAGAAATGTCGCGCTGAGAAAAAGGCCTTGCCCGGTCATTTGACTTGCCGATTACCGATATCTCCTAATCTTCTGAGAGCGCATTTGCACACTCCAGGGGCCACCATGGCCAACGACGACACGATCGGCAAATCTCTGCGATTAAAACTGAATACTCTGATCCAAGCCAATGGAAACGACACGTGCGCCAAGGATACCTTTGTAAAAACGATTTGGCCAAGCGTGGAGGCTGATTACAAAGCCATGCTTGAGCAGCTCTTGTCCTTTTGCAACATTCAACTTCGAGAAAACAGCGTGTCGAGCAAGGTTGAGGGCAGGGTCAAGGGTCTCCGTTCCATCAGGGAGTCTATCAAGCGTCGAGAAGCGAAGCGACAGGAGGTCGAAAAAAAGCAGTATAAAAGCCTACCGGACATCTTCGAGGACTTGCACGACCTTGTCGGCCTCAGAATAGTGGTTGAAAACAATTCCGATGTGAACAAAGTCAGTTCCTTCATTCAAAGCACGTTCCTTAGCAAAAAGAAACCGATCACCTTTTCCTCCGATCGCGATGTTGGAAAGCACTGGAAGCCGTGGTTCGGGGCATACTCTTGCACCAACCATCACGTCACCGTGCGTCCACCGACGGTCGAAACGCTCGCACCTTATTCCGATGTCATGTTTGAGATACAAGTCACTACCCTCATGGACAATCTTTACAACAAGGTAGCCCACCCACTACTTTATAAGAGGCTGGTGCCTACGATGAACAGGAGGGATGAAATTATCGTGGATGTGACTCATGGCGTAGCAACCCTTTATTCACTCTGTCTGGAGTACAGCAACGATCTGATGCGGGATGGGAACGTTCCGCTTCCCGAAATGACAAGCGCCCTCGCCAATCAAGACAATATTAAAGGCTTTCTGAAGTCTGTTTCGGGTGCAGAAAAAGCGATCGAGCAAATAAAATCTACTCGAGGTAGCAGCCTCATTCGTATTGATGAGATCAAAAGCATATTTCAATCTCGGCCAAAGAACTGCTCTACTTCGGAGGAAGTGTTGGCATGGGTAGTCGAAAAGTTGCAGCCTACGGCCAAGGGCTTGCATGTCGTTGCTGACCCCCCAAGATCAGAGATAGAGTAGGTTCTCAATTTCCCTTACGAGTATAAAGTGGCCGGCTAATTTATTTAGTATCGTATTTGTGCACGGATTTAAAGGACACCATACGCAGACATGGGCGTGCGAGGAGAAATGCAAAACAGATAAAAGCGCGGTTGGAAACCTCCAACAAGCCCTTGGAAAGGCTGGCGATGTGAGAGAAAAGGTTGTTTTCTGGCCAAAACACTTACTCCCAGAGATTTGGCCAACTGCCCGCGTGTTGACCTACGGATACCATTTGGATATCCAATACCGCCACGGATCTCCAATTGGGACATCCTCCACCTATGATCTTGCTGGAGACTTTTTGGTGGCTCTGGAAGCCGAGCGGCGCAAGAAGCCGGACAGGCCAATTATTTTCGTCGCACATAGCCTGGGTGGAATTGTTGTCAAGGAAATGCTGCTAAAATCCAAAAACGCCCAGGACCAACCGCGATTACAGCGAATATTTAAATCTACGGCTGGTATCCTCTTTTTCGGAACACTGCACAATGATATCAGAAGGCGCGAGTTCCGCCTTCGCGTTGCAGAATTAGTCCACCGGGTAACGGGCTGCGCCATCAACGATCAGATTGTGAACACATTGTTGCCCGACTCCGAGCAGCTCAAAATGCTCCAAACCGACTTTAACTCTACGGCTCAAGCTGAAAACTGGATAATCTATTCATTTCAAGAAGAGCATGGTTCTATGCTGGGCAAAAAGGTCAGACCTTACTCAACCAAATTAGGATTTTATTAACACGTTTCCAGATCGTTGAAGATGTATCTTCAAGTATGAATATTCCAATGGAGACGCGACAACACATGGATAGAGATCACTTGAGCATGACCAAGTTTACCAGCGTTGATGACCCCGAGTTTAGGAAAGTCACCAGTGCTCTCCACAGGATCGGCATGTCAATGGCTCCTAAGCGATCAATCCTAAGCCTTGGAATGAAAAGTGGCGTGAAAGGTGTGGTTATGAAGTAGCTGTGAGCCTAAACCTACTCTAGTAACTCGCCGAATCTTTCTGTAGTTCCGCTTCCAGTAATTTTTGTTGATTCATACTCGAGTGCCGGCTCGAATTGGATAAATGCGATTTGGCACATCTAATTAATAATACCTTCAGAATGAGATTACAAAGCGTCACTAGAGATCTTCTCGTCCCTTTTTTCTGCAAACTGCGCCACCGTTTTACTTGGCAGTGGATGTTATTTTGCCGCAGAGGCCGCAGTGACCGCAAAAGCCGCAAACCCGCGCTGGCCCCACCACGTGGAGATGACCTCAAACCCAACTAGCCAAGCTCGGGCGTCCAAGTTGAAGCGAGAACGGAGTTAACATGCGGCGTTCTAAGTTTTAAGTCCGACTAAAGAGAAATTTCTCGGTTAGTTTATATTTAATCACCACGGATAGTCGTGTTATTCCACTTGCACGTTCTTGTATCTTCCCAACACTTGCATCAATCATCATTATTCAAAATGGCTACCTACGCAACTGCCGAAAACCACTTTGTTACAATCGGTAACACCAAAATTGCCTACCGTAATTTCGGTAAAGAAGGCGGTGTTCCTCTTGTGCTCATCGTTTACTTCAGGTTGGTCTGATCGTGCTGATTCACCAACCCCCAAGCTAACAAAATATTTGCAGAGGAACAATGGACCATTGGGATCCGGCTCTCATAGACCCAATTGCTGCTCAACGCCCCGTGATTCTTGTTGACTGTTCTGGTGTCGGTCGCTCTCACGGTGAGATCCCAGAGACAATTTCGGGCTTTGCCCAAGTCTACATTGACGTCATCAAAGCTCTTGGGTTTGAGCTCGTCGATGTCTTCGGATTCTCCCTCGGCGGTGCTGTTGCCCAAATGGTTGCCCTTAATGCCCCAGGCCTTGTGCGTCGCCTGATCCTGGCCGGTACTACGCCAAGCATTGGCGAAGGTGTCCAATTTGCGGACCCAGCGCCTTTCGTGAGGATCAAGGATGCCAAGACCCTGGAAGAGAAGAAAGAATCATTTATTGAAGGATTCTTTCCCCAATCCGCCCATGGTCAGGCGGTAGGCAACGAAGTGTGGGAAAGAATGGTTGAATCTCGGCCGCATCGCTGGGACTACGTGAGCAACGATGGTGCAAACCAGCAGGCTGGGGCATTGGGACATTTTATGAACCCAGAAGAGGCCAGTAATGGCTCCTACAACAGGTTCCACGAGCTGCAAATGCCTGTTCTTGTTTTGAGCGGTTCGTAACCAACAATTTTGGATGGTTTACAACTAGAAGGCTAACTTCTATCTAGGAAGCGACGATATTTTGATACCAACGGCAAACAGCCTTCTCATGTGGAACAAGTTGAAAGACGCCACCGCTTCTTTGCATCTGTACCCCAACTCTGGCCACGGATTCCTCTTTCAGTATGCCGAAAGTGTTGCAGGGCAGGTCAATTTGTTTCTCAACTAGGGACTTGAACAGTACGCTGCATGACCGGTGGGACAAAGAAAATAGCAGAAAAACGGGGATTATCACAAGCTCTTGGACATAGTGTGTTGTTCGGGTAAACATGGTCTGGTGGGTAGCGCAACTAAGTTTCTCTGGAATTATTAGTCTATAGTCTTCAGCAGAGCATAGCGATGAATCTATTTAGACTAATATCCCAATGATCTGCTAACTTGGTTCACCACTGGCTGGCCCTTTTCCCGCCGATCAATATTGAATGCCAGAACCTTGCGCACTCTCTCGTAGTAGTGGTTGGAATTTCCGGCGCAATGAGGAGTGATGATGACATTTTTATACTTCCATAAGGCATGATCCTCAGGCAGAGGCTCTGGGTCAGTAACATCCAATGCCGCGCCTCGAATGAGGCCCTTGTCCAACGCCTCAATAAGATCATCGGTTTTTATCACGCCACCACGTCCGGCGTTGGATACGTAGGTCTTCTTCTTGCTCAAGATAGCAAACTGTTCCTTGGTAAGCATGTGGTGAGTCTGATCGGTCAGAGGCAGCGTGATGACCAGAAGATCCAGGTCAGATCCAAGGAAGGTGTTCAGCTGTTCTGGTCCAAAAAACCACTTTGATGGAAATTCTCCATTGGGATCTCCCAGGCCAGGTTCAGTGAAACCATGGTCTTTGCGAGACTCTGGTGTCGCCCGCTCATGCATCGTGTATGCATGGACGTCCATACCAAATGCCTTGGCAACTCGCGCGCATTGGCGGCCAACACACCCATATCCAAGGATTCCCCTAATGGACATGTCATGTCAGCCAAGACACCAAGTAAAAGCTAAGCAATTAAGCCAAGCAACTTACATTCGAAGACCAACAGCATCTTCTGTGTCCTCATCTGAGGGAGGATCTATCCATTTCGCTTCTTTTTGGTTTTCTAGGTACTCAGGTACTAGAAAGGTTATGTTAGAAAATGCGAAGAATAATTCAGAGCGCTTGGGAAAATCTCACCGTGGTGTTGGAAGGCCAAAAATGTGGAAAAGACCCACTCGGCAATTTGTGGGCTGGATTGGTTATGCCTGTTAGCGATGAATTTCCAACAATCGAGACCATTAAAAACTCACGGGTGCACGCCATTTGAAGTGCAAAATGCAATGTCAGTCTCCAAAAACAAGGGCAAATCCAGGATCTGGTTGCACCCAGCGCTGAGCAATTGCACATAGCGCAAGTTGGGCACCATGTCGGGGGTAGGAAACGACTTCCAAGTGAACAGAATCGTTGTCTTCTTCCAAAGGTCGGCAGAGATTTCTTTTGGGATTTCTTTAGCATACATGTCGACCTTGTAGCTGTGGACGTCGATGTCCGGTGAAATATCCCCGAGCTGTTTCACCCACCCAGCGGGGGGCATCCACGGCATGAGGATGATCAAGGTTTCGTTCTTTGAAGACATGGTAGAATTGTTATCGCTGCTGTTCTAACGGTGGTCAGAGAATAGAAATCACATTCGGCTCAGGCTATTAGTATCATGGCAATAATCATGACTCGGCCCAAATCTGTCGTTATTCTCCACCCAGAAGCTAGTCAGACATGCAGGAGCATGGGCCACCATCATGATCCCCGCAGTGACTCGGGTCGGACTCAGCTCAAATATGAGGATTGAGGTTTAAAACAGTCGGGTAATATCTCAGGAGTATTGCATACATGATGTGGATAATGTCAGGGATTAATGACGTAGGGGGATTAACATGATAAGCAAAAGCTAAAAAAACAAAAAAAACTAAAGGGCTCAAATACGCTCATACTCACGTTTGAGACACTGGAATGGTTGACCAATGTCTCGATACCTGATTTAGAGAATTAAATAATATAATATGTTTTCCATTAAATTTAAAACTTAAGCTTACTTCTATTTTGTTGATTAAATTGTTTACCCATTTCGCGACAAAATAAAGTGCTTCAATTATGCTACAGTTACTCGAGATACCCTATAATCAACAATATTTTTCTAGACTACGGGCACAAGCTCAAGTTCTTCCATGACAAGAGCTTTTGGGGCAGGCTTAATGGTGTAGTCTACAAAAGAATGAGAAGTTAAGATGGGAAACTGATGTTGTTACCTCCCGAGTTTGCGCCCTTTGGGTTTTGGATGGAGCATCAGATGGGGCAAAAATAATGGATCTGTAGCAAAAAACATACAACAGCGAGGATTCCCCGGTCGTCACCGACCCGAGTACTAATTCACCGCTTCTCAGCTTGACTATGGGAGAGCGGACGGGATCCCGTATTTTCTGAGAGCTATGGTCGTATGTGCTTGTCGGTGCATGGAATCAGGTCTATGAATTGGCAGAAACCACAAGGATAAAAAATCCTAGGCTATATTACACTCTGACCATGTTCGCGACATCATACGCGTAGGTATCTTACAAATGCCCCGCAATACCCTCTCCGCCTCCGGCTGGGTTCTACTTGGAATGCGCTCATGGCAATGTCGATGGGCCAACCGCGCTCCATGACCGCGAACTTGATCCCAGCCCCACCGGTAGCAAGCGAAGCACTACGTAGCCACAGCAATCTCGGCTGCAGCACTTGGGCATATGACTTGCCACTCAATAATCCATTGTGAAAGGTACTTGGCTGCTTTTATGCCATATTTCCGATGCACTCGTCCCAAATCAAGATTAGTCATGCGTTTCATAAATATTTATCAGTTGGCAGTCAAAAAGCATCTGAATATTAACGATGCGGGTTTGGTTGACGATGAAAGGGTACCCCCCCTGACCCATCGAGTAATCAAATCCAATGCCGTATTTCCTCCAGGGATCACGACCAGCCGAGGAGATCAGATCAGGTATCGAGAAGTAGCTTCATTGCTGGGGTTTGACCACCTGGTCCAGAATTCGATTTTCTGTCCTTCACATCAAATGCCTCATATTTGACTCTCTTATTGCCAAGTTGTTGAGCCAATTGGTCAGCATCTGCGTTTGGATCCGCTTCTGCCATGATCGGCGCTTGGAATGCCGTTGCGATTTCCAAGGGACTCATGGATACCTGACGGCCCAACCGCCAAAATCCATAAAATAACCAACAAATGGCCGACAAATTCAAAACAATAATTGCGACAGTGCCAAAGACGAAATCATTCTGAATAAAATACTTCGTAACAATACGAGTCTGAGTCCCTTCTATGCTTTGTATAGAAGAACGATTCGAAAATGCGACTGCAGTACGGAATGTTAAATCTCGCACTGCGTCTATGACGAAAGCCGATGGGTCCTCCCATGTCATATTACCTGTCCCGAGTGCTGATTCTGGTGAATTCATATATGTATATGACATCGGCCCTGTTCCCATTATAGCCAGTTGCGCGGAGACATATAAGCTGACGTTACTGGCGTATACGCTGTCGACGGCATGAGCGATACCTCCAAGAATAGATGGAGTTCGGAAGCCCTGAGCCCGATTCTCCAATGGCAGGCTTATTAAAGCAATGGTGTTGTTCTTCTTTGTTTTGTTGACAGTGTCCAGAGTTACTGTGCCATTACGTGCATGGAATTGGTATCTGAGTTTTGCTATATGCAAAGTGCATGTCGTTTCGACTAGATCGCCCTTGTAGCCCGCTGTAGGTTTATGTGTTGTATACAGTGTCAAGGTGTTGGCGTCTAAAACCCCGCTTGCGTATATGTTGATGCGCCCAACAGTTGTCGTGCTACCAATGAGAGATGTATCGGATCCAAAGTCATATTCCGAACGTTTCGTGGAACAATGTACATCAAAACCCGGAGCGACCGCGGTGCCCGAGCAAACTCCTTCGCACCCAACCAGGTTCAGTTTAATGCTGGCGCGATTGATAAAATCCTGTACAACAGACGAAAAGTTGGAGGATAAAGCATTTACCGCAGGCGCATGTGTCATATAGAAGCCCGTAGGTCGACTGAACATTTCTGTCGACAAAGGGGCCTGAAATGTGACATCTTCTACCTTTGGCACGGTACTGACAACAACAGCTCTCTGCAGCATGGGTCCGCTTATGAGTAAGGGCATGGCCAACATTGAAACAATGGATACTTTGTTGGCATAACGAAGTTGGATGATTGACTGCCATGTGCTCGACCCATGTTGCCAGTAGCGATGGCTATCGTGCAAGGTGCCACCCTTTAGCATCTTGATCCACCATGCAAAGACCACGCCCTGAGCGTAGGCAAGTGCCAGCCCTGCATTTCCAACAGTAATAAGAATTGCCAATATCACATTTAGCTGGATTGGCCTTTTTGGCGTGGGCCAAGAATTGATTTCTTTTTCGTTGGCCGAGCACAAGACTAACAGCATGGCTACGGTGCAAATGGTGCTGACCAGAAGACCGCAGAGTCCTGAAAACGGTGCTGCCCGCAAAGTACCCGATTTCCATGGTCTAGCTATGACCTTGGACGGCCTGAATGTAGCGATTCCATGTTGAGTCTTTGTGCGTGGTTCGGCTTGATGAACGTCTTGGTTCTGTATTGATGAAGAGTCGGGAGAGTCTAGATTCTCATCATTCGCCACACTTGAGTATCTTGCTTCGTTGTTAACCATCGGGATCATCTCGAATTCTCTAGTGATCCGTTCGTATCCGGAATAATTTAATGATTCTTAATGTGTTGGAGTCATCATTTTATGAAAAGGGCTGCATCGTAAGGGAGTAAAAATATGGGAATTTGGGGGCTTAAATATTTCCAAATGATAGCAATAGATAGACTACTTCCAACTGCGTCTTATTGCATGGACCCCAACTGGAACACCCACACTCATATGCTTCGTGACCCATTTGGGTGTCTTCCGTGGATACAAGTGTGGGTGGAAGAATCGTAATTGGCGTAGCGCAAGAAAACTGAAATGCATGTGATAGCGCCACGCACTATCTTTATCTCACACCAAATTCCGGAATCACAGTGAACTCAGGCCATCCCTATGACTAATGGAATTTAAAGTTTGGGTTTCTCTGGGCGGTACTAATTTATTATTCCTTTCTTGGATCCGTACAAGATGCCAAAAATGGAGGTTAATATTTTGTGGACAAGTTCTTGACGGGATTCCGTATTTTCTGAGAGCTATGGTCGTATGTGCTTGTCGATGCATGGAAACAGGTCTAAGAATTGGCAGAGACTAGAACGATGAAAAATCGACAACTTTTGACCATACCAAAATCTGGACGTGTCCGCGATATCATACGCGTAGGTATCTTACCAATGTCCCGAAATGACCTCTCCGCCTTGTGTTGGGTTCTAGTTGAAATGTGCTCATAACCACGTCGATGGGCTAGCCGCGCTCCATGACCGCGAGCCTGGTCCCAGCCCCTCCAGAGCTTGCACGGGACTCGTGCCGCTCCTCGTAATTATTGAGTAGGAGTGTAAGCTCGCCAAGGACAAAGTCCTCGCAACCACTCCGCGACGACTCAGCCGCTCACGTCATAGGGAGTGGCAGCAGAATTTGTGCCAACATTTATACCTTCCACCGGACCGTCAATTCTTATAATTGAGGTCTTGTCGTCCAGGGTTGGCGCAATATATTTAATTTGATTCAACAATAAGCTATAGTAGGTTCTTTTTTTTTTTGAGTAAAAAGCCAAGGTTTTAATTATAATGTTTAGATTACGTTGAACTCAACTGTTATAGTACATATTTAATTGTATTGCTTGAGAATTGCTTTTGCAGCAGCTGCTGCCGTTGCCGACGCAAATACCTGCCATGTTTTATTTTTATGACAGTCCGCATAATCGCACACCCCCTTGACAATGACACAAGAAATTTCTTCCCAGACACCCGCCCCCTCCATTTCAAAGGCGAGGATTTTATCTTCCGCTGCAATCCTATCTCGCTCTTCTCCAGACTTCATCACAGAATCACCTGATGCAATAGTACCAACATGAATTGCCGGAGCTTGGATTTCGCTGCTTTCTTTGAGCTGCTGCTTCGATTCGAGTCGTTTCCGTGCCACCAGATGGCCTGCATCACATCCCAGCTCGGCACAGCTTGACTTTAGAGCTTTGTCGCACATGTAATCTGACCCGTCGACACAGCTACAGGCTGCGTGCCCCAATGATACGCGATGCTTGTGATGGTAGCCAGGTTCAAAAAGCGTATCTTCGTCCACACCAGGATATTCGTATGTGTCGCGGCGTCTTTTCTTTCGAGATTCCGCTTGGAGTTCGTTGAGAAAATCGTTAGTTTGTGCCTGTAACCGTTCAATCCCCCGCTCCGTTTCGAAAGCAATCAGTAGGTTGCGTATATCCTTTGTTGGCTTGCTCATGTTGTCTTCCATGGTATCTTTTCGCTCAAACCTACCGGGGTATCGCCTGCCAAAGTCATACTGGATAACCTTGCTGCTAATCACGACATCTCCTAGCAGGACCTCGTCATACTCGCTCTGGCCAACCTGGGGCACACCCCCACATATCCCGACCAGAAGTGTCAGCCGTAAACGACTGTAGCTCGACCGAATACTAGCTGCTGCTGCAGCCGCATTTGCTTTACCCATATGGCATAGCAGGACTAAAACTACATTATGTTTTCCAATGCGCCCGGTTGTATAGAGATTTGGATCTCCATCAGCTTTTCCAAAGGGGTCGTCATCTTCGTCCCAAAATTGATCAAAAATAAGAGTGACGGCGTCATATTCAAGCGGCAGTGCACATATGATTGCGACTTCAAAAGAGTCGCGGTCCAGGGGGCGTGAATAAACATGTGCACGTGGTCTTTTGTATGACCGCTCTGCAGCATCAACCTGTGAAGCGTCTCGAGACTCCACCTCTGATGATGAATTGACCATGAAAAACGCATGCTCCGGCCGCGCTGTGGGTCCATCATTTGTTGCCAGAGTTGGCGATGAAGGGGGTGAGACAGATCGCTTTCGCTTCACTCTTGGAGTGGATTCCTTTAATCCAAGTTCGAGGTTGTGGACGACTTCCAAATACAATTCCTTCCGTATCTTCAAGTCCATATCTCGTTCATCACCCCCCGCGGATAGAAGTGCCTGAGATATTTTTCTGTGAACAATGAGACACCCTCTCACTGCTTGTAAATAAGAATCGCCTCTCTCCTTTTCCGTCTCTTCAACGAACTCAAGAAGGTTCAGCCAACTTTGATTATTCTTTTTCTCATAGTGAGAGCTAATTTCAATTGAAATCCTTTGGCCATAGTCTATCTCAAGTAGGAGTTTAGCAAATGAGAGCAGAACTGGATGGCCAATCTTAAAGGCACGGTATTCTGGCAAAGCTGGAAGTCCAGAGGCAAAGGACAGATATGGTAGCTGTTTTTGAGTCCTACTCTCAGTTTGACCTAAGAAATAAATCATTTTCGAGTTTATTTGGGAATCAAAGAAGTCCATGAGTGTATAGCCGAGCCTGACGGCCAAAGCCCTTTTCTCTTTTAGTTGATACCGAGCAGTAGAAAAGTTGGCGAATAGAAAGCTAGGATCAAGAGGCTTGAAAGCACCGTTCTCTATCAATTGATCCAGCGACTGCTTCTGGGGTGATTTGAGGATGGGGCTCTCTATGACTTGTCCGATCCAGACGCCGAATAATCCATAGTGCTGGATCAGAAGACGCAATGTTTTGAATTGACAGGAGTGATGCTGCATATCTTGACAGATGTTGTAAATTTCGGTAATACACTTTGTATCACTGAATTAGGTTAGTTAGATAGCTAACTTGGATTTCAAGATCGAGGCCATTCTCTCGTAACTTACGCGCAAGAATCACACACGGCCTCTTGCCAGCGATCTGAAGTTGGACACGGTGATAGCAAAAGGTTCAGTTTGGGCGAGGAGATCCCGTTTTCTAATCCTCCCGATAGCTTTAACATAATTTCATGAGGGCTTCCGCATGTGAACCGTTGAAAGACAGATCCAAAGGCTGTAATTGCATGCTCTCGTAATCTTGTGTCTGTCCAGGCTTGCCGGTTCACTGTGGACTTTGGTCGAGCAGTTGACTCACGGCCGGTGGTAAATATTTGAGCCATGAAGTCATTGTAATCTGTGACGGTTCGTAGATGTATCTTAAGCTCATCGTCTTGAATGTTGAACAAAGTTTGGTTAGGTCCGCTGGCCAAGTCAAACAGTTTTGTTGAACTTTCCATATAACGAATCAATGCGTGTAATTCGGGATATGTGGGATCAGGCCCAGACTCCCCTGATAGTATTTCAGGAGTTTTAAGAGCGTACCCATCGCAATAGAAGCTAGGAACGTGTTCCACATCCCCCTCCGCGGTGGATGGTTTCACCAGAGCATTTAGAAGAGTGCACAATTTTTGTAGCCGAAGCTGGCATTCCTCAAAGGTAGCTCTAGACAGACCAACGCCGTATTCCTTGGGGAGAAAGATTCGCCGCAACTCGAACTCGAAAAGATCGCGCCTTGGACTTCGGGCCAGTTCAGCCTCGTAGCTGGCGGCTTCAGGTTTGAACTCGGCCGTCCTGTCCTGTAAGAGCGCTCCTAACGTTTGGATCAAGCGCCATTCGTGACACTCGATGAGGTAGATAGTCTCAATATTAGGGCTGGGCTTCATTGGAACGCCCGGGGCGCTCGTGAGCTGAACTTCCTGGGCGCAACGTTCTTCGGTAGGTTGCAGCCTAGTTGAAAGGTTCAGGCTCAAAATGGCCTAATCGGAGCACTCTTTCGTCTTTAGAGCTAATTAATATCGTCAGAGAAACTATCATAATTGTCAACTGAGCTTCGTAGGACTCTCGAAGTAGATGGATCTCTCGAGAGGAAAAGAGTAAGCAGGCTGGGTGTTGGCTGTACCCCGCCCGCGTAACTCACCAATCACAACGAGTCACCCGCTCCGTTCTATTTCACGTGATGCAGCTCTAGGGTCTCCCTAACTCGGTTTCGTCATAAAAGCGATGGATATCTCGTGAGAATTAAAAGGCATGCAGTGAATTTCAAGCAAGGCCGGTTTGTCAATGACGAAAATATATTTATTGTCATTACATGCTCATTGAAGTCATCCACTCACTTCCGCAGAGTCATTTAATACCGCAATTGATCTCAATGGTTCAGTATATCATTCAACATAAAGCCGCTCTTTGCCGGTTTGGCTTTTTGTTGTCTGTATTACCTTTTATGTTATAAACCTTACTGGACGAGTTTCTTCCATGTTTCCAACCGCGGATGTGGGACTTGGTGAAGTTCCCATTTGTTCCTTGTCTTGTCGCGGCATTGAGCCATCAAGTTCCTGTTTATCAGCATCGCCTCTTGTCGATTGACGCGGTATGATAGTTCTGTCTTTATATCCCCATTTCAAGACACCGACATCTCGAAGCCATGGGTCCACATTCTTGCACTGGCTAACGTCTATCCACTGCAGCCTTTCGCAGCCGCACAATACGCTCTCGACCCCTTTACCCGTGACAGAAACACAGCCTCTAATACTTAGTCCTTCAAGCTGATGCAGGTAGGTTCCCACAGCTGGTAGACTTTCGTCATTCACTGCACTGCCACAAAAGTCCATCTTGAGCTCTCGAAGCCCAACAAGACGATTTGCCACCGACTCAACCGCTGCACCAGACAGATTGCAGCAAAATGATAGGTCCAAGTGGGTGATATTAGTGGCCGTATCAACCAGTGCAGCAATGGCATTATCGGATAGGTATGAGCAATCGGCTAAACAAAGACGTTCCAGCCTCGAGAAACTGACAGACGCCCAAGACAAAAACCCTGCATCCGTAATGGAAGTGCATCGAGTCAGATTTAGCGACCTAATCCGATTAGAGGCATGTGTAGCCAGGTGCGCCATGAACCGGTCTGTAATGTGCTTACAATACGACAGGTTGAGAGTATGTAGCTTAGGGCATCCGATTGAGGTACCCGGAGGAAACCTATTTGACTTCTCTGAGCCTTTGGAAATGTTCAACTCAGGGTCGACAGATGTCGAATGAGGCACTACCCAGCCAACAATACGACTGAGAAGATCATCATTGACTTTACGGCAATTGCTGAAATCGACCTCTTCTAAATTCTTCGCAGTTATACTCATCTCAAGAATCTGATTTGCAGAAACATCCCAAACAGATTCCATCATCCAGCGTTTCACGTTCTTTCCACACATGCTCGACAAGGCAGAGAATCCTGCATCTTGAATGTGGAAACATTTGCTGAGATCCATGGTTACGGCTCTGGACCTAATGAATGGTGCCAAGACGTCAGTCAGAATCTTGTCTGTGATCTTTCGGTTGTACAGGGATAGATCGACATAGTTGCAGATCTTTGGAGAATGAGCGATAAGGAGTTGCCAGTGTGAACAGACACGTGATAACCGCATGAGGTCGCCAATGTCGAAATAGCTGAAAATATTGATCAATACCTCGACGGGAAATTCAACGTCTTTTGATATAAACGGCCTGTCCTGATGTGACTGATAAGCTCCTGAGACGATAACTCCTTTCAGAAATTCGTCATTGTCAATTGGCGTTTCATCGGAAAGAGGAATGTCTCCCCAATCGATGTAGAAGTCTGATAACGGGACGTTGTCCTGAAACATATTTTCATCATGCTGAGGAACCATGTCCTCTTGCCGCACTGAGCTGTCTCCCTCTGCACTCATCTCAGCCAATTCTCCCATTTCGATATCCGAGGACGTTCCAGCATAACGGTTTCGGGATGAGTCGCTACTTGTGTCAGCATCAACATCATCGCTCTTTATTTCACCGGCACCACCCTCTTCATCAGTCTGCAATGAAGCTAAGCGGATAGTCAGGAACATCAACATCTGTAAATGACCTGCGATGTGCTGAGCAATCATCTTAGCCTGCCTAGGATCTACAAAATTCTCATCATCGAAATTCTTGCGAAGCCCCTCATGACCAGTTGAAATATCCGTAGGACTGTGGGGCTCAGGGCAGATCATTTCGACTCTTGTTCGAGCACTTTTGTTTTTTTGTTCATCTAGTGCCTCTTTCCGACGTTTTAAGGATTCCGACTGCGGTGTTTTCATACTGGCAGTGTTGGACAAGTGTGATTCTGGCTTGGGTTCTTCGATTTTATAACCGCATATTGGGCATTCGCCCAATACCCTCGGCGATTGAGTTCTGCATTGCCGCGAAATTGTATGGAGTTGCTCAATCGTGAAATCATCCTGGTGAATTTCTTGCACATGTGCGAACAAGGCTTGCGGATCAGCAAAGACCTCTAGGTTATCGTCGCAAAAGGCACACATCCAAGATAACGACATATATATGTCTTGGTGCCAATTTTGTCCGTGAACATCCAACATGTGCCTAAACCAGTCGTCGAAATTGCCAAAATCATGGCGCGCTTCAGCACACTCCTCGGATATGCAGAGATAGGGCTCAAAGTCCTTGTCTATATGGCGCCTATCCCTCAATATTTAGCTCAATACAAAATACATCACTTTTGAAAGATTTTTTATTCGCAGCGTACCTCCAATTTCCAGCTTTTAAAACTTCCTCCGTGAGGGGTGCGTAACACCATTCACAGACGAGAAGGTCGGCATCATTCTTTCCGGGTGGTTTTGGATATTTCCCATGCGTGATCTGTACAGATGAAGTTTTGTTCTTCATCGATCTAGCATTTTGTAGATCGTTCATAATGTTTCTATATTGCGCAGTGTTCAATGAAGATAGGTCCGACTGAGAAACTGCGGGCGCTCGCAGTTGCAACGGAATGAGACCGGCGGGAATTGAGTTGTCGGAATGCTGGATTCCGATCCGCTCAATTTTCTTTGAGTCCTCAGCGCGTGCATATTGTGCTGTCTCTTCGTTGATCGTTGGCAGCACTGGCACGGGATTAGGGCGCCGAGTTTGCAAGGTCGACCGCCGCAACTTCCACATCAATATTTTAGCGTACCTCTCCGCCATAGACTTACTTAGTCGGTCTTTTAATTCTTGATTCGCATTTGGATAGAGGGCTTGTATTGAAGCGTTGGCTAAATACTCAAACGGCTTGAGATCCACTTGGTCGCCGTATTTCTTCAGCCTGGAGGCGATCTTCACATTAGAAGATTGACGAATGGCTATGCCAATCCGATTTAGTCGGCCAAGTGCCTCATCAATGGTTTCCAGGTCCTCTTCGTTCAGATGAATTGAGTCGTCTTGTACATCATCTTCTCGTGAAACTCCCTCTTTGCGATACTTCACAGCAGCTTTGTGACGACTATGAACTATAGCGTTGTCAGAGATGAATGGAAAAACCATCCTGCCAGTTTGTCCTACTTACGCCGAATCAAACTTCTATTCAGTATGTCTAAGAGTCGAAGCACGAGATCTCGCAAGTCGTGCATATTCCGGAGTCTGTGGTCAAGACTTTGGCTCCTTCTCGCAAACACGCCCAGATGGGCGGTCCATGCTGCGAAACGTTGCTGGTACTCTGCCAAAAGGCTTGCTATGGCTGTATCTTCGTTGGAGGTTTGAAAGGTTTGATCACCAAACAGTGTTTCGCATTCACATGCCAGGTTGTAGATAAGATCTTCCTTGTCTTGGAATGTCGATGCCATTACGTTTGCAGGATGTCGCTGGGCGGACATATCCCGGTCCTTGGCGGGCGTGTTGAAGTTTGCAGCACAGTCAGTCCGACCCAAATCGTATATCAAGAGTGGTCGAAGCACTTCTTCAACTCCATACTGTCGACAAATCTGAGTACCAAGCCCAAGTTGGAGCCATGTGCCTTGGTATTTTCCATGACCGCCTTGGACTTCTTCGTGCGCGGCAGTTTGAATTACCCCTTGAAGAATGTTTGTGCGCTGATCCTTGTCGACACCGGCAACTTTGAGAATCTGTGTAGCATTGACCCACGAGTCATGACAACGGCGCATAACGGCTACACCATCGACCTCCATTTCATAAACTGGAATACCTGAATATGTAGCCTACATTAGAAAACAAACTCGTTAGCACTCAGGGGATTATCTACTGGAGAGGGTATATGGATATCGTTCCCCCAGAAATGGAATAGAGCACGCAGGAGAAAAGGCATAATTAAATACATACGCGGTAGACCTGGGGTGCTTCGGGGCGTTGGGGATATTTCGAGCCAAAATGACCAAAATCTTCGTTGGTGCTGCTGATCGTGCGGCGCTTGATCTGCTGTTGCGAGTTCAGGGGCTCTTCAGGAGCGAGACCAGGAGTTGGAGCGACATTGGGGAAAAAGTCTGAAAACTCGTCGGCCTCGCGGGGGAAGTGGTATTGGATGTGGCCGGTCGGTTTATACTTGTAAAACCAGCGCGTGCCATCGTAATCTGATTCCCAGCCTTCGGGAAGGCTCGACATATTACCGTTTCTACTCCTCTTTTTCCAGGCTAGTGGGTATGTGACGTATTATCGCGTGGTCCGATGGGTTAACTCTAATTATTTTTGTGTTCGGAGGTGATGTTCGATCGGGCTCTGCTGCTCCGCATTCTCTGTGATCCCTGTGTCACTTCGTCAAGGAGGGGAGGCAATCTCTCCCAGGCTACAACAGCCGGGTTATACGTGTTTCTGCATGGTAAAGAGCGGATATCGTATGAACCACAACAGCTGTTAAGAGAACTATTCGCTCACCTTGCCTCAGGCCACGCTATCTGATTGCCTGCTTATTATGATGTAACTAGAGGATGTCCCCGCCCCGCACCCATTCCCACTAGGCGGTGAACCTTGGCAGAATGCGAAGTAGCGCTCCTGGGATGCAGGGTAAGAGGTCCAGTTCACCCCATGGGCTACAAATCATGCTGGAATAATTAACATTAAAATGAAAAGACATTATACCGTTACTAGCTATATTTTAGCTACTCATTTTATAGGGCTAAGGGCTTAATTACTAGCGCCTATAAAAATACCAAACTTTAGTGCAAATTGGCAGGCTTAAGATAGCGCGTTTTCGATAACGAATAATCGCTGATTGCGCGGAGTGACTTAAGAACCCACTTTTTGCATTCTACTCGCTCAGCATTGATATTTACAAGTTCGAGGTCGGACTCAAATTTTCATCAATCAAATCCACAATGCGGCTCCCAATGCCCCAACTCAACTCATATCCCCTTGCGCCTGCGCCATATCCGTGAATCACCATCTTATTATTGCCCATGTCTTCCTTCTCGACCCTAGTCCCTCCCTCTCGCCAAGGTCGCCTACCAACATTGACCGCTACAACCTCAAAGTCATCCACGTTGGGCACAAAGTCGGGCCAGTACTTTGCAGCCGCAGCAAGGATCGACTTGGTTTCATCGGGTCGAATTTCAGCGCCCCAGTCACCCAGCTGCTTGGTTCCTCCCACGATGGTGCCACCGCCGAGAGGCCTAGGAATCAGAAACGACCAGCTGTCATCCTTGTTGTGACGGGTGGCAGTCTTGTGGTAGGTGTTCTTGACAAGGACTGTCTGGCCGCGCATGACGTTTCCCTTGGGATCCCGATCAAAATTACGTCCTGAGCAATTGACAACAATTTTCGACCCCGACCCTGACCGTTCAGGGAAATGATCAAATGCATCGTCCAGTTTTGATAGCTTTTTCTGGATAAGATTCCCGCCATGTCGAATGAAGGTGGTCAGAAGCCAGCGGCAGTAGACGTGCACGTTAATAATCCAGGTTTGATACTCGCATCCCCATTTCGCGTCTGGCGGCAATTCATGGGCAGAAAGCACACGAAACTCATCATCTTGATGGCTCGCATACACATCGCCTGTCTTGTAGTGAACCTTGTCATCGGGGGTGTACTCCATGATCTCACGACCAACCGTGATCTGGATACCAGACTCTGGATATTGGCGTGCCAACTGCCTCATCTTGTCTGCAGTGAACAAGGCGAGCTCGTGCTCATCAGTCCGCTGATCATCTGGACCAGGCGACGGTCTGTGATGGGCACCCGCCCACATGGAAGCATAGTCAGGGGATGGGCGCTCAGCGTCTTGAAATGGGGGTACGAGCGGGACTTCCGCCGCCACTATAGTGATGCGGACATGGGGGAATCTCTCCTGCAGTGATACAGCTGTTGTAAGACCTAGTACGCCCGCACCAACAATGACAAGGTGTTGAATTCTGGAAGAAGACATGATGGGTCGACAAATAGTTTCTCAAAGAGCTTTGACCAGCTAGTGAAGGAATTCGGATTCGTTTATCGGCACTATCAGTTCCTTTATCAAACAAACCAACTTGGCTATCACCATCTACATATCTAGAACCGACGTTTTGTGACTCGGCTCTAGCATTTATCGTGAGCCGAGTCAGGTTGACAGGGATGGCACCCTGGCCGCACCCTGGCTGCACCCCGCAAGCAGCAGGCCCAATCTGTCGGTCCCTCAGCGCTAGCGTCTCTCCGCCGAGCCGCTTATCATCCGTGATGCTGTAGGACTGCTATCTATTGACTCAGCTCAACTTAATCATGGGCTGAACAGCTCAGATATGGCGTGTAGGTTTGAACATTGACGGATGGACGGGTGGTCTGTCGTAGATTGAATGTTCATATAAAGCAACCCGGCCCGCTGCATCTTCAATGGTTAGAGTGGACTGAGTCACTACCCGCGTCTTCATTTTCATCATATTGACACGCCCTCATTTATTCGAGTTTCACTTGCATGATGCATTCTAGCCCCACAAATGACAAGAAGCCGAGTCTTGACCTGGACTCCAAGAATGACTTGGAGAAACAGCACACTGTCGAGGTGGGCGAGGTCAGGAACCTCGCCCATACGGAAACCCATCGCGGTCTCAAGTCGCGCCATAGCCAAATGATTGCTCTTGGCGGTACCATCGGCACAAGTCTTTTTGTGGGCTCGGGACAGGCTCTCCGAATGGGCGGCCCGTTGTTCCTCTTCCTCTCCTATAGCATCTTCACTGTACTGGTCTTCGGTGTTGTTACTGCAACCACCGAAATGAGTGCTTACTTGCCCGTGCCTGGCTGTACCATGGCATACTTTGCCAACCGCTTCTATTCAAGGAGCCTTGGCTTTGCTCTGGGCTGGATGTACTGGTACATCTTTGCCGTTACCGTACCAGCGGAAATCACCGCCGCTTCTCTTGTCATTCAGTACTGGGAAACACCTGTCCACATTGGAGTGTGGATCACAGTAATGTTCGTTATAATTGTCGGACTAAATTGTTTCCCCGTATCTGTATATGGAGAAACCGAGTTCTGGTTCGCCTCGACCAAGGTCATTGGCATCATGGGAATGCTCATCATGGCCCTGGTCATTACTTGTGGCGGCGGCCCCACACATAAAGTCATCGGCTTTAGCTTTTGGAAGGACCCCGGAGCCGTCAATGCCTACATCGAAACTGGCGATGTCGGCAGGCTGATTGCTTTTGTTTCCACTCTCTGCTTTTCCGTGTACGCATTTGCTTTTGCTCCAGAACTTTTAGGTATGTAACCGACCAATCCCTAGCAAGATCCTTTCCATCCCTAACCGTCCCTAGTCGTGACTGCTGGCGAGATGAAAGACCCTCGAAGGAACTTGCCCAAAGCTGGCCAAAGGTTTTTCTACCGGCTGCTAGTATTTTATGTGCTGGGATCTTTCTTCATCGGCATGATTATCGCCAGTAATGATGAAAGATTGCTGGGCGGAGGAAAGGGCGCGGGATCATCACCCTGGGCGCTTGCAGCAAAGAACGCCGGGATGAAGGGCTTGGACTCTGTCATCAATGCCGTTATCCTGCTTTCAGCTTGGTCTGCGGGCAATTCCTTCTTATATCTTGCCACCCGTTCCTTGTATTCAATGGCCGTCTCTGGAAACGCTCCCAAGGTCTTTCAGCGGTGCACCGCTTCCGGTATTCCTTACGTCGCCCTTGCTACCAGCAGTATCTTCTCGGTGCTTGCATATCTCAACGTCAGTGAGAAGGGTGCCACGGTTTTCAATTGGTTCATCAACCTGACAAACAGTACTGGCTTCTTGAGCTGGGTTTGCGTTTGCATCATCTACATTCGATTCCGGAAAGCGACAGAAGCCCAAGGCGTAACGGACCTGCCTTATCGATCAATCGTACAGCCTTATGCTTCGTACATATGCGGCAGCATCTTCACACTGCTTTTGCTTCTCAACGGATTTGTCAATTTTCTTGGCGGGCATTGGGAAACTTCCAACTTCATCACCTCTTACGTATGCATCCCTATTCTAGCGGCCTTTTATTTTGGGCATAGGTTCTTCGTTGATCGTGATGTGCCCTGGATGATACCATCAGATCAGGTCGACCTCCACAGTGGGCTGCAAGAGTTGGCAGAAGCGGAGACACTATACAGGCCTACGAAGTGGTACGAAACCATTTTTGGCTAGCGGTAAGGAAACCAACGTTGGACCTGAATGGGATTTGGTGGAGTCAGTAGATTTTAGGTAGAAGATTTTATGAATTGAAATAAGATTGATCAGAATGATATATCTCTGTCTCTTGTGAATTATGAAGTACATTTCGTTCATGCTCCAAAGGCATCACCAGCGCACAAACTAGAATAATCATGGAACAGAAGCAACACAAAACTCAGCCTCGGAGTTTCAATCAGTTATAAAAATTTCGAAATGTTTCCCTTTCGCATATATGCATTCACCGTCTTCGTGCTATTTTGGTAAGGAAGTGACTTGTGCTATTGTCTATTTCGTCTCCAACAAACGTCTCTACTCTTGTCACCCAACTGACCCTAGTCCACTCAAAGCTTCGACAAAACTCCATTTGGCTGCAGGAGGGACAAATGACTCTTGTTAATATCCTTGATCGTCTTACACCTGCATTTTTCCAACTATTAGTATTGAAAGAAGAGCGGGTGGTGTAAATACATACCCAGTTAATGCCATGGCCAACTTAAATTCTTCGTGCAAGAGATTAATGGCAAGCTTTACACCCTCACATCCATTGTACTAGAATGTTGTCAGCAAGTTTCAATGTTCAAATCCAACGCCAAGTGACCAAACATACAGCCAGGCCCCAGATGGGGACACGTCCCGTGAAGCAGTAGTCTGCGCCCAAGGCAATAGCCTTGAAAATGTCCGTTCCGCGACGAATGCCTCCATCCACGGCAATCTTGATTTTCCCCTTTGCGACAGGGGCACACTCGCGAAGCGCGTCAAGTGTTGCTGGAACTCCGTCCAGTTGACGGCCTCCGTGGTTGGAGATGAGAATACCATCCACCCCATGCTGGATTGCCAAAGCTACATCTTCCGCGGTGTAGACTGTGATACTAGTAAGTAAGCATCTTTTATAGAGAGCAGCAATTAGCCGTACCTCCTTTCAGCCAGATGTCCAATTTCGTGACGCTCCTGATCCAAGCGACTGCTTCTGCCCACTCAATGGCGTCCTCTAAGCCAAATCAGTCAGTTCTATGGATCTGATCAATGATTTGGTCTCCTTACCATAGGCGAGATCGGCGCCCTGGTCCTCAAGATTACTCATATCCGAGCCCGGGGCAATGTTGGGATACCCAAGGCCATCTGGCAGGCCAAAAGAGTTTCTGTACTCATTTAGACGACGACCGAGCATGGGCGCATCCACAGTCAACATGACTGCTTTGTAGCCCGCGCCTTCGGAAATTGGAACTGTCAGTATTCCATCATTCTCTCTATTCCTGATGGCTACACTTACTCTCAGCGCGCTGAAGAATCTGCTTCGTAATGCCTCGGCTTTTAAGAATGCTGAACTGCATTATGTATGGGTTTCCCTGGCCCTCAGATGCCACCTCCTCGAGGGAACTGGTTGCATACGCCGATAGAGCCATGCAAATACCAGCTTCGGCAGCCGCGCGTGATGTGGCAACTTCGCCTTCAGGATGGGCAAGCTTGTGGCACGCAGCGGGTGAAAAGCCAAAGGGAAAGGACACCTTAGTTCCGAAAATAACAGTAGAGGTATCCAGATTTGAGACGTCCCGGAGAACTCTTGGGCGAATCTTGTAACGATCATATGCATTTTCATTATCCTTGACTCTAGTCTGGATTAGCATTCCGAACCCAGGCCAGCCTATTTCAGCTTACGTGATCATGTCCATTGCACCCTCATTATAAAATTCTGGTGGTTTGTGTTAGCAAGTGTGTATCGCGCATAGATATGGGGTGCACACCTTTGTACTCTCTGGGAAGTTTCTGGGAGGCCTTCTCTTTGAGGTCATCAATCGAAAAGACCTCGCGGTCAAGCGTTTTTCCGCGATTGGCCATATTGTAATGTATTGCGAACGCGACGGTTGATAGAAACGAGTGGTTTTGGAACTAAAATATAGTCTACCGGGAATTTTATCCGCTACATTCGACATTAAATACAGTTCCAAGACCCCCACTACGATACTCCGAGTCATGTCTCGTGGCCAGCCCATATCCCCAACGCATTTTCATACTCAGCCCTGGACCCTCCCATCTGGGCCGAGTCAGAAAATGGAGCTTGCAAGGTGACCCAGTGCTGCTCTAGCGTTGTTTTCCATAATGCGGGGGTGGAGCATAATTGTATAAATCTCCACCTTGCTGGGCAGAGTCAACGTCGGAGCTGTACAAAAGGAGAAAAGGTTTAGACACCTAACCAATCAGACATTTATGAACGATTTATTCTCTGTCGCTAATAATGGTATCCGCGTATATAATTACCCGATTGTGTATACATTGCAGCCGTGACAATTAGAGCCTCCAAAGCATCTACGCCAAGCCAATTCCCGTTTCTAGCCCGTTCCCGAATCTCTTGTCATCAAAATTTCACTTGGTCTTTGACTTCTTGGACCCAATCTTCCACGAAGACAGCCTTCCCCATCGCGAAGGAGCGGAGGCTTCCAGCTCAACCCTTGGACCCCCAATCAATGTATTGCCTTCAAGCTCGGGCGGCGGCACCTCCAGCTCCGCGGCTTTGCCAAATGACGGGCTCCTTACCGCAGTGGTCCCGCTTAGCGTTGTGGCTAGCGAGCCTCTGCCAGTAGTCGCAGAACCGGGTAACTCGACCGAATCCAATTCGACCACGGGTTTCTCCGAGCCGAGCTCAGCAATGGGTTTCTCCCCATCCAACTCCTTGACAAGGCTGAGATTATACATGTCGCCGGGCAGTTCAGCAATGGGAGGTGGTGCAGACAGCTCTGCAAGCTTATCCGAAGTGCCCAGCGCGAGGCTGGAAGAGCTCTTTACGGAGTCGTAATTTTCTGTGACGCCAAATCGGTTGCCGTAAATGATATCCTCGACGCTGCTTCGGAGCTTGTTGAATTTGAATCCGATGGTGATTTTCCTGAGCGGAATTAGTTCGTCGATTTCTTCGTGGACACGTTCCTGCAGGCGTTTCTCCTTGCCGGAAAAGGTCCTAATGGTAGTTGTAGTGTAGTATTTCGCGGCATCCTCAATCTGCTTCACCGACACATATTTGCCGCCGTATCTAAAGGAGCGCTCCAGGATTAGAATCATGTCGCAGGAACACTTGAGGAGCATCCTGGCGGTGGGGGGCTGTCCCCACAAGCAGCCAGCGGCACCGGCAACGACACCGATGCCGGCCGTGGGGATGGCGGCGCCGAGTGTTATGGCACCGATGACGGCGAACTGCGTCAGGGATACTTTCAGGAACTTCTTCAGGTTGCCCATGACAATATCAGTCATGATTCTTTCAATCTCGTCCGGGGTTGTCTTGGGGAAACCAAAGCATTGCAAGACGTGCTCGCAGATTAGCCGTGACACTGTTGGCGTTCCGATCATTCCCGAAAATGGCAGAGGTACGGCGGCGGTGCGAATGGCGTGCGTTCCCAGTCTCATGCATTCCGTTATCGCCGAGCTTATCTTCTGTTCAACATCAACGACTTGTGCCGCGACGCAAAACAGACGTACTCTTTCGTCAACAATGAGCCCGAGGGTCTGGTTGAGGAGGTCTTTGATTCCCACATCGTCGTCTATATCGTGTTAGCCATGTGGCAGATGTGATTGTGGAAGAAAACCCATTAACTCACTCTTTGATAGACAGCAGAATCCATCGGCCTTGTAGTGTTCGATTTGTGACAGCTGAGTTCGGAGTTCGGCAAATTGTTCCTCTGCCACCCGGTTGGCCTTTTCTTCCGCGAGTCGCTTCGCCTCCTTGTAATCGTCTGTCTTCTCCATGAGCTCTTCCAAAAACTGCATCTTGCGGTAGCCCGTGAGTTTGTCCTTCTTGGTTCCAACGACAAACACGGGAACCTGGTTTGAAAACTGCGCAATGGTCGCAAATGTTCGCTTGTCAGCTTCTTCGATACGGCTCACGTCGGCGTCCACACAGAACCTACAGTAGTCCTGTTAGTGAGAATATCAAACATGTGTCCATAAGAACCTACCAGATAACGTGCAGAGACTCAGCTGGGTCTTGCTGAAAGGCGCGATGTCTCAGGAATTTTGCAATCAACTCGAGCTCCGTGTCGCTACCGGCTTGCCAACCCCTAGAGTCGTGGATAAGTAGTCCTGGGTGCTTTGGTGACTCAAAGGCTACATTGATATCGTGGACACCTTGATCATATGACAGCGACTCTTCGGTCATTTCAACGCCAAATACCTTGTTGATTAGTGTAGATTTTCCCACACCAGTCTTACCGCAGACCAGGATTCGGAATGCCTTGACGCCGCTTTCTTGCAGCTGCACATCCTTCAGCCACGGTGCCATCTCGTCTTCATTCTCCACAAAGCATTTGTCTTGGAAACTTGAAATTTGTCTCTTCAGAGGCTTCATGCTAGGGATTTCAAGAAGTCGGGGGGTTCGATCGAGGATGCAGAACACAGAAGGATGAACAATGGTACCGTTCGGGTCTGTATTGCGTTAGCAGAGTTCAGGAAACTTGAAGAGCGAACCATACCGATTCCATGCCATCCATTCAACCCTTCGGGTCCGAATATCTTGCGACTAGAACCACGAGAGTAGCGATCAGTGCTGAGCTTGATGCTGTGAAGATCGCCCCATTTTGATGGGTTCACCGCATGGGTGCTCTGAAGGTCAAACATGCTGACATTAATTCCATTGGTATACCGAAGACGCCACTCAATCTCCTCGGATCCGTCCAGGTCTGGCTGTCGGCCGGCGTATTGGGGGAATATGAGCGTCATAGGGTGCTCCACGCTGGGTGGCTTGGGTGAGGTGGTCAGGCTTAGTCCGGCGAAAATACTCTCGAGCACGATCCATTGGAGTGGGTAGAAAGAAAGTCCATCGTTGTCAATACCACCACAAATATCGTCGGTTGTGCCCAGGAACCAGGCTTGCACGAGAGATTTCTTTGCCCTCTCGAACTTGTCCGTGACCTCAATAACCTCGGCTGCTCTGTTGGACCGGCTTTCGTTCATAGCCAGGGCATGCCGTAAAGTTTCGATAGAGGGGGCCAAAGAGATATCGAAATGAGCTTTTGGTGAGGTGAGCTTGACCGTGTCAAAAAGTCCGACAAATCGTATTCGGGGAGCTGGATCGCACTGGCTCTGAATGGTCTGTTTTAGCTGTGGCCAATGTCTGTGGTCATCCTCCAGCTCTGCCTTCATGAGCGCGCATGTGGCGTCAAACAGCTCATCATAGTCGGCAAGTTCTCTTCTGGGGAGGCCCAAGCGATGGACGACTCCAGCGACCGCGCGGGCTACGAAAGCGCCATGGCCTGATCCGTACAACCAGAGCTCATCTTGGGAGTGCTCCAGCGTGTAGCAGACATCCTTCACGATGGTTTTGATGAGATCTGTGGTCTCATCCACGACGCCCTTGGTCTTGAACCTGTCGCTCAGCTTGACGGCGGTGGCTGTGGCAACATAGTACTTTGGAATCTGTACAAAGGAGCCGCCCGAGAGACACTCGCCTTCGCGGACCAGCTTGTTGAGTCTCTGGATGCTCGACTGGTTCTCTGGATACGAAATATTTGTCAGCAACAACTCTTCGGGTTCGCGCAACGTGGGGGTTCGTCGTACTGTTAACTTCCCGCTGCTCAGCCCCATCAATCAGAACCACCAGCCGCTTCACCGTCCGCATGCCAGACATGATGGCTGCCGACGTTTGAATCAAGCTCGGCCGAAGGAACGGGATCGGTCAGCACGCTGCAGAATCTAGGAAAACTGAGTTCGAAAAAAAACCGTCGAAGCCTGAAGCGGGGAAAGGGAAGATTGATGAACAGGGCCCACCCGCTACCGGGCGGCTAATAAACAAAGTCCGCTCTTTTTGGTGCTGAGCTGACAGACACCATGGTTACGTCAATCAGCTAAAATTTATGTCTCCATGCTGCTGCATTCCATTCCCTGTAGGACCCCTGGAAAACTCAGCCTCAGGCGCTTACTCGGCACAGACAGGGGGGGACGTGAATCCTACAAACCCGCCCGGCCCATCATGATGGATGTCCCCCTGGCCCTCGTCTGACCCTCGCCCCGCTTCATAAGTCGAGCTGGCACCTCTGGAGATAATGGCAAGGCCGAATTGTGCAACCCAAGACGTCACAATTCCGCGCTTTGCCCCGATTGATCCGTAGGGCTGCAAGGGTTCGCGCCCGAAAACCAATCAGGGCGTTAGCGTCAGCCACCATCCAGCCCTTGGATATCATAAACCGGATTGCGCAAATGATAAGCTGCTAACCTCCATTGGTGCTTAGTTATCCAAATTGTGCCAGACTATGCATCGCGGGGTTTCATGGCAGCAAAAGCAATGCTACACGGTTGATGGCGAAGCCGACGGTTGACGCATCCTGACACGCAATATGAAGTCTGCAGTGTAACAAAGAAGAAAAGGAGAATGGTGAAAAGAGGCGCATTTTCGTATTCAGAGGCTAGCACTAAGTTTGAAATCCACAGTGGCCCTGTTTTGGAAGGTCGATCAATCATCCCAGCCTGGACCTGCCTGCTGCAGAACTGTCCGTGCTAACCTCCGCGATGCAACCAGCCGAGGTGGGTTATGAAGCATTTATGAGACGAGAGGACCTGAAGTCAAAATTCGTGAGCTTGGCATTTCCCATAGCTTTCAGTAGTTTAAACGCACAACCGAAGAGCTGGGTTGGTCCCTGTATGGGGTGTTCCTACCGGACCAAACCCGCATTTTCTAGAGCTTAGTTCTACAAGCTACGAAAGGATAGACTCCACCCAAACCGAAATGAAGTCGGGTATCCGTACTTGAAAAGCTTCTTTACCAAAGGGGTCCACGTGGTTGCCCAGATTCACTCCACGGGAAGCGGCTGTCAAGCTCTGCGTTGCGCAATTCTCACTGCATCCTGGGGACGATCACGGGGTCCCCGGAATCGCTCACTCATGAGCCCCGACTTGTTCCACATCCGCATCGCTTTAAAGCGCTTCCCAATACGTTAAATCACGAAATAAGTCATATTCATTATGGTCGGATCATTGATTCCCAATCAAACAAGTCTGTGGTTAACAGATTTGTGCTATGACTTCCTTTCCTTTCCTGCACTTGACTCCTCATACATTGATTCAATGTTAGGTCCTCATAGTTGACCTATATAGGATGTGCTTCTGAAAAAGAAGCAAATCATCAGTCCATGCACGAGGGAGCCATTCCCTCCGCTAAATATCCAATCTTCGTCTCTAGACACCAGCAGGTTCTTATCTACCATTATACAGCACTCCATTATTCTGATATAGCACCATTCAACATTGTTACTGCTTCGCTCAGATCAAATACGCCGCAATATAGTCTTCCTCTGCATCTCCAACTCCCTGTTGACTACCGACTGCAGCATCGCAAGACACATCTACGGATACAAGTTTATACAGTGCCAGCTTCTCGAGGCCCATTAATCCCTTTGATGCATCCGAGCACATTCAGGACAGGCTTAGCACGGCCTTGTCTCTGGGATTAAAGTATATGCACAATCGGACAAAAGTAATTGTGGGGCCACGCTTCTCGGTCCATCTTCCTCATCGAGCGTCGGGTCAACCCGAGAACGAAAGATACGCGACGCCAAAGCGAGCATGATCAATCAGAGCATCCGGACTATGCGGGAAAGCGAAAACGAGAAATTTGTGCTCAAAAAAACAGGATCTGAGCACGAGGTCATGATCGTGTTGCCACGGTTCGTTATCGTTCCCGGTTTCGGTCTCGGTCCCGGCTTTTATCCTAGTTCAGCATAGGCCCCTTAATATATGCTTCAGTAGTGTGCGTCCGACCACACTGCCCGGCCTGACTGAAGCGCCCGGCTTGAGCGGCGCTCGAAAGTCCAGGTGCACAAAATAACGAGTACACGATGTGCTGAGGGGCGGTGAAGCACTATCAGGATTATAAAGACCACTAGTGCCATCAGAACGAAAGATGGGTCGGGGAGGAGGCTAGTCTTCTAGAAGTTCTCGGAACAGGACCTCCTTCTCGATGTCGCCACTGAAAACAGCCAATGACGGATTCGCCTTCCAAAATAGGTCCCTTCAATATACACGAATGAAATAATTGCCAAGCCCGCATACATCTTCGTCAACATCAGCCAGTTCTCACGCCCAATCATCCGCCATCGCATCCAGCACGCAGTGATTTGATACACACGTAATATGAAGGCGAATTCAGCGACTGGGATTCAAAGCGTCACCGAAAATGGCTGGAATGCTATGCTACAAAGCACTGATGGAAACGTATGCAAGGTACCATTTCCTGTTCAGAATAGCTTCTCATGATTATCACTCCCAGCGACTTGTGGGTCGTCGATCTTTTCGGGGATGAAAAAATCGATAAGAAAAGCCATTGCATGGCCGAATTTAGGACGATATCGCATTGCTTCTGTGCCCACCTAACAGCCATCGAATATATTAAATAAAATCTAACTATTCACGCGTCTTTTTATCATGAGCAGCACGATTGCCACTTGACCTCTAAGTACTTTCTCATCAGGTTCAACGCCCACTTCGTGCAAGAGACTCTCAATTCGCCTTCTCACTTTTCTCAACACGTCCTCTTCTGTCCCAGCCTTGTCGGGATGTGCTTCCCTCCATCTCGTCACTGGGCTTCCTGTACCAAGTCGCTTTTCAAACTCGTCGAGTGTGATGGCTCTGCTCATTCCAATTCCATCATCCTCAGTCCCAACATACTAGAGGGAAAATGTGGATTGTGCTCTCCTTGTGGGAGTTGATGCCTTGGGTGAGCAAGTCGCGACCGAAAGCACACACCCAAAAATCAAAATACAGACCGGAAATGATGACGCATTCTACTAGCTATTAAAAGCATGATTTCTTCCTCTCCATAACAAAATTTTCTCATCTTCTTTCCACATATTCCATATTCTGGTTGAGACACGACAGGTGAAAGAGGGGAAAAACACGGGTTGGGGGCTTTGGAGTATTTACTAGATCAACACAGAAAAAATATCCAAAGCATGGGCGGTACTCTAGTATTCACAGCAGACTCAAAAAACGTATATCTCATTCGGTTTACTATTGATCGATTGCATCGAGGTAAATATTCAAATTTCTAATATGCGTAGTAACAGCTCAGCAGGGTCATTCGTGCCGACTGCTAGAGTTTATAATCCCACGGTACGATTGCCCTCGTACCGACCCTGTGAACCTGCAAGATGAGAACTTTGAGAAGGAAAAGTTTTGTCCGGTAAATATATGATTGCATATTATCAAATTACAAAAGAGACACTGGAGGCAACAACAAAAAACTCATCCTCAGGGTGTTTACTATGCTTATAAGGGTATTCCAATTACCTATAAAACCCAAGTCGGCACAATAAGCTTTTTGGATTAAAATCTTATAATCAAGCTAAAATAGGTTTGTGGTCTTTCAAACTCAAACTCTCAGAATCTCCAATAGCTATATGTGGCCTTACTGAAATACCCTAATAAAATAACTTTAAATATGGCTAGCAATATAAAATGCCTACCAAGTCCAACCTGGCCTCTTTCCCTCACAACCATCCACCCCATTGAACAAGCCTTATTAAACCGGTCATCAAGCAATCATTGTTCAAGTCCAAACGATTTGCTCACTTTTCTGCCAATCCGTGTCTGTTCCTTGAACTTTCATCAGCAACAACACACATCAATCACAACAAATTTTGCTATTCGCATATAGAATGGCCATCGACACCCTTGGCACCACTTCTACTATTAGATGCCTTAGTGAGGATGAGTTATATAACGGAAAGACTTATATTCATATGCTTCCAGCTGAAATTTATCTTCTGGTTATGGATAGCTGTGATTCCGTTGCGCAAATTCTCGCCTTCATCTCAGCAGATCCGCTTGCATTTTCGATTTACAAGGAACACCGGCAAAATATATTGCGAGTGCGGGAGCACGAAATATACGAAAGACTTGGACTAGTACAAGAGGAATTATCTTCAACTTCACTTCTTGCTCTTCGGCTTCGGAAATTATGCCAAAATTATACCAGGTACACATGTGCTGAGTATAAGCAACAAGCAGCGGCCATTTTGGAAAAAGAAAATCCTCTGTATAGGTCATTAGGCCTTTTGTCCAACTTAACAAGTCTCCTTTCGGATGCTAGGGCACTTATTGAAAAATATATCAAAAGTGAGTTGTATGATATATTCATATCTTGGCACCAGCCCGTTCCACTTGCAAAGATGACACAAGGGCCGACTAGGAGCGATCTAAGCAGGATTTATAACGCGGTTTTTAATTTGGAAATTCGCCTATGTGCTAATATCTACGACAAAGGCGCCTTGGATAAAAATAAGACTGGTCGGGATGAATCGCAAGAAGGAAGCATACTGGAATACATGTATGATGAACATCAAAAGAATTTCAGATATGTTGTAAGAAGCTTTGAGGTGCCCCTTGAAAAGGCGAGAGGAGAGAAAAGATCTCAAAAAATTCCCAGCATTAGGGGAGCCATGCAGGATTATCCACCTATTCCGGAATGCCTAGCAACTCAGCAACATTTAATCGAAGGACTAGTTGATAGGACTAACTACGAGGAGGAATCATATATTCTCTGGCTATGTACTAGAGGCATTTCCCTCGTAACTCAACTTGAGAAAGAAGATATGCTAGGAAAGCAAAAGTTTGCTTTGATGAACTTTAAAAGAGTACATCTGGTCTCACCATCACAGCCCGCGCAGTAGGTCGAAGTGGCCTATCTAGTAAGAGTAATAACCTTTACTAGTAACTGCAAGCACTGGGATTCCAATTTATTGGCGCTTGGGTCTGATCGTTGGCTACTATGTGCAAGAAATCACAGCACGCTGCAATCACTACTACTCCTTACCTCTCCAAATTTACACCACAATAGAAGTGTTTCATAATTTTAGAATACACATAATTGAGAGCAAAAAGTCGGTGCCAAAGAAGAGACTAATTATTGATGATCCAATCTTCTATCCTATTGGGGTTGCGGTATAACCAAAATTGTTGTAATTGTCATTGCCCCTGTCATCCACCTAGTCCATCTGGCCCATGATCTCTTCTATGTCGCGATCGACGTAATTCAGCCATTTGTTCCAACGCTTCAATTGCTTCATGGCCCTTGTAACGCACTCCTCATGGTGCTTTCTGCCTTTGAGGGTATCAAATGCATAGGGGTGGGTATTCAAAAACCTTGCTCTTAGCTCTACATGTCTATTCAAAGTTAGCTAGTATAAAATCGCAGATAGTAGATCAACTTACAAGGTGCATTTTTGGACAAGTTCTTGACCAAGTGCTTGCAATGTGTTGAGTTGATCCAATGTCAAGCCCTTGCGGCATATCCTTGTTCCAGCCGGGGGTCTCGGTTCCGAAAGCAGGTCACTGACAATGTTCTCTCTGATGTCATTCTATGAATTCACCTCATCGCAAATACTCTTGTATTCATTATAGTCATCTCGTGACTTGTCATTGGGAAATCCTCGGCAAGTGCCATTAGCAATGCCGGCGTACTCTCGTACTCTTTCATCCCAGTACTCTTCTGGAGCCATGGTAAACTTGACAAAGGAAAATTTATTTTCCGTCATGACTCTAAATGAATGAGTAAGTGTGTGAGTGTGTGTGTGTATATGTGTAAGTGTGTGGTGTGGGTGTGATGAGCGTGTATGCGTATTACGCGGGCGCAAATACTTCTGTGAATGTGTGGATGTGTGTATCTTTGTATTTCACTATGTCAGTGTGTTAGTATATCACTATGTTTGTATGGGATTCAGACGCCATACAAAATTTGAACAACGGCGGCAGCACGAGTGTGATGGTGCATGAGGGAACGCGTTCGTGACGCGATTTCGGTTACGCGACACGTGGTTTACCCGCCCAGCCCGACGGGAGTTGCCGCAGTGCTAGTCTTAATTCTGCAACAACTTCACCTTCCGAGTATCACTACGTAAAGAAGCTTAATAAAAAATTCTTATCATAAAAAAGAATTATCAGATATATTTAGTTATTTTAAAATGGATTATTGTGAAAGATTTAATGGCAGTAAGGGAGATAATCGTTGCACCATCTTCCGCCTATCTCTTGGATGCAAAGAAGCAACAGCATCCAATGCATTCTTGCCCTGCCACGGGGTCATTGCTGCGTGCGCATTCTGCCCACTAAATGTGACCTTGACCTGCCTGCGAGCGTTAGAAGTTGCAGCTGACGCGCCATCAAAAGCCTGCGCTCCCTCGACGTGTAAAGTCCCATCCTTACCACCGCTCCATTCTTTCCGAAAGAAAAACTCTTTGTCGAAACCATCTACCGGAACCTCGAGATCCCAAGGCAACAGCAGATCGACATAGAGATTGCGCGTTATTATGTTGCCCTGCAAAGCATATGGCCGCAAATCTCTGTTAAACACCTCGTCGACCACGGCTTTAATAGCATCCCCGTTTGGCGTGTTTACGTGGTCCACAGCCAGGCCAGTTCTTGCCCACAACGTAACGGTACCTCCTGGTTTCAGGACACGCATAGCGCTAGGCCAGAAGCGATCCATATCGAACCAGTGCGCGGATGTGGCCGCCGTGAGAAGGTCGACGCTGTGATTGGCAATTGGAGACTTGAGATCAACCCCAAGATCTTCGGCAGCAGACACCTCAAATCGTATTGGTAGTCCCGCAGACTCGGCTTGGGCTCGCGCAGCCCCGACCATGCCCTCAGATGGGTCCAAGCCGATGGCATTAGAAAAATAAGGAGCTACGTCCCGAGTGGCTTGGCCAGTTCCGCAGCCGACATCGACGACAGTATCAAGCTCGCCACCCGTGGAGGTGTGATGATTGATGATAACCTTGAAGAGTTCTGGGGGGTACCGGGGGCGGCCCGCAGCGTAGGCATCGCCTTGTGCTTTGGTATATTCGCGGAAAGTCTTCTCTTCAGTTGCCATTGTGAAGCGTGAAACCCTCAATCGGTGGATGGTGTTGAAGGATTTAGGAGTGACAAGGCAACATCAGCACTAAAAGGGCGGGGTGGAGCGAGACCCAGCATGGCCGATTTCATATCCACGACTACTTTGGCGCAAAGATAAAGATATACCCAGTCCAGGTGGGCTGAAGTCTTGATTCAATTACGCTGTTGGAGAATTCTTCAAGAGAATCAACTAATTTTCATATCCTCTTAATGTTTAAATGAAACTATAACATGTCCAGATCTCAACTTGAAGTAATCCTTATCAACGTAGTCAAGAAGAGTCTGTCATTGGCTGACAGGGGAGCTGGCCCCACGAGTGGTTTCACGGTGGGCACGCGACTAATAGTAAACACAACTCACTAGCTACCCAGACAGTATATTCGCCCAGGAAGAATATGGTTGCACTTTTTGTTGCGCTTGTGCGGTGATCTGATTATATAAGCAGGGATATCAACACAACAGAGACGGGAAGTGACATGCATATCTCGGCGTCATTACCCCTCATACCCCTCACAACAATTTGGTGTCATTTTATGAAACTACCTCGGTCATTTTGATGTATTAGCGTTACTAAGCGGATTTCATAACCGAAAAAGCATAAGGTTTCAAAATGGATTGACCGCAAAGGTGCTTGTTGAGTGAACCCCTCATTCATCAAAACACTAGACAACCCGCCACACCGCTCGACACCATGATCTTCAAATCGCAGAACCCCGACATTTTCGGTAAGTCCTTTAGGTGCAAAAAAAGCCCATTGTTTAGATATTCTAATATCTTTCAGTGCCGCGAGATGTGTCCATCTGGTCATTCCTATTCGATTCCAAGTACTCACCCTTCAGTCGATTTCAGGAACATGAAATCCAAGGCTTCACCGATGTTTCCACCAAAAAGCACATTGGATATCGAGAGCTGAAGGACATAACCACTCACCTCTCGACGGCATTCGTTCATGACCTTGGGCTTAAGCAGGGCGAAACGGTTGTTGCGTATGCACGGAATTCTCCATGGTTTCCCGTCGTGACGCTGTCGGCGGCCCGCATTGGTGCTGTTGCTTGCGGGGTCTCTCCAGACTACACTGTTGACGAACTTGCTTACAGCCTAAAGACGAGCGCGGCAAAGTTTGTCTTTACGAGTAGCGAAAAGCTCCCGGTTGCCCTCGCCGCCGCCAAAAAGTGTGGAATGGGTCAAGAAAATGTGGTGCTGATTGATGAATCCAAAAAGCCCGGGTACAGAACCCTTGCAGAGTTGATCGAACAGGGCAAGGACCGGGGCGTGCAAGGCCAAACACCAAAACTTGAACTGACGTCGAAATCAAACGCCGATTTGTGCGCCTTCCTGGCTTTCAGCAGTGGCACGACTGGCCTGCCCAAGGCCGTCATGATTTCTCACGGCAATGTCATAGCGCAGTGTCTGCAAATCCAGCAAATCACGCCGAGCGACCACAGGAAAATCCTTGCCGCTCTTCCCTTCTACCACATTACTGGCATTGTGCATCAGCTGCATCTCCCGATTTTGCTTAATGCGCACGTCTACATATTGCCTGCTTTCACGATGGACTCTATGCTGCAGACCGTGGTCGACTACAAAATCAAGGAACTCCTCATCGTCCCGCCCATCTTGATTCGATTAGCCCACGAGGACAAGATTGTTTCCAAATACGATTTATCACACGTGGAACGCTTTTCGTCTGGCGCAGCACCTCTATCGCGGGAGATTTTGAATCTTTTAGAGAAGAAGTTCCCAGGGACTGGCTTCAGGCAGGGCTACGGCATGACGGAATCATGCTCATGCATTACCAGCCACCCGCAGTCGATGTTTGCATACAAGTATGCCCATAGGGTCGGGACACTTGTTGCATCGACAGAAGCCAGGATCGTTGATCCGGAAACTGGGAAAGACTGCGGGGTCGGTCAGAGCGGGGAGGTGTGGGCTCGCGGGCCTCAAATCACGATGGGATACCTGAACAACCCGCAAGCAACTTCATCAACATTCGACAAGGACGGGTTTCTTCACACTGGAGACGTTGGATACTTTGACGAGGACGGCCTTTTATCCATTACGGATCGCATCAAGGAGATGATCAAGGTCAAGGGAGTGGCCGTTGCTCCCGCCGAGTTGGAAAACGTTCTCCTCGGCCATCCGCTTGTCCACGACACTGCAGTGTGCGGTATAGCAGACGAACGAGCTGGAGAGAGACCGAAGGCTTTTGTGGTTAAAAAGGAAGAAGGATCTTCGGATTGGGAGGCAACGGGACGGGATATTTTGAAATTTGTGAATGGGAAGATCTCTCGACAGAAGAGGATTATTGAGGTCGAATTTCTGAAGGAAATCCCCAAGAGTGCGGCGGGAAAGATACTCCGTCGGCGGTTACGGCAGATTGATGCGGCACCTAGCGAAAGGCTGATTGTACGAGATGAGCGTATCAAGGCCAATATTTAATTTCGGAAGTTAGATTCGATCTACCTTTTGTCATCGATTAATTCTTATAATTCTAGAGAATTGAGTTATTAAAACCTGCATACCACAAATTGCGTCTGTCCGAGCATGTACACATAGAGATGAGAGGTGCTGTGGATATCTCGCAGCATCACTTTATCCCATCGCGCTGCAATCCAGCTCCTTCGAATACCTACACCCAATGTAAAAACATCAAACAACCCAATTAATTGTAAAAAGCCATCTTCATGATATCATTTCCAGCTGTTAACCCTTCCTCAAAAACACATGACCAGCTCCAGGGTGCGAAATGACGTGTCGAATCCTCGTGACTCACCACCACCCTCGACCGGCCTCTATGAGAGCTTCCTGCGAGCCCAGCGCCCATCCAAGACAGCGGCTTCGTGGTCTAGTGGTATGATTCGTGCTTTGGGAACTCAACTGCACGAGGCCCCGGGTTCAAACCCCGGCGGAGCCCTCTTTTTGCTGTTCGTAAGCGAAGCGAGCGGGGCCGTGGCAGCGTTGCCATTGAGACGTTGTTGCCTTGACTTGAATGACCACGAGTCCATTTGTGAGTGGAGCGGAGCCGCGTTGTGGGTCATCACGGTGCATGCCTTGGGCGGAGCAATCCAAGACATTATCACTGACCGTGATATTATTTCACGGTCTACTTGATGGTTTTGTTTCTTTTCTTTTTACGCTGCTATTGCGCTACAAACCAGGACAAGGCAATTTATTAGTGCTGCCAAGATGATGTAGATCTTTACAGTAGTTCCTGACGGGAACTAAAATTCAGCATGGCCGCCAGCCCTACAGGCCCCGCGCGGGGCGCAGAGGATCGACCGTGGTGGATTACAGTGCAAGGATGGGATATCAAATGAGAAATATCTCAAGTTCGCAATTATTTAAATTAAAGAGAAGCAGAGGGTTGTGGTTCATGGTTTAACAAATCATTATGCATGCATGTCGCTTCTTTACCAACAAGCGCATAACAAAGGATTCACGCAAGATCAACCTAAGCAAGCTTCCAAATTTCGCGGGTTACTGCTGGTCCAGACAGGTACTTTGGCTTTCCATAGCGCATGGCGAAAAACCATAGGTTGGATATCCAGGTAAGTTGAAACTGAAACCCAAAGCTTGGAAAACCTGGAACCAACGAATCGGAAATGGTGCCTCGCCTGACTTGAAGGTGTCTTGGCATAAAACAGAATGAAGAGGCTCAAAGGCATGGGCGTGGAAAGGTATTTCTTTTTGAGGTGCCATTTCTCACACCGCGCGCAAGAGTGAGGATTTTACTGCTTCCAGATCCAGGCTGCGCTCCAGGCACCAGGATTTCTAGAGGGCAAGGTCGCGAGACTCAATAGATTGCGCGTCATTTCGTTGATCAACACGTAGGGCTGAGACAGACTAGAATATGTCCTGTAAGACGGCATGACCATTTTGCCTGTACCCCGAAAATTCTGCCAATAATTCAATGGTAGAGTGTGGTAAAATGATGGTCAGCAACGCACCGTCTCCGTCTCGGGGCCGAGAGGTCTCGAGTTGACCGGCTGCCGGGAAAATAAGCCACCACGTCGGCATTCGCATACCCTTCATCGCCGAACATCAACCAACCAGGCGTATTGATGGCGTGGCTCTAAGGCAGCGAATATTGAAGCTGAATACATAAAACAAGATGAAATCTGCCTATGCATTGATGGAGACGAGGCGATTCAGTTAGCACTACGATTAAAAAAGGCAGATTTTACAGCTACACCAAAAGTAAAACAGGCTCCAAAATGGAAACCGGTTCAAAAAGCACACACTTCCTTGAAGGAAAAAAAATCATCGTCGCAGGCTCTGGCTTCGCCGGTCTCGCGTTTGTCGTGGCGCTCCGCAAGCTATGGGACCCCTCTCTGGAATTCCCCGAGATTGTCATATACGGCCGGGACTCGAGGGAGCTCAGCCAAAAACGCGAGGGCTACTCGCTGTCGCTCAATGGCATGGAAAGCGACAGCGGGCTGATTGCGCTGCGCGACCTGGGCCTCCTCGACGAAGCGCTCGAGCACGCCGTCGCGGGCAACGACAGCATCAAGTCGTTTCGGATGTGGGACAAGGGTTGGAACGCTCTCATGGCGATGCAGTTCAAGCCGCACGGCGGACTGCCGACTGCAGGCATCCGCATCGCGCGCAAGCATCTTCGGGATGTTTTAATCAGGGCCTGCGAGGGAGACAAGGATGTCATCACCTGGGACACGGCGTGCACGTCGGCCGAGTGCCTGGCGAACGGCCGGATCCGCGTCCAGCTGGAGCGGGGCGGCAAGGCGGAGACGGACGAGTGCGACTTGCTCGTGGCGGCCGACGGGGCGCACAGCAAGTTGCGGGCGGGCATCAGGCCTGACGACGGGCTCATATACCGCGGTGTGGTGCAAATGGGCGGCGTAGCCAGGTTCCCTGAGGGCATGCCGCCGCCCATCGACTCGAGCTGGGGCATGGCCGTGTCGGGCCAGGGCGTTGGGTGCTTCATGGCGCCTGTGGATTCGACCAGCGCCGTGTGGGCAGTGAGTCGCAGCGAGGCACGCGAGCGCAGCAGACCCGACGTAAACACAGCGCAGACCCGGGAGGCGGTGCTCGAGGAAGCCCGCCAGATCGGGCACATGCTGCGAGGCCCGTTCCCGGCTGTGGTGGAGGCGACGGACCCCAGCACCGCCTTTGTGCTCCCCGCCCGCGACAAGGAGCCCTTTGCTCACGATGCAACACCGCGGGGCATCGTCTTTGTGGGCGACAGCAACCACGCCGTCAGCCCCTTTGCCGGCAACGGCGCCAACTTGGCTCTGAAGGACGGCTGGGACTTGGCTGCGCAGCTGTGTCAGCGCGAGTCGCTGGACGATGCCGTGGTCGCCTACGATAAGCTCGCTGTTCCGCGCGCGAAAAGGACTCTGAGGAGCTCGCATTGGAGGATGGGTGTTGCGCACTGCAGCGGCATCTGGTTCGCGGTGCTGCGGTGCGCCTTTGCCGTCGGGAGCTGGTTCATGTGGCTCGCGGGAAGAGCTTGACTCTACGAATTGACCAATTGATTCATCAATCCCATCTCTTTTTTTCTTGGCCCTCGTATCTCGCAAACCATGCCTGTGTTCTAGAAGCTCGGCAAAGCTTACCAGCCAAACTCTCTCTCTCTCATCGTCAGCTTCGGCCCGCCCACTCGGGGAAGTCATGCCCGAAGCGTCATGATTCATCAATGGCTCATCAGATTATTCCCTTATCCCACCCTCGTCATGCCTGCTTACCAACCAAAAGCCAAGCCCAGCCCAACCCCTCCAAACGTGGCACAGCTTGCCGCCGGAGCTCATGCAGAGCTCTGGACTGTGTTTTTGACTCTGCAAGCTCATCTGCATGTCGTCACTAGCTCTGCTAGGCCGGCCAGTCAGCGTCGCGCCATTGTCATCCCCCACTTACACGCCCGCACGCAGAATGCCACCCACCTGCGTCGTCTTCACGCCATTGATGCGTCGGCGCTCGCTCTATGGTTTGGAGTCCCATGGGCTTGCTTGAAAATGCATAGCACAGGGCCTGCTAGCAAGGCCTCGGAATCGACAGTTTCTTCATCCCCAAAGCTGCGCCCCCTCGTGCGTCGCGTCCCCATCCCCTCGTGCTGCTCGTGCTCCTCCTCCTCATGTTGTTTCCGTCCAAAACCTGTCTCTCCCCCAATGCATCCCGCCGCCTCTTGTCACTTGTTGCACACCCATTCCCATTAGTAGACGCGCGAGCCCAGGTCCTGTCCCAGAAATCCTGCCGCTTGCTCTCCAGAAGCTGCCCCTTCCGCGCCCCGTTCTCGTCATCTTCCCCTCCTCGTCGAGCTGCTGCTGCTACTACCCCTCACCACAAGTCGATTGCGTCAACCCCCGCCATGTCTGAGTACAAGCTCAAGGGCGTCACCTCGCTCGACCTCGCGCCCGGAGAAAAGCACGAGGTCGAAGTTGAGGGCGTAGAGGGCGGCAAGGTCCTGCTCGTCAATGCCGGCGGGAAAGTCCAGGCCATCGGCTCCAAGTGCACGCACTACGGAGCTCCCCTCGTCAAGGGCGTGTTAACGACCAATGGTCGCATTACCTGCCCGTGGCATGGAGGTTTGTTCCCCCCAGGCTTTTTCTGGATTCCAATGGTTTGAATCTGAATTGTTTGCTGACACGCATTCTTCGCAGCCTGCTTCAATGCCAAAACGGGTGACGTCGAGGATGCTCCCGCCCTGGATGCGATCCCCACCTTTGGCGTCGTCGAGCGAGACGGGGCCGTGTACATTTCCGGCGAAGAAGCGGCCATCAAGTCGTCGCGCAGGAAGCCCAACTTCAAGTGCGCCGTGGCCCCCGGCGGCAGCGAGGACAAGGTGGTGGTTGTGGGAGGCGGATCGGGCGCCATTGGCGTCATCGAGGGCCTGCGCGAGTACGGCTACACGGGGGCGCTGACGGTGATATCCAACGAGGGCTACCTGCCCATCGACCGCCCGAAGCTGAGCAAGGCGCTGCTGACGGACCCGGCCAAGGTTGCGCTGCGGGACCAGGCCTGGTTCGACAGCGGGTCCGTCGAGTGGGTGTCGGACGAGGTGACGGACGTCGACTTCTCGGCCCGCGCCGTGTCGACAAAGGACGGCAAGAAGGTGCCCTACACCAAGCTGGTGCTGGCCACGGGCGGCACGGCGAGGCGGCTGCCGCTGCCGGGCATCTCGGTGCTGGGAAACATCCACACGCTGCGGACGGTGCACGACACCAAGGGCATCATGGCGTCCATCGGCGACAAGGACGCGGGCAAGAGCATCGTCATCATCGGCTCGTCCTTTATCGGTATGGAGGTGGCCAACGCCACGGCCGGCGGCAAGAACTCCGTCTCCGTCATCGGCATGGAAAAGGTGCCGCTGGAGCGCGTCCTCGGCGAGCAGGTCGGCGCCGGCATCCAGGCCTCGCTCGGCTCCAAGGGCATCAAGTTCCACATGAGCGCGGGCGTCGACCGCGTGGAGCCGTCGGCCAAGGACCCGAGCAAGGTCGGCGCCGTCTTCCTCAGCGACGGCACCGAGATCCCCGCCGACGTGCTGATTCTCGGTGTAGGCGTCGCCCCCGCCACCCAGTTCCTCAAGGACAACAAGGTGCTGCAGCTGGCCCAGGACGGCTCCATCAAGACGGACGAGAACTACAACGTCGTCGGCGTCAAGGACGTCTACGCCATCGGCGACATTGCCACCTTCCCCTACCACGGCCCCGGAGGCGACGGCAAGTTTGTGCGCATCGAGCACTGGAACGTGGCCCAGCAGTCGGGCCGCGTCGCTGCTCGCAACATTGCCAACCCGTCGTCGCCCGCCGAGCACTTCATCCCCGTCTTCTGGTCTGCCCTGGGCGCCCAGATGCGCTACTGCGGCAACACCATCCACGGCTACGACGACGTCGTGGTTCACGGCGACCCGGCTGCTGCCAAGTTTGCCGCCTACTACTGCAAGGGGGAGACGGTCGTCGCTCACGCCAGCATGGGAATGGATCCTGCCATGGTCCAGACGGCCGAGCTGATGCGCTTGAACAAGATGGCTTCCAAGAGCCAGTTGCAAGGCGGCTTGGATGTGCTCAGTCTTGGAGCGCCCCAATAGTTATTCCCCAGAATTAATGATAAATAAATACGAATTTGTGCATTTTGGTCGTTTTGAATTTTGCATGTCCCAACTTGGAGATGGAGCTGTTGGTCTAATCTTAAATCCATGCGGTCTTGGCACTGTAGCTACCCTAGATCTAATTTGATTGAAGAGTTCGTCCAAGTTCTACGAACTAAATGGGAGTGACAAGTAAATTGGCGCGTAAATTTTTTTTGATTTTAATTATATTATATTATATTATTTAAACATACTTCAATCTTTAGATAAAAGGCATGTGTGGAGGGGAAACCTTTTTATCGTCTTCGAAATGGTACCTATTCGTATTGACACTTTACTACTAATATCATTCACAAGAAGAACGCCTCACACAAAAATCATGTCTTTTACGTTTCACAACTAAATCCCCCCACGACATGAATTATTGAGGACTACTTCATAGCCAAATGTTACAATATTGACATCACTCCGGCTGATCAATCTTGATATGAGCACTTCCCCTCCATCTGACACGGCCAATCAGAAAATTGGCACAAACCCACTTGGTACCCATCTAGACCCACTATATCGAATTTAAGCCACCATGATTGGCCGTGATCCAAGACCCACTGTCATCATAACATGATACTCAGCGAATCAGAAAAATGGCACGCAGACGATGCCCAGGAAGTGGCTCGGTTTTCCACACGGATAAGAAATTCCTTGTGATGACTGCCTTGCTAAACCCCGAGGGAATCAAGTATAAAAGGGTTGTAAATTCCGCTCCAGATAACATTCCTTCCTCATCGGCCTTCGAGGTCGTGTCCACTCGTTTTTTGTGCTGCTGCAATATTTTGTTTGGGGTTTGCTATGGCATAAAAGCTCGATAACTTGGCGCATTAGCCATTGGTAACTTGGCATCAACGGCTTGTGACATTGCTGAAGATGGACAAGGCTGGTGCGGGCGCTGCCACGAGCGCCCATGTGCGTCAACTTGTCGAGCTTTTATGCGAGCGGTTGGGGTATAGCAAACCCCAAACAAAGTATTGCGGAACCTCACAGCACCTCGAATTCAGCTTCTGATATCCACTCAGCTCATCTTTGACTGATCCCCTTCTTTCCCACACAACTTTCCAACCAAAACAATTAATCACAATGTTCGCCTGGAACACGGAAATCACTTGAACCTTCCTGGAAACGATTTCTGGTCCTTTGACTCCCAGTATGATGAGGATGCTACTGCTTCTGATTCAACCCGGCGCTGCTCTGGTGACACCAGTACAGGGCATCGCGTGAGCTTTTTCGACCAGGAATTGCCGCTCGACAACTGCAGCTTTGGTAATGATCTGGTCTTGAATCACTGCATCGGGGAAAACTCTTCTGCCTCCTCTCAACCTTACCAAGGCGTGCAAAGATATTCCGGGGCGGATTCGTTATCGCAGCCACCAGATGCTGAGGGTTCGAGCTCGAGCACATACGAGTTTCCGACTGAAACTGTTCGACCTCAGGATTTGACATACAGGTGCTGCAACCGATGCATTCAAAAATTTAGAAATAACGATGAATTATGGTAAGCAATCCCTGACCTTGATACTGCTGCAGAGGGCTAACATGCAACATCTAGGATGCACATGCAAACTGAGCATCCTAGACTCCCATGTCGGTGTTCATGCCCACGTTGCCGGGTTTTGGCAGAGTTTGATATCAACCAAGGCAACTGCAATGGACCCTACAGGTGCGACTGCGGACAAGTATTCAGCAGCAAAACTCACTTCAAAGAGCATTTGCGAAAGAGCAGACGCCGGCGCCTCCAGTGCAGCTGCGGCAAGCCACTCCCAGACAGCAATTACAAATCGCATCTCAAAAGGTGCCCAGGGGGTGACTCTCCGTACGTCTGCCAGAATCCAGCCATAGGTAGCCGGGAAGAGTTTACGACAGCAACAAAATTCATCAATCACGTTGAGAAATGCGGGTCAGGGACCCGGGGACGCCCGCGAAAGGACAAGAGGTGATGAAACACAGGCATCCGCGGTGCTTGTTGCAACTCGCCTCGTGTCAGACACATCTGCCCAGGGAAGCGCGAGGGACCCGAGCCGTGTGGCATTGTAATGTATGGGCCAGATTCGTTTTCAGGGAGGTTAGCCGCTTGTTCCAGCGTGTGATCCTTGCTGCACGGTTATGGGGCCTGGATGAAAGGGCCACTCCTTGGCTGCGGCCAATCGCGCCGCCTGGTTGGGCTGGGTATTTACACAGAATATGAGATTGAATCTGATGTAACCAGGGAGGATTTCTTTGTTTATTGGTGCAATTCCTGTTTTCTATCTAGTTGTCCGAATTGATAAGCCGGCTTACAATTGTCTTCTTTCCCTCGATTCTACGTACCTCTTATATCGGGGATATAGTGGATGAGTGGTCTGCATGTTTATGAAGTTCTTAACTCGCCCCTCTGATTTTGTTTTCTCCTTTGGCATTGACTCACCCTGAATCCATTTCTAAGCACGATATAACTTCGTTTTAGACAATGCCATCCACACGTCATCGTCATCAACCGCGGATCCATCCCCAATCCCAATAAGTCATTTGTGATTAACAGGTAGTTTCAAATGATCTTTTAAATTCTATTAATTCTTTGTTCAAGTGGCACACCTGGATGTTCTTTAAAAGTGATCATTGGCTATTATTTCATATTCAACACAGCCGTAATACTGATATCACTCCAGCTGATTTATCTTGAGGAGATCACTGGTAAGCCCAATTGACATGGCCAATCAGAAAATTGGCACAAACCCGGATGGTACCCACCAGGATCCATTATCTTTTATTGGCCACCATGATTGGCTATGGCCAATCCTTGATTCAATCCGTTGTCATCATAAGATGGTGTTTGGCGAATCAGAAAAAGGGCACATGCACGCCTAAACACAGGTTGCAGGAAGGGGCTGAGCTTTCCACGCGGGTGAGAAATTCCCTCTGATGGTCATCCCATCAAAGTCTGAGTGAATCAAGTATAAAGGAGCAGGGAATTCCTAATCAAATTGACTCCTCCATCATCGCCTCTCAAGGCCTGGCTGCCCGCCAGTCTAGGTGCGAAGCAGTCGGGTCGTACCGTCCTGCTTTGATTGCCTAGGCTGTTTTCTCCATTCCTATCCTCCTTCAAACTCTTTTGCCTTCTCCTATAACAAGCATTGAGCAAAGTATTCCACAGCTTCACCTCTCCCACAACGCTGCAATCTTTGCTCGCTCCACACTTGACCACAAGAAGTGGTCGTCGACTCCACACACCCTTACCATACAACAAAGCGATCACAATACCGCACTCGATCACGAGAATTACAGCCTTTTTGAACACGATATTTGGCCCTTCGATCCCCAATATGACGTCGGTGCTAATGCATCCCCGTCATTTCAGCCATGTTCTGATGACACCACTCTAGTGCATGGCCTGAACTTTTTGGACCAGGAATTGCCATTGGATGACTGCAGCTTTGGCAATGACCTGGTCTTAAAAGACTGCGTCCGGGTAAACTCTTCCGTTTCCTCTTCTGGAGCGGGTGTGTTTACGCGGTACGCGGATGCTGAAGTCGCGCATAGCTCGGCTTCACGCAACCTGGGTCCTGAAACCGTCAGGCCCCAGGATTTGAAATGGAAGTGCTGTGAACAGTGCACTCAGAAATTTAGCAATGACGATGAATTACGGTACATGACCCCTGGCTCTAACCCTTCCGTAAAATATTAACATGGAGTACCTAGGAAACATGTGGATACTGACCACTCCAAACCTCTGTGTCGGTGCTTATGCCCACGTTGCAAAGCTTTGCCGGTGCTTGACATTGAACAAGGCAACTGCAACGGGCCTTATAAGTGCGGCTGCGGGTGTGGAGGGTTTGTGAGAAAGAGCCACTTCCAAGAACACCTCCGACGCAGCAGACGTCGGCGACTTCAATGCAGCTGCGGCAAGGCACTTTCGGACAAAACCTATAAGCGGCATGTCGAAAGATGTGCAGGCGGTGCCCATGAATATGTCTGTCTGAATCCAGAACTGCGAAGCCGGGATGAGTTTTTGGAAAAGAAAGTATTCATTATTCACGTCGAGAAATGCAATTTGAGACCTCGTGGACGGCCACGAAGAGGGAAGAGAAGGGAGCGAAGCGTATAAAAACCTCTCTGGTGCTGGTCTCGCTTCGTCTTGTTCCTTGCCTCTACCGTATCATCTCGCGAAACCCGGTCAAGAAGTGGAAAAGAGAAAAAAAGAAAGCAAAAGAAAACCGCCGAAAATATTTGCTTAGAGCCAATTGGGTCTAATGCAGAATAAAATACTCGGAAAAACAAGAAGAAAAAAACAGAAAAGAACAAGAGTTGCTTCCACTTCAACTGGGGTTTGCGAGATGATACGTTAGATGCTTGGGACAGGTCGGAGCAAACGCCACCGTGCAACCTCCGAAAAAGAAGGGCCGAATTTCGTGACATTAAGGTTACCTCGCTGATCGATGGTGCGTGATGTTGGTTGCATGGTTGCGGGACCTGGGGGAAAATGCGCAATACGCTCCTGGCTGTGTGAATCGGGCACTCGTGTATGAAATATACGAGTGGGTTTGATGTAATCATGGAGGACTTGCCAGTTGATTGGGGCAGCATATATTTCCTTTTCATGTACTTCTCTGAATTGATAAGCCAGCTTAAGAATTTACCTCTTCATCCCTTTGTGAAACTGGATCTATAATCCACAACCACATTTGAACCTGCTTTCATATAAAAGCAGTCATGTGGTATAGATAAAAAAGCCTCCTTGGAAAGATATATGCCTACATATTTAGGTAATGCCCAACTCTCCACTCTGGCTTTGTTTCTTCCTTTGCCATCTACCCACACTGAATCTAACTCTCAGCACTGCACCGCTGCATTTTAGCCTGTGTGTTGCTTCATTTTCTGTTCCCGTCTTTTTGAAATCAACAACTCTACGAAACCGCCAGTGAGTTATTTATTCCAAGAAACCAGCATTTGCTTCCCAAGCTTTGTGCACGATGGGTTCAACTTGCCCACACGCTGCACCTTAGCTTTGGAAGCACGCCCGCACAACAAACAAGAGCGAAATAGAAGCCGCGCGTGAACCACAGGAGACACCTCGAACAGAGAGATCCCCACCGAGCTCATGCTGGCCTCAATGCCACCAAAAGTCGGCCTGACATGGAAGGTCCCTTGCAACTCTTGGCGGCTTTGGGATACTTTCGATCCTTTTTCCATGTATATGCTTTTGGCGCGTTAGTTCTGCTTTATCATTGGATATAAATGAATCTTCGAGTGCGACTTTACTTACTCGGAGTGTTAGCGAGACAAAAGGTGTGTCGCTGACAGTAGTCGCTCGTAGTCGGATTGCCTTTGATGCAACCGAAATCGCAGTAACTTCCCGCTACGAGCTCATTGTGTCCCAGTTCAGCATTGTGACGACAGCGGAACAGGTAGTCTTCGATCTGTCCTCCACCAATGCCTCCTTGGTTTGCAAGGTGTTCGATTTGAGCAGGTGATACTAGTCGCATGTCAGGAACAAGATATTCGATACACTGGTTGCTGTATACCTTTTCCAATAATGTGTTCGAGATTATCACCGCAGTAGTACCTGTTTCGAACGCAGTGCAGTCGGGCAGCTGCTGAAGAAAATAGGATCGCCAAGGCTAAAATAAGGGTATCCCTTTGACTGCCGTAAGACTGCACTCAGGTACCTCCCCAGATAACCTCTGCAAAAAGAGGGATTATCCGAGTATAATTTAGCTAAAAATAAATTATATAATTCTTAGGCATGACAAATGATGAAATGTTTACTAAGAAATATTATTTTTCAACTTAGGACTTTGGTAACTGATAATGCAACTGGGCTGGTACCTGGGTGCAGTCTTGTGGTAGTCAAAGGGATATGTTGTCGTGATTATCATTTTAGCAAGCAGGGTTGGATAAGCAGCCTGCAGCGGAGACGTGATCTTTTGCGGGAAATGAAATCGGAAATTAGCGACGAGAAAAACTGATCCATAATCTTCATGCCAAGGCCAAAAGGGTATGGTGATGACCAGATTTTTGAAAACTTTCCTAGATCTGTTCGGGCCACGGGTAGGGTAGAAAGATTTACTTCCAGTCGAAAAGCATGCGCCAGGCTCAACCAGGAACTCTCCATAAGGGTAGCATACAAACAGTGTTTAGCAAACAAATTTGGCTAGGTAAATTCTACCTACAGGTGGAAGAATTGAGGCTGAATAACGATAAAAGGGATTGCCTTTGAACCAAGGTGAAGAACGCTGTTAAAAGTCGCAGCATGTTAGACAAGTGCCTTCGACAAGACAAAATCCATGTGGCTCTTCACGATGGGCTGTCACGCACTCGCGAACTCATCGACAGTATCGGTAATGGAGAGGCGCCCATAATTCCTCTCGGCATCTCAAGCAGAGCAATCTCCAAGGGCTTCCCACCGAGGTCCAGCCCGTTCACCGAAGGAAAGTTCTCAGTTTGTCCTGAACCTGCCTGTGTTGTTTTCTGGAATCATTTCCGACCACTGTGGGTGGTATCTTTGAGCAGGCCAGTCCAGTCTTGGATGCAGCGAAATCGCTTCGGCAAACGATGGAAGGGTCATTGACCGGCAGTGCTGGTCTTCGGAGACGTATGGGCTTTCTAATCGGGTTCACAAAACACTTTTTTTATATCCGCGTATCCTGTAGCCAATTTTGGATCGGCTTCCAAGAACTTGTCATTTGTCATTCAGGCCAAAGCTTTAACTTCATCGTCGGAGGTCTGATCCGAACTGCCCTGGAGCAAGTCACGCCATGGGCCTTGTCAGCAGGCTTCTGCTCTGGTAAGGTTTGAGTTTTTGACTTCGGCACTTTCGCCGGCCTGTGTGCGAGTGGCGCTGCGCAATACCTTGGCAGGGATGGAGATTGCGTTCGGTGACAATAGGGTAGCAGCAGGGGTTTAGGCTCGTCTTTTCTTCCTTCTTTTCATAGCTCGAGATTTGCGCTGTATTATGGCTTAGGGAAAATCATACAAAATGTATATCTGGCCTGTATTTGGTAGACTTGTTAGTAGAAAGAATTCGCACTCACCATGTCTTAGTGGCGTTGGGCACACCCTTGTTTAGATATTTGGCCTTCCAATGTTATGACTTTGCTTTATCGTATTCAACACAAACGAGACAGGCCTATGAACCAAAAATAAACACTTCTCATATCACATTTTCAGGGGCACTTGGCCTTCTCAATCACGTCATATACGGTGTCACATGGACCTGTTCCTGATCCAACAGCTGCCTCGAAACTTCGCATCCATCGTCTTACATACTCTCCTGCCACATTTTTAGACATGACGATAAAGCAATCTCTGTACTCCAAGCTATAGTATACGAAATGCCTTGCTAGATCGGCCGGATCTAGCAGATCGATACATTTCAAGCATCTTACTAGAGCTGAGGCTTCCGCCTCACCACCGACCGCTAGCGCCGTTTCAAATCCTATTCCATTGCTACCGTTTCTGGAATCTGCAGGATGATTCTAAGCCACTTAACTATCTGTTAATCCATAATTTTTCAAGATCCTATTGGCCTATGCCCATCACAAGACAAGCTTCAGGTCGGCCACGTGCAGATGTGGACATTCCCACATCTAAAATCATCCAAACAGGCTCCTCGATCCTATGTTACAGATACGAGAAACGACCGACCACCCTTGGACCTTGAATTATGTAATAGTGGATTGGGTTAGTCTAAGCTAAGAAGGTTGCTAGTTCGCCGAGTCAGCCTATCGGTAGCCTTGCGAGCATGAAGAACGCCTCAGCAACCATCTAGTGAGACCTCGCTGACCCATTAGATCGCCAGGACTACCGGGAATAACCCACTAGAGCATTGAACATTCATTTTCGTATTGGGGAATCCCCAACTTAACTGTACACCTGGGCCATGAACATCGCACGATTTTTGAATGGACTTAGTTGCAACCATCAGACCACTGCATTTTCTAAGGCGTTAAAGCACGGTGACTTGGTTAATTCAACAAAATGCGCTGCTCAAACCAAAGGTGGGGTCTCTCATTAATGACGGACATGTGGACAGTCCGATTCCTATGGGGATGTCCGGCACGGAGACGGCACTGCACAGTGCCACCCATGTCGCCTGGTCCTCTGGCGAGGGTGTCGCTACCCCCACAAGTCTGGATGATGGCGGGCTTGGGCGGAATCTCGGGCCCGAGTTTGACTCACGGTTTCCAAATCCCATATGGCGCCAGTGCCCCGTCAGCCCGTCTCAACAAGGGTTATGGACGAACAGATGCCATGATCAACAGTACTCAGGATTCAGCACCATAGATCCTTCTTTCACGTAGGATGGGCCAAAAATAGTTGTACAAATTGCTGGATCTGAGTTTGATCTGCATTACGCGTTTGGCGAGTGCGAAAAATGGTGAATTTGGTATCGCTTCAGTGAACTTGGCAAAACAACATTCAAAACTATACGCGGGGCGACTTTTGGCTCACCAAAGACGTCATTGCCTCTTGGCAGGAAACGGGGATAACAAAGCAAAACGCCGAGCCCTGCTGTTTACAACGGGGACGCCACTTTGGAAAACACCGCAGTATCGCGGGGGATGGGGCGACCCCATATCGCTGGTGATAGCATGAGTGTGATATCCTTGGGCTTGGGCGAATGAGCCAGGCAGTATTTGGACCTGGCTGAGAGAATCGGAACCCTTCCCGTACGCGAACTGCCGACAAAAACACGTGATCAAGATGGACCCAGCCGCAATACCCCTTCCGGAAGTGCCGGAATGCTGATTCCATCGTGTCTCAGCTGCAATCCTGATTCCTGTGGCCCAATAGGATGGCATTAGACCGCAGTCAGATGATGGAATGGCCTGAAGAACTATTCCATGCAGAATCCCCCCACAGATGAAGCATTTTAGCCGACTTCTCCTATCAACATCGAGTGCAAGTGTCACGTTGAGAACAGGGCACGGTGGAGCACTTCTGCTCGCCTTACCCACATCAAGACCACGGTCCCTGGTCTCACGTGCGCCCGGGTACAAAACCTGGAGAATATCATTGCCGCAACGAGCACAATCCATCTGCACGGTCATCATCTCATTTAAGCGTCCGTTTATGAATGCATTCTCAATTCAGTAATGCTGGTGATCATCGAAATCACAGACTCCAGTGCCCACATCAACAAGGCCGTTGCCACCGCTCGCCAAGATGGTCCAACAAAAGCTTAGCCAGCTTAACGAGAAGGAGGATTTGTTTCAATGCATGCGCGTATGTCACTGTTGCATTGCCTCAGAACAAGATTCTGCCAAGCCACTGCCAAGCCGAACACCCTCGAGGGAACAGTAGGGCGGTGCATGCACCATTGGGCTCCATTCGGTCTCGGAATGTTCTGTGGAATAGAGTTAACATTCTAGAAGCAGGGGCTGCATTCGAAGCGCGGAGTGTTACATAGCAGAGGCCGGATGGAGCCGCTGCTGGGTGGTCCAGGGTGGACCAGACGAAACATGGCCATCGTGACATCCCCCTGGCGGCTGTGTTGATGACGAAATAGGCACTCGAGACGGTTCCTGGTAGCAATATGCAATGCAACTCACCATCCAACCAATCTATCCGCCGCGGATGCCGGGAATCAGTGAATCAACCTTGCGGCAGCCGAAGTATAATCAATAACCCAGGAGCAAAACAAGAGTCAATTTGCGAAAAATGTTTTCATTTCTATTTCTACATCTACAATGTAGTTACAAAAGTTATTTCTTTGTCATATTTCTCCAACACGAGAAGACCTTGGGCGCAAAGACCGGGGACTTGATAAATGAAGGCATCAGCAAATAACCTGCGGCCGCCCCAACTTGCCGAAGCCATGCGCTGGCACCGGTTGAATAATCCCGATACCGGACGAACCTTAAGCCTCCAAGGATTCTCAATTCAAAAGCTGTCACGTCGTGCTGCCAATTGGGTACCTGAGTGGCCAATGTCCTATGGCAGGGGTACCCATGGCTGGGATTCAGCTTACTAGATACACAGCTTCCTAAAGAGGATGCAAATTTGGCGAATAGAGTTGCCAGCCTGCAGCCTTAATTTATTTGACGATGAGTTTGAAACTCTTCTGCCGGCAAAACGCTGGGCCCGCCATGGGTCAAGATACGATTGCCTGCGAGTTGCGCCACTCATTGCCTTTCCGATGCAAGATTCCCACCACGCCATCTTAAACTCACTACCCCGGACACCTTCGGTATCCGGCCCTATACCACGGGCCATATTCGACATGGCGCTCAAGGTGAGAGAGAGTTGACATAAGATCCCGAAGAAAATAGGATTCGAAACTCAAATAATCCCTGGGTACAGTCAGGATGTGTCTATACGAGTCTCCGCACAGCATGCACCGTCGGCCAAGCAGCATCGAATTCAGATACATATAAGGCATCTCCTCACGAGACTGGTGTTCTTTTGTCCCGAGTCCTTAGACATCTATCACTACATTCATTTCTAGTAATCGTTTGACATATACATTCCTTACTTTTCTGCAATTCCAGTACCACAATGTAAGTAACTGATGTAACTGGCCAAAAGCTGTTTCGCAACTAACGATCCCAGGACTTCCAAGATCTTCCGTTCCCTCGCGGTTGCCGCGAGTGCTCTCACTCTCGTCTCCGCCATCCCCATTGACGCTCGCCAGATCGACATCCAGGCTGATGTCGACCTGAGCAACGTCACTGTTGACCTTAGCAACCTCAAGGTTGACCTCTCCGCCAAGGAGAAGCGCCAGATCGACATCGCCGGCACCGTCGACACCAAGACCGGCACCGTGAACATCACCAACGCCAACATTGATCTTACCAAGCTCAAGTTCGATGCCAACGGAAACCTCGACCCCAGCAGCATCAACGTCGCCATTGCCGCCAGCAAGAAGCGACAGATCGACATTGAGGGTACCGTCAACACCACCACCGGCGTTGTCGACATCTCCAAGGCCAACATCGACCTTACCAAGCTCAAGTTCGATGCTAACGGCAACCTCGACCCCAGCAGCGTCAACATTGCTATCGCTGCCAACCAGAAGCGACAGATCGACATTGCTGGCACTGTTGACCCCAAGACCGGCACTGTGAACATCACCAACGCCAACATTGACCTGACCAAGCTCAAGTTCGATGCCAACGGCAACCTTGACCCCAGCAGCGTCAACATTGCCTTCACCGCCAACCAGAAGCGCCAGATTGATATCGAGGGCACCGTCAACACCAAGACCGGTACCGTCGACCTCTCCAAGGCTAACATCGACCTCACCAAGGTCAAGGTTGACGCCAACGGCAACATTGACCCCAGCAGCATCAACGTGAACATTGCTCAGACCAAGCGTCAGGTTGACATCGAGGGTACCGTCAACACCAAGACCGGCACCGTTGACCTTTCGAAGGCCAACATTGACCTGACCAAGGTTAAGGTTGATGCTAACGGCAACATTGACCCTAGCAGCATCAACGTCAACATCACCCCCCAGAAGCGTCAGATTGACATTGAGGGCACCGTTAACACCAAGACTGGCACTGTTGACTTGTCCAAGGCCAACATCGACCTGACCAAGGTCAAGGTTGACGCCAACGGCAACATTGACCCCAGCAGCATCAACGTGAACATTGCCCAGACCAAGCGCCAGGTCGACATTGAGGGATCTGTCAACACCAAGACCGGTACCATCGACATCTCCAAGGCCAACGTTGACTTGACCAACGTCAAGTTCGATGCCAACGGCAACATCGACCCCAGCAGCATCAACGTCAACATCGCCCAGACCAAGCGCCAGGTCGAGCTGGACCTCGACCTCAGCAAGCCCATTGACCTCAGCAACCTGACCGTCGACCTCTCCGCCAAGGAGAAGCGCCAGGTCGACATTGAGGGCACCGTCAACACCAAGACTGGCACCATCGATCTCTCCAAGGCCAACATTGACCTCACCAAGGTCAAGCTCGACGCCAACGGAAACATCGACCCTAGCAGTATCAACGTCAACGTTGCTCAGACCAAGCGCCAGGTTGAGCTTGACCTCGACCTCACCAAGCCCATTGATCTCAGCAACCTGACCGTTGACCTGACTGCTTCCAAGAAGGAGAAGCGCCAGACTGTCGACCTCGACTTGGACCTGTCCAAGCCCATCGACCTCAGCAACGTCACCGTCGACCTTTCTGCCAAGCAGTAAGCTAGACTCACGACCTTGAATCAATGATTGTGTTTTTTCTCTTTTTTCCTCTTTTTAAGTGTACAAGTTTACGCCTCCGAATTACCATAATAGAATATAGACGGGATTCATGGACATGAGACATAGCAAGCTATAGTTGGTTTTTTTCCGGCTTTCCGTTCTTTCTCGCGTTGCAAGCCAGGTTTTTTTCCACTATGGATTAGATAATTTTATATGCCTATTCCATAAATCCCACTGAAGCGATGCAAGTCGCTGGCCAAATCATGGTGAAGTTCAAATGATGTCCCAGTTAGTCCTCCACTAGTTACTTAATCGTAGTCATAATCAGTACAGACTGTTTTCCATCAGCCTGCTTGCTCTTAAGGTTTAATTATTGTCCTAATGCCCATGTCGTGTCAAAAATAGATGGCCAAACATGTCATCAGAGACAAGAGTACGCGTATCCACCTACCCATCTCATATCTGATCGACACAATCAAGACTAACTCATCACAGTGAGAAAATGGGACCTAACTTCGGCCAAGTTTAATCATGATGCACTATCATCCACTTCCACAGCGTGGGGTTGCTTAAAATTATTCATCAACTTAATCTAACTTAATTATGCTCTGGCGCCGATCCCTGCCTCTACGGATCTACTCGGTCTCCGCGGTGGGGGAGATGAGGTCCATGGCGCGATGCGTAAAAGCGCCCCGTAAGGTGAACGCGTACCCACGAGTCCCAGAACCTCAGACTGACATAGTATCTGAGCTCTTGCTCATCACGCAATAGAATTTTCTCCACAGCCTTACCGCTAGTCGTGTGATTGTTCTGACATGAGGCGGGAAATTTGGGGTTGAATCAAGATTGCCCCGAAGGACCCACTGTGAAATTTCGTATTGACACTGCCAAACTTATTACATTCGGGCTTATCTGAGCATAGGGAACGCTCAACACATTATCCACAGAGTATATCTAGAGTATCGCTATTCTGTAATAATCCTGCAAGTATCAAGAAGAAAAAAGACTGAGAGCGTTCATGTCCGCTAACCTTTCCATACATGTATCTGGGCATGATATTGATGAGATGCTGGTTGTACTGGCCAGTCCCGGCGCACAAGCAATCTTACAGTGGAAACTTAAACCAACGTCACAAAAGCAGCCCTGAAGCTCTAACGAAAGGGACACGAAAAAAGAAGATTAAAGCCAACCAGGATATTTTAGGCGTGCTAGTCGGTCAAGACCTTAGTGTAAAGAGTTTTCAAATCCTGGCCATCGGCGCGAAGCAATCAGGAATAGCACTCAGGATTTCCGTGTAGTTGAGCAGAATGAGTCCTAATATTGCCGATTCACCCACCAGGTAAGCCAAGCATTCGCGCAGAATGTTTAAGCAGATTTGACGCAGCGGTAAGGAAATTAGCCATTGATTGGTGCAGAAGTATCGGTCCTGAGATTTTCCATACTAATCTTGATGAAATTATACATGTTGAGAAGGTCATATGTCAAGAAATGAGTATTCCGAATTAAGTTCTTGTCTGTCCTATGTACTGAGCGACTCCCAACATCTTTGTTGCCGTTGAAAAAAGACATTCTACACAAACCAATCACAGTGCAAGTTTAAATCTGCACCATAATTGCTGCCTAAATATTTTGACCAATCATCAAATGCCACAATGGCCACTGTAAGCTGCTAGCTGTTGGTTTATGATTATGTAACCAGCGACAGCCTGATATTGTGCCTAACAGATATTGTGCCGAACACGACTTGGTGATTTTCCCATTCGCTTTGTCCCTATCATAACACGTATACTCCCACGCCGTTTATTTGCCCGGGACGAATATCTAGCCATGTCGGACCCTCAAAAGTATACTGTCGGCTGGATTTGCGCTATCACCACAGAGTTTGTCGCCGCACAGGCTTTCTTCGACGAAGAACATGGAGGTCCTGAAAATGTCGCTCAGCATGATTTCAACAACTACGCCCTGGGCAGAATCGGAAAACACAATGTTGTGGTAGCCGTCTTGCCTGATGGAGAGTATGGAGTTGCCTCTGCCGCCGCTGTCGCAAGAGATATGCTACATAGCTTTCCTAATGTGCGCATCGGTTTAATGGTCGGCATCGGTGGTGGTGCACCAGGTAAAAACCATGATATTCGCCTAGGTGATATTGTGGTCAGCGCTCCTCGAGACGAAAAGAGCTGCGTCCTTCACTATGACTTTGGAAAGACCGTTCAAAATCAGAGCTTCAAACAAATAGGTGTCTGGAACCAACCTCCTACACTATTGCGGACAGCAGTCAGTGCACTAAAGGCACAGTATGAGATGAAAGGCCACCAATTTGATAAGAAAATCACCATAGCGTTAAAGAATATTAAGAGACGCAAAAAATATCTACGCCCACCTATAGCGACCGATATTCTATATCGATCTGACTTCATACACGATCCGTTTCAACCAAAATGTTGCAATAAAGCAGTTGACAGGGAGTCCTCCCACCTCGTAATTACTCGGACGGAACGGGACGAAGATGAAGATGATCCCTGTATCCACTACGGGTTGATTGCCACCGCAGACCAGCTGATGGAGGATGCGCAGCTTCGGGATAATCTTGCAGCCGAGCATGGGATCCTTTGCTTCGAAATGGAGGCAGCCGGCCTAGTGAATCACTTTCCATGCCTAGTAATCCGCGGAATCTGTGATTATTCTGACTCGCACAAGAAAGAGCAATGGCAAGGCTATGCGGCGATGATGGCGGCAGCATATTCAAAAGATCTCTTACTCCGAATCTCACCAAATAATATCGAGGCAGAGATGAGAATAAGCGAGAGTCTTGCTTTGAGTTAGTATTACAGGTCAAGCTTACATGAAGCAACTAACTCCGAAGCAGTAAATAAAGATCTCAGAACTATACAAGATGATACATCTAAAACCCGGGCTATAATCGAAACGAGAGAGACGAAGCACCGCATTAGCGAAATTGAGCTCTGGCTCTCCCCACCAAATCCATCAACAAGTGCAAATAACGCGAAAAGAAACCGCCACCAGGGAACTGGCACGTGGTTTCTAAATAGCCTGCCTTTTCAAAATTGGTATTCTGGCTCACATCAACATCTTTGGTTGCATGGGTTAGCGGGCAGTGGCAAAACCGTTCTTGGCACGACAATTCTTGATCATCTTGACAATATTTCAAAACTAAACAACAGCATTGTCCTCAGATTCTTTTTCGACTTTCGCGACGTCACAAAACAGACCCTAGATGGGATGCTAAGATCGCTTGCTTACCAACTATACAACGAAGGAATTAATTCTACAGAATATCTCGATAGGTTGTTCCAAGTGCACCAAGCGAATCGAACTCAGCCTACCACACATATTCTCTCAGATACAGTATTCAAAATGCTAGAGAATAATAAAAAGATATTTATTATTCTAGATGCATTAGATGAATCAATAACAAAGGATGATCTTGTTGAATGGATACAGAAGATATTATCCAGGACGAAGCTCAACAACATTCAGCTAATATGTACTAGTCGACCAGAGACTGAGTTTATTAATACTCTTCCTTCTCTACTTGGTAAAGACAGTTGTATAAAGCTTGATAAGAGTGCAATCAATTCGGATATTCACTCCTATGTCATGGCAAGGCTGGAACACGACCGTAGCTTTCTCAGGAAAAGGCTGTCCGAGGATCTCATTCAACAAATTCATAATAAAGTTGGAGATGGAGCCGACGGCATGTGAGAATTTTCGCCCTCTACTCCCAAAATGCATGAATTGTACTAAATTATATGATAGGTTTCGATGGGCGGCTTGTCAACTAGATAACCTTGCTAAATGCCCTACATCCAAGGCAATTAAAGCAGCCCTTGAGCGATTGCCGCATGACTTATCAGAGACGTATGAACGAATGCTTTTAGGTATACCAAAAGACCTTGAAAGGAATTCAATACGGCTCTTGCAGTTTCTTGTGCACTCTAAACGTCCATTAAAACTATCAGAGGCAATAGAAGTTATTGCTACAGAGGTCGAACAAGAACCACGACAGTTTGATATCGATGGTAGGGTATTTAACTACGAAGAAGTACTGCAATACTGTCCTGGCATGATGTCAATTGTGAATGCCACCACGCGATACGATGGCGATACTACCGAGGAGCTTCATCTTGCTCACTTCTCCGTAAAGGAGTTTCTTCTTAAAAAAGATGCATTTAATATCAAAAGTGCCGGGATGATTATGACAAGAACCTGTTTAACATATCTCATGGACATCAACGATAGTTACGGAAGCATTACAAAATATTTCCCAATGGCGCAGTATGCAGCAGATGTCTGGATGGATTATGCCATGATGACAGGAGAGCCAGAAGTCATTATCAAGGAAATTATTGAGTTTCTACAAAATGAAACAGCATTTCAGCGATTGCATAACTTGAAGGAACCGAGTGGATTTTTGGAGAATCTGCCCAAGCCCCCGTTGCCAAGCAGACTTTACTACATTTGTGGAAAAGGCCTTATGGGAAGCATTAAACGATTACTACAAGAAGGAGCCGATCCGAATGCGCAGGGCAGTTTCCAAGGCAATGCTCTCCAGGTTGCATCAGCAAATGAGCACATAGAAGTTGTGCAGGAATTACTAAAAGCAGGAGCCAATATAAATGCACAGGCCAATGGCCACAATAATGCTCTTCAGGCATAAATGGGCACATAGAAGTTATACAGGAATTACTGAAAGCAGGAGCCGATATACATGCACAGGCCAGTGGCAATGGCAATGCTCTCCAGGATGCATCATCAGCAGGTTATCTAAAGATTATTCGACAATTACTACAAGCAAGAGCCAATGTAAATGCACAGGTAAAGGCAAACCCCGTGGGTTTGCGCAAAGGAGCTCTTCGAAGAAAAGTTTGAACAGTAAGTAAATGTTGTCAGTGAATATTGTTAGTGAATAATGAATATTATCAGTGTTGTGTAAACGCGACGATGCCCAACGTACCTGGAATATAGATGATGTAAAATGCACAGTATATCTTGAATATAAAGGTAAACTCAGCAAAAAGGTAGTAATGAATTTCCTATATGTCTTCTACATAAGTATCCCCTATGCTCTCAACCTTCTTCCTTATTGCCACACGATTGCGCTGCGGGCAATTAGCGGTATTTGTAGTTAAGGAAGCCAATGATTCAGGGGAACCCGCTCTCTCAGCTTGATGAACATAGACCTTTTTAGCAGTTGGCTGATTGTTAGGAGTCATTGAGCGCTTGGTCCTTGACGGGGTACCATCATCACTTGCATTAGAAGGAGCCAGACAAGGATCAATAAATTCTCCAGTCGAAGATATAGGAACAGATAATGTGTCCCTAGTTGAAATAGATGAATCGCTCGACGGATCATCCGATGAAATATATAGAGGCTGAATATGTGATGATGTTTGAACTGATTTTGGATCCAATTATTAAGGAACTAGTACCAGAAATCTAGAACAGAGAGTCAAGAGGTTACCATTGGTGGGAGTAGGGCTATCAATCTGCACAGCAATACAATCTGACGTGGATTAAGATAAAGATATCGACTGCTGCTTAGCTTTAGATGATGATAACTTCGGACTGGCACCGCAAATATCAGAAAATTCCGACAAATCAAATAAACCCTCGAGTAGATCATCCAACACCTGTGCAAGAGGCACAATAAGACCAGTGCTTAAAGCAATAGAAATTATCAAAAGATTGCTTTCTACGGAGGAGGGTGGAGGATGAGCATTCCTCGAGGGAGTAGGGAATAAATGTACTGGTGACTGTCTTCTGAAAGAGGTGGGACAAGAAGCTTTAGGAGTATGATTGCCACGGGAGCCACGAGGGCCACGAGAGCCACGGGAGCCGCGGGAGCCACGGGAGGCCCTGGAGCCCCTAGATCCATGAGAGCCACGAGAGCCACAAGAGCCCTGAGAACTCTGAGAACTTTGAAAGCTCCTCCCTGTTTCGGAACCTGATATAGAAGGAGTTGATATTGATCCCCCAATATGTGGTATGCTAGCTGGAGTGGAGAATGGTATAGATATGTCTGTAAAGACATCAGATAGTAGCTCATCTATATCACTTGCATTTGATGTGAACATAGCCATATCATCATCTAACAATGCAGACGATGGAATAGAGAAGGATTGTGCCAATAGGGCTAAATATTCCGGATTAGGGATAGACAAGCCTTTCTCCATAAAGCTCCACCCATCGGGAACAACAATAAAAACATAGTCTTTCTTAGATGCTGGCGGTGTTTTCATAAGATCATAATTAAGCAAACCAGCTATTTTCCCTATACAGGTAAAATATGTACCTGGTTGGAATTTAGTATGTCCATTGTCGGTTATCGTATTGTAGAGAGATTTCCAAGGCTCAATATGAATAGGAAAGATAATGAAGACTTAAAAGGTATAAGAGCCATGCTTTAGGGTTATAACTATAACCAAAGGTAATATAGAAGTAGAAAGGCTAATAAATCCGCAATAGTTATACTAAGCATAGCCCAATAAAGAAAGAGCTAACTATTGTAAATGGGTAAAGCCAGAACCGACAATAGGGCCAGTAAAGCTAACAATTAAGGAAATTAAAGGAAATGTATTAAGTCCATCTAGAGAAAGCAGTAAAATTCTAAGTATAATTAGAATAGTTAGCAACTAAATAGAAATATATAAAGAAAAATACATACGGTAGGTAATTACGATCTTAAACCATGTAAACTGGAATAGTATAATTAATCATACCATATAGCGGCTTTTTTATCCTCCATATAAATGCTAATGGGTAAATGTGCCCGCTCATAAAAAACCACTATCCTTTCCAACCTTTAGAATGCATATACCTACTTAAAACGCGAATATTCAAGCTCATATTCATATAAGGATATATATCACCCAATGGTTTCTGAGATAGAAGGAATGAGTATTCATCCAAGGAAAGCCATTCGGGCGAAGGCAGATATATACGAGCAATTGCTTTAGCATTTAGCCTATTTAAATACTATTAATTAGGATATTCAAAATAATTCAGGTTATTAGGCTAAATAAAATCGGATAAGGTTATTTTGATATCAATAGTCTCCAGAACAGTATACTAGCTTTAGTAAGAGTCTAATATTTTGGAAATTAAAAAAAAAATATATAATAGATAATAATAATAATAAGAATTGAGTTGGTAGCTATTGTAACTTGTAAAATAAAAATGGCTTAGAACAAAGAACCAAGGGTATAGTATGTTGGAATTGTCTCACATGTAACAAGTAAGGTTACATATCAAGGGAGCAGTAAGACAAAAAGGGAGGACTTATATATATTCTACCCTATACTTAGAAGAATACTTATTCCTTATATATAATAATATACTCTTTTTCTAATAGATTATAAGCCTAGATATTATTTAAATATTTAGGTAATTATAAAGATCCAAGAACTATACAAAACAAACTACCTCCAAAATATCATCAAATACATCTAATATATCTAACACCTTAAGTACCTTAAGTACCAATACTAAATCCCATATTTCCATTAGCCCTAAACCAAAAATCACTACCTTAGCCATTAACCCCCCTATAATACTCACAAAATAACAAAGTAGTATATACTAATTCAATAATCTTATACCATTTCCATTAACTACCTCTAGATCCTTATATATACCTATAATCCAATAATAAAATATAAGAAATACCTCTATTAATAATATACTAATTACTATAAGGGAATTATACTAAATTTACAAAATAACTACCTTTATACTCTTTAAAGGAAAAAAATAATATAAAGATTATTACCTTTATAGCCAAAGGATTAATAAATATATCCAAAAAATATTTAAAGGAAAAGACCCTTCTTATTTATATAAATTTACTAAAATCTTTAATAATAAGCTCCTACATTAACTAAGCCTTACCCTACCACTATATAATATAAACAATAACCTCATAAATACTACTCTATCCACCCCTAATCTTTATTTAAATCAATCTCTTACCTAATCTTAACTCCTAATAAAAATTAATTCTATATTAAAAAACCATTAATAATCAAAAAAGTCTAAAGAATATATTTATCTAGATAAATTTAATTTTATAATATAAAAGAAAATAATAAAAATATATAAAAATAGCTTAAATTACTATATTATTTCTTTACTTAAGGGATTTAAAAACTAGGCTAAATAAGATAAGGGTATTAAAAGTATAATAATATTAGAATATATAATATATATTTTAAATAATATCTAAATAAAATCTTAATAATTAATAAAAAACTATACTATAAAAAAATAAAATTATTTTATTTATTAGAATACCTATTAAAAAAAAATAAATTTTAATCTTTTAGTAAATATTATATACTAATACTTAAACTTTATAAATAAAAAAATTAATAAAATTAAAAATACTAAAGAGATCTATTTAATACTCTAAAAGGACTACTAATATAAAGGTACAAATATCCTTAGCAATATTATATATAATCTAATAATCAATATACTTTAATCCTATAAAAATATTAAGGATTATATCTAGTTATTTATTAAAAAACTTTATAAAATTAAGTATATATAATTAAACTAGAAAATCCCTAATAAACTTTATTAGCTTTAGTTTCTTACTAATCTAAGGAATATCTTTACTATTTTCTATAATAATCTTTATTAGAACTATAAAATTATAGAAATTAGGAAAGAAAATCCCCTTAGTCTTAGACAATTTATATTAAAGACTATAGATAAATAGTAATACTACTAAATTAAATAAAAAATCTTTATATATATTACCTTACTAACTATCTTTAGTATAGTATATATAGCTACTACTAATAACCAAGTATACTATAATAATTACCTAAATAATAATTAACTAAATAAAAGCTAGAAATATAATAAATATACTAATAACTTTAAATAAAATTAATATACTAAATATCCTAAACTCTCTAAACTAAATAATTATACTAATCTATATAAAAAGATTTATTTAATTTATAGATAGGTCCTAATCCTATTAAACTATAATAACTTAAACTATTTTATATAAAAGAATAAATTAAAGGCTACTATAGCCTATAATATAAAAGTAAATATTTTATAAGTTATAAAAGTACAAAATAAATATATAACTAATACTAAAGTTTTTCTAACCTAGTTAGCTAATACCTTAGATTACTTTATGGTTATAATTAATAAGGAAGTTATATATAGTACAAAGATAGAAGGGTATATAATTAATACTTGCTAATTAGATTAGATTTTTAATAATACCTTAAAATACTATATCTATTGCAATTAATATATATACTCTAAATATATTATATTTAAAATCCCTATTCCTATAAATAGTATAGGCCAAGGTATAATAATATTTAGTTTTAGAAAAGTACTAATTATTATCTAATATATTAATAATATAAAACTTATATACCTTGAATAAACCCTTTATATACTATTAATACTAATTAATTTATTATTAATTGGTACTATTATAGAATAAAAAAACTTTACCTATATCTAAATCTATAATATGGCCTTTATTAAATTCAAATAAGCCCTTATAATACAAAGTACTATATATAGAAAATTTAAACATTTAAACTACTCTTAGGTAAAGACTATATACTATTAAAATACTTTAGAAATAAACTAACACCCTATTGCATTTATAACAAACAATATAACTATATTAGTGCCTCTATACACTCTATATATTTACCTTAATTACCTTAATTATATTAATTATAAATATCTAGCTAAAGACTATAATATCCTTATTATAAACTTAGACTTAGGGCCCTATATAATATATATAAATAGTAAAGAAAAGGCAAAAAATACACAAGTAATTACCCACTGGGCCCTAAATCAAGCCCAAAAATAATTAGCCAATCTAAGAGGACTAATAACCCCATAAATACTATCTAGCAAGTCCTACTATCTCCTAATCATTAATAATCTTACCAAAAAGCCATATATATTTTGGCGGAGGGAAATGACACCAACACCCAAGCCGCTACCCTATAGGGGCGCTTAGACGTAGTCAAGCTGTTAGAGACTTGGAAAGATGAGAAGAGGAGGTAAAAATTGGATGTGAAGATAGCTGTTCAGCTGAACAGATAGTTCAAATGAATGTAATTAACGTAATATAAAACAAAAATTAAAAATTCATGATGAGACCAATACTCCTAAAACTTGGGACGTGAGTTGAAGGGGGGGGGAATCCTTGATTGTCTACCTAAGTGAACAGAATGTCCCTTTTTATATCACTAACTCCTTTACTGGCAGGCACAGCCTCCCAGCCACTGACGTCCCTCCAGCCACCGCCACAATATACCTACTTAAGCATAAATTATAAATAGGAGGCCTAATTAAAGTTAATATTCGAATAATTAAAAACCATATCTATATAATGATTAAGGAATATTAACTTAATAATAATAGTAAATTTAAAAATTACTTCTTATTAAATTACTTTTATAAAAAGGGAATCTATACAGAATTTACTATACTATACCAACTAAACCAAAACCTAATAAAGTAAACTTATTAGATCATTTAGAATAAAGTAAAAGTTATATTCTATAATAATAAATTGCCAAAGGAATTATAAGGCAAAATATTATATATAATTATATACCTATAAGAAAGATTACCCTATAGTATACTTAGTAAAATAATGCCTATTAAAGCATAAAATAGTATAAAACTACCTATTTTATACTTTTAAAGGCTTGGCTATAAAGTATATAAACTTATTCCCAAAGCAAAATATCCAAAGAAACTTAATAACCAAACCTAGCTTTATTTTCTTATAAAATATAAGGCTAAGAATATATACTATCTTTAGAATCTTATTACTAGATAAATTAAATAATCTAAGAAAATTATTTTCAACAAAAATATCCAAATTAACTATTAATTAGACTATAAACTTCCCTAGAAAAGTATAAACTTATTAGTAATATCAATTACAAAAGAAATTCTCCCCCTTAAATAACTTAACCATTTCCAATAACTTATACTATAAGAGCTATTAATAATAAAAAAGCTTATAATATAGTCTAAGAAGGGGATATAAATAGAACTTAATTAGTTTAATCTCTAGACTATATTATAATAAATAATCCTAAATATCTCCTAAAATAATATACCTATAAGCTTAATAACTTATTAAATTAATATAAATATAATTACAAAGAAATAACTCTATTTAAAATAAAAATCAGAAACCTTATAAGAGCTAGCCTTTTTAAAAAAACTATTAAAAAATATAAAAAGTAACCATTAAGCCTAAAATTCTAATATCTAAATATACCTTATAATCCTATAAAAAATAATATAAAATAAAGAGCTAAAAATACTTAAATAAACACAAAAACTAAAAACCTGGCCTAAGTAGAAACTTACAATAAAAAATAAATACTAATTACTTATTAATAATAGTTTATTTACTATTATTAATAAAGATAATATATAATATATCCTCTTAGGAAAATAGGTATTTAAGGCAAAACTTAGATCAATAGGAGAAATCAAATATTATAAAGCTTACTAAATAATTTAGGATTTTAAATAAGAATATAATATTAACTATAATAAAACCTTTACATCTATTATCCACCAAAAAACTTATAAACTACTATTTATAATTATTACTATATTTAACTAAAAAATCAAACAAATAAATATCAAAACTACCTTCCTATATAATAAAATTAATAAGAAAATATATATAAAAATACCTTATAGTTTTAAATAAAAAAGCAAAGTCTACAAACTTCTTAAAGCCCTTTATAGCCTAAAGCAAGTACCTTATATTTAATTTAAAATACTCTTATAGGTACTTATTAAAATAGGCTTTAAATAATCCCAATTTAACAAAGCAATATTCTTCAAAACAAATATTATTATTAATATCTACATAAATAATCTCTTATTCTTTAGCCCATATATTAACCTAATTAAATAAATCAAAAAAAAACTAAAAAAGCAATTTAAAATAACTAATCTAGATCCAGCACATTACTTCCTTAGCATAATAATTATTCAAAACCAAAAGAATAAAACCATTATACTATCTCAGTAATTATACCTTAAAAAATCTCTCAAATAACTCAAACTTACAAATATAAAACCATAATACACTCTAATAAATACCTCCAAGAAATTAATACCTATACATAAAGGCAATATTATCTACTTATACAAGAATAAAAAGTTCTACCAATACATCATAAGAACATTAATATTCTACATAATTAAAACTCAACTTAACCTTGCCTATCCTATCTTAAAATTAAATTAATTTATATTAAACCCTATATCTTAATACCTCTTAACTACCAAATAAATACTAAAATATATAATATATACAATTAATTATATATTACTCTTTAATAATAAACTTAGACTAAAAATTATAGGATTTTCTAATATAAAATAGACTAAAAATCTAAATAACTTAATCTTAATAAAATATTATATCTTCAAAATTATAAAAGGGGTAATAAGCTAAAAAAATAAAAAATAATTATTAATTACTATTTTTAATACTAAATTAAAATACCTTAGCCTCTATAACACCAGACTAAAAGCAATTTACCTAGTAAATCTAATCAAGGAACTATATCAAAGCCAAAACCCAATTAAACTATATACTAATAATAATAAAGCAAATATCCTATTAAAGAATATAAAGTTTTACAAAAAAACTAAATATATCTAAATTAAATATTATAAAATCTAAGAACTAATAAATAATAAAATAATATTAGTTAAATAAATCCCTAGAAAGAAAAATCTAATTAACCTTAGAACTAAAGCATTACCAGTAAAAGACTTAGAAAAATGGATTAAAGAGGCTAGAATACAATATATTAACATAAAATAAAAAACACTACAATAATTATATCAAAGATTACTATAGAAAATAAGTAATTATTACTCTTTTCCCATAATAGGTTTTTAATAAGGGCAATAGGAAAACCATCACTTAGCTTATCACCCAACCTTACTTAAGGAGGGGTATTGGAATTATCTCACATATAATAAATGAGGTTACATATCAAGGGAGTAGTAAGACAAAAAGGGAGGACTTATATATATTCTACCCTATACTCAGAAGAACACTTGTTCCTTACACATAATAATACACTCCTTTTCTAACATAGTAGAGTATAATTATGTAGGCAAATAACCTGGTGGGCTTTAGTAGAGTTAAGTAAGATAAACATTTTATTAAGAATAAAGATTACTGTATTCAGTTAGGCCTATGCCCCATTGTTTTAGACCCTAAGGGTCTTGAGGAATCTGAAGATTGTAAGTTAAGGGACTTACATCATAACAAAACCACCGCATTAGTATAAGAACAAACTAATACACGTACAACATCTGTAAATCAGCGCTCCAATCAAACCAACCCAAGTCAATATTTCCATAGATTAAAATCGGGCGCGGTTGGATTTGATTGAATTAGGTCTCAATCCGGTGTAGATTAGCCAGGAGGAATTCTCTTAATCCAGTGAAAATTAGTGATCGGCGGCCTACGACAAGAGAAATCTCAATATAGGGTAAGTATAGAATAATAACATAAATAAAATAAAAGATACTAAATAAATTAAATATATAAAATTATAATGCTTTAATGGGCAAAATCACTAGGTTGATTTATCTAGCTTAGATTAAATTAGCTTAGTTCAGCTTTAATTAAATTAAGCATTAGTAAGAATTAATCATATATAAACAAAAATTTACTAAATATTTAACTCAATTAATATATATGCTATATGGAATGCCAGAATAAAGTAGTATTACAAATGCAAAACATTATGGTGACACAGGTCGCAGGGGGCTAGAAATAGGTACTCCATAACTTACCCGACCAAGTAAGGGTACCTCCATTTTATCCTAATATTGGTACAATTAAACGTACTATATTCTCAAAGTAGATCTTCTAAATAAATACCAAAGATAAGCCTAATCAGCGCAGTAGACTGCTTAGATTAGACCTATTAAAAGGCCACTTCTCAAATACTCATACAGTGCATATTTCTAACCCCTATAGCCTATATGATAGCACAGACGCAAAATGGCTCAAATATAAGACAACATAAGTATAAGATTGTATAGATATAGGATGATAATAATGCAAAATAATTAGAAAAGCATATATAATTAAAATAATATAACCCATCTACGCCTTATCTTATCATAAAGGTATTTTATTGTATAATAAGAAATTAAATTAACCCCAAGCCCTATTCGTAATTAGAAGTTAAAATGAAGGTCTTAGTTCAAATCACTTAGATCAATTTCTACCATAATTAAGTCTATTACATCTGATTCAAATGCAACTACTGCCAGCGCCTCACAAATATCTATATTATTATGATTACACAACTAGATACCATTAATTCTGATGCCCACCAATTCTACAATACAACCACAATAACGGAAAACCAGCAAGGCAACTCACTAATCGACCCACAACTACTATCAAACAATTATACACTTCCCTCTGAGCAAGGGGAAATACCCACTTCAAGAGATAGGAAGCCAATACAACGATATACTAAATGTCCTCAAAGTTGGACCCCATTGCCATCTGAGAAGCAATTAAGCTACCCAAGATATCGAGAGAAGGTGAAATAGGTGAACATTAGAGTAAGGTAAAAAAGAAAAAAAGAGCTGGAAGAAAAACAAAGAGCAAATAATCCAGAGGATATGCAGTGCATCTACACCTAGTGCATTAAAAAATGGACTCTGGCGGCATCTAACAACGCTCGCCTATGCCTTGTATGCCACGCGAAGGCCAGGGACATATATGCAAAGCATCGGGACCTATCAAAACAAAAGTTCAAATCACTCCAGGCCGCCAATAAGTTGAACAGTACAACCAGACATTATTCAATATGCCAAAAAGATTGGATAGCAACACCATTTAATCATTATCTTACATGCCCTACATATCGTAAGAGAGGGAATAAGTAGAAAAAGGAAAGGCAGCAGAAGGTTCTTCAAAAAGCTCAAACTCCAAGTTTAACCAGTACCAAGATTACTAAGAGCCTAGTGCCAGGTTACCGTCTTAAGCGTTGCCGTACTTGTCATGATATTTGGAGTCATGTGCCATCTGATACGAGACGAACCTGCCCCAAGTGCCGGGTTAGGAGAATTCAGGAATTGCAATTTTTTCGTTGCAGCGGCTGCAAGTCGCCTTGGGACAAACAGACCTCTGGCTCTACAACCTGCTTAAAATATCGCGGGCGTCGCCGGAATGGAAAACTGGACAATCAGTATCTAGTGGCCCGACTACCAGTATTACCAGGGGATCTAGTACCTACACCACCACAGACCCAAGATACGCAAGAGAACCTTAACTTAGGTATAGGGCCAATGGAACACAGGTTATTCCAATGCTCGCCTGATTTGCCCCCTACACTAACCCCAGGGTCTCCACTACCCATGGATGGGTTTCGGATAAGGTATACCTCAATATATTAACTAGAACATCTAGATGGAGTCACAACTCTACCAAGACATCCTGCCGAGCTCAATCAACCTCCTGCTCGAAAGAGGGGACAGCCCAAAGGAAGTAAGAATGCACCAAAAGCATATCAACCATTGCAGGGCAACACCAACAATCAAAGATCGCCTTTACAACATATCCAGCCAAACACAATAAATTCTACACAACCCAGAACACACACAGCGCCTCCAGAATTACCTCTTCACAGCTGGTTTCAAGTCAACACAGGCTTAGCACTAAGCCCAACAAATCAGAGATCACCTCGGACAAGGAACCAAACCCAACTAAATCCCGAATTTCTACGACCAATAGCAGCAGCGACAGTGGCGGCGGAGACATGGCAACCGGATACATTTTACATACCTGATGACTATGACATTGATGAGCCACAGACAGAGGAGCGACCGACAAAACGAAGCCGCCAGCAGCTAAGGTTAGACATACCCTAGGAGAAGTAAATTAATGAACTCTAGAGTGTACTCCATCCCTTGGAAGAAGGATTTGTTGCTAAGAAGCGTATGTCAGAGGAGCAAACATAGTATAAACCTATTTCCGACGAGAAGAAGATACAGATAGCTCAAAACTTCTATATGGCCTTTCATAATATTAACACACTGCCCATACATACTTATATAATATGCTACCAAAAGTATAGCAAGGCCCAACTTTCTAATCTTAGCTGGGGTATATGGGCATCGCGACCTCCCATTCAGCGCAGTCTCTTTCCACTGTCCTGTGGAGAGTGCCTTCCAGTGGGATATGATATCCCTAGCTGCCAAGACTGCATACGAAATCTCAGAAAGGGCCGACTATCAGCAGCTGCACAAGTACATAGCCGCATAGGCTGTGAGCACATCTACCCAGAGGAACTCCGAGATTTATTACTAATAGAGGAAAAGCTTATTGCTTTGAATTGTAGCTATGGGTTTATAACAAAGTTCTATCTTGCCAATCAACAGGGAAAGAAAATAGGCATTTACTACCCAAAGCATGTCAAAGGCCATATAGCAATATTCCCAAACAATATTCAGAAGCTTATAACCAAGATATTACCTCATAAACTTTTCAGGGTTATGAATAACATTCATATATCATGGAATAGTCATAGTAAGCCTGAGCCGAAAGATTTAGCAAGGCTTTTATTAGTCCGAAGGGTAAATGTCAAGAGAGCACTCATCTGGCTCAAGAGACATAACCCACACTATACCAATATTCAAATCAACACGGCCGAAATAGACAGGTGGGATACACCAGAGCATAGTATTCCAGTTCAAATATATAACCGCATGGTAAAAAGTCAGCTCTCAGTGTAAGAACAAGTACAAACCGCCAATATTATTCCTGCGTCCGAGCATGCGTTGGACAATAATGAGGAGATCGATGATCTTGATAACATTGTCTCGGCATTAAACCATCCACAGCACAAGGAGAACATACCCATTGAAGTTACATCGGATGATAAACTTTTTGAGGACAACAATTCCCACACAGGAGAAGGCCCAAACACCATTCATAAGGTCAATAGCTCAGGCATATTTGCGCTTGATAGTGCTCTAGAAGTTTCCAAAGGAGAAAAGCTGTGTTTTATTTATAAGGCGGTAGAAGAGATAATTCTCAGCCGAAGCCCTAACAGAGAAGCGGCACCGCTTGGTAGTGCTGGGCCAGCAGTATCACCAAACATACGACATACCCAAGGCTCCAAGCCTTATATAGAGATAACCAAGGGTAATCAATTTTCAAATTTATTAGACCCTATATTCTTCCCCACAACATTCCCTACACTTTTCCCATACGGATTTGGTAGGCCACAGATTACTGGGGAGAGTACTACAGGTACTACAAGTATACCTCTAGGTCCAAACGCAGGTATAACACCACCTTCAGCAGAAGTCAGGGCAGCGCAGATGACAGCGGGCCTTGCTTGGTCGCGTAATATCACTCTTCAAAGATGGGCCAAAGCAGTTATTCAGCGTCATGGAGGGCGATTTGCGAACCATCCCATTCTTTCCTTTCTTATCTTTAATAAAGAAGTTAGGTCTATGAACCGCCGTGTAAGCACAATAAGTATAGCAAGAGAAAACTTCGACAAGGTGAAGCATATAATGCGATCACTTACCCCTGAGAGACTGGAGGCAGCAAAGAAAGAACTTGAGCTATCCAATCGCACTACCGACAAAGGAGTAAAGGAGCTTCTTAAGTATCTTTCTATATATGGCTATTGGCAGCCAATGTCTAGTGAAATGCGCCTTAGTATACAAAGAAAGATTAAGTCATTTATTATTATGCTTAGTTTGCCTGCAATATGGATCACAGTCAATCCAAATGATATTATAAATCTAGTTAAGCTATGGATGGTAGTATATTGTACTTATGATCTCGAAGGGGCTAAGGCATTCCTAAAGGATCTTGATTCATTATATAAAAAAGTCAAATTAGCTATTTTAAATCCTCTTAGCTTTGCTATATTTTTCCATTGGGAAATATCTATGTTCTTTAAGTATTATGTTAATATTGGTGAGGAATTGGTCTTTAGGCATATTAGCCATTATTTTGGTGTAGTAAAGACCAATAAATATGGTTTATTGTATATTTATGTGCTTTTATGGCTTGAGGGAAATATGAACCTTAGCTTAATTTTGATAAATGTCCAGGATAATAGTTAAGCATTATATCATAATAATATTATCCATTTTATTAATAGTATATTCTTTAAGGTAAGTCTAATATCTTATATACTAATTTTATATAGATCATCATATTTTATAATATATAAAGGTATATTTACTAATAATTATCTCTATATAATAGAACTTAGACTATAGATCATTTTCAAAGGCCCAAAAAGAACAATTAGCCACATCAAAAATTACATCTTTAGTCCAGAATACTCAACAATTTTCGAATACATTTAAAGAGGAAGCCAACTTTTACACCAGATCAACACAAATCCACCACCACTCTCCAATATACCTTAAGTACTCCATAAAATATTAGGACCAAAAGGGGAATTACTATTACTTCCAGGCCCCATAGAAACTAATAGAAAAGACCTCATTTTCAGAAGATGGTACATTAAGCATCAAACAGAACCATGATCAGGTAAATCAATGGAATAAAGCAATGGTTATTAGATTAAGATACAACCACGATATATCACTGATTCTAATACGGAAAAAGGCAACATCGTTAGTGTACTACCTGTCCAACTACGTGACGAAAGTGCCTGACCTAAGCTGGAAGCGTGTCGCAGTAATGAAAGCACTAATAAAGTCTCGACAAAACAACAATCAAGCTCAGGCCAGCAACGAACAAACCCGGGACAATCTCCATGATAATTTTATGTCAATTGAAGGTCGATCCCGGGAAGTTGAAGGCAGAACAGATCCAGCAGGTCGTATAACAACAACAACAACAACAGACACAACGAGTTCAGATGAAGAGAGCCAGGGGTTACTATTAAAAATGGTTAACCGTGTATACACTGACCATGGTTTATCTCAAGTCAAGGTAATTTCGCATTTGATGCATTATCCAATAGAGTATAGCAATGCCAATGCCTGGACATTCCTGAATGTATCTCGACTTTATTGGTATGTCTATCAACAATGGTATTATTTACGTTGCCAGAGTGGTGCAGATAACGAGAGGAATAACCAAGCAACAAACAAAAATATTATTATACAGGAAAAGGGCCAGAAAATTGCCATCATAAAGGCATACCCTTTCCAAGGCAAGGTACTAAGGGATTTATGCCTATATGACTATACATCGCTAGTCCAAGTCAAGGCTAAGAGCTATAACAAGGGAAGAGTAGCATAGGATCATATCCCATTTATATCCGATTGCCCTTACTCAGAAAATTATATCCAGGTCTTAAGGCGCCCCGGAGACAAAGCGACGGTGTATATTAATAGCTATCTATCTATGGAAGCTAAGGATGATGAGAATAGTGATAATTTCCGCAGGTATGTCTGGTATCAGTATAGTAAGATCTTTTTCTGGGCTAACAGCGGTCTTCTATATTAGGTTTGCAGTTCAGCATCTTGGCTTATTTATGCCCTGGGAGAAGTTCTTCGGAGACTCGTTAGGAGACATCAATGAAATTTGGACCCAAGCTAAGGAAAGTCTTCCTAAACAAATTCTATTTTACATCAACAATATCCAACTCCTAAGGAAGTGTACAGAGGATACCCAGCATAATGCCAGGCAATAGGCAGCTTCCACTACAGACCATACTCCCCTCACTAACGAGCATAGGCTAGATAATAATGGTAAAGACAATACGGGCGAGGGCGACGGCCGATACCAACCCGGAAATATTGGCGATGCAAACCGACTTATAGATATTGTAAGAGGCGCAATCGCACCAGGTCAGAGAACTGCAGGCTCGAGCCAGCTCTCGGCGATGCTACATAAGCTCAGTAGATTTGAGCAAACCTCTCTTGGTTCGGTTGAAAGTCTTCGAGCAAGGCAAATTAAAGAACAAGCTAAAAAAACAGTAGAAATTCCAGGACATAAGTTGTCCGGTGAAGTTTTACCAGGCCAGAACAAGCTAAGGTCTATCAGCTCGCAACAAAAAGCTACTTCAGATAAGGCCCAAAGTATAATCATAGATATCCAGGAGTCCAACTCCACCAACACTACACTAGACCATGATGCTACAGCCAAGGATATAATAAGTGATTTTGGGGAAGAGAACGTATATTTTAGGGAACAGAATGCCCACCAGCCAAGGAGGAACCCAAATATGCACATTCGATATAGACCTTCAACATCATTCATTGCAGCCGGCAAGACTATAGCAAAAGATTTTACTCTCAACAAAAAGCAGTTTATAGCTTTCATATCAATATACCATCATCTAGATATTATTCATTATGCAAAGGATAATAATAAAGTCCCATAGCTTCTTTAATACATCGGCGGCGAGGGTAGGACAGGTAAATCTCAGGTTATTAAAGCCATTATTGAACTTTTCAAGCGCAAAGGCATATCAAATCGACTTCTGGTCACAGCAACATCTGGCACTGCAGCAGCTCAAATCAATGGAATGACAATCGACTCCACTTGCGGGCTCCCTTTAGATAAAAAGAATTCCGAGGAAAGGCTCAATATTAACAAAAACAAAATCATCAATAGCCCAGCCAAGGCACAATAGCAAGAAAGACATATATTAATTATTAATAAAATCAGTATGCTCTCAGCCCGCAAGCTATACAACATAGACCAAGCACTATAAAAGCTTTGCAATATCTAGGAAAACTTCGGGGGCATCCCAATCGTGCTCTTCTATGGCAACTTTCATCAATTTCACCCAGTACTTGGAAGATCCATGATTATATCTGGCGACGATTTACCATGGCCTCTTGGGAAAAATCCGATTACTACCTTGTCTAATAAGAAAGGACATAAGCTTTAGAAAAAGTTCAAAACCATTATAATACTTGATAAGCAAGTCCGTGCAGCCGGGGATCCTCAATTGCTTCGACTACTACAACGAATTCAAAGAAACGAACAGGATAAATCAGATATAGAGCTAATTAACTCCAAATGCTATCAAGAAGGTGCTCGCATTCCTTGGGAAACAGGGATTACTATTATGACACCTCTCAACAAGAATCGGTGGAACTTAAATATAGAGGCAATAAAGGCCTATTCCCAAGAACAAAGAGTCCCCATACGTATTTTCTTATCAACCCATAAGTAGACTAATGGCTAGCCAACTAAGGAAGAGGCTATTATAATATTAGCCCATGGCAACAACAGTAATACCAAAATTCCAGGTATTTTTATATTTATTCCTGGTATGCCTATTATTGTAAATATCAATAAGTACTTAGGTCTTAAATTGGTTAATAGCACTAATTATAATACTATAGGCATTATCATTAATAAAGCATACCCAGGCTACTAGATCTCTAAAAATATAATCCTTTATTTTGGACTGCCTACGGGGATTATATTAAAGTCAAATATAATTAAAAGCTTTTGCTTTATAAATATACCACCAAGGATAGTATTACTTAAGCCAATAAAGTTAGGGATAAGAAAGCTTATAATAGGGCCATGGCAAACGCACTATATCAGCAAGGTAGGTCTACCTTGTATACCGGGATTTGCATATACCAATTTTAAGGTTCAAGGGAAAACCTTACTGCAAATAGCACTAGAACTTCGTGGCTATAATACTACAACAATTAATGGAGAGATTATACCCGCCAAGTGCTGCCCTTACAGCTTATATATACAACTATCTCATTATTGGACATTAGAGAATACCATGCTTCTATCACCAGCTCAACCAATGGACCTTATTAACAACCATATTCCAAAGTATATGGTAAATAGAAAGGCAAGATTGGAAGAGTTAGGTCGGGAAACAATTTAGCATTTTCAGGAATAGATATATAAGATAAAAAGAATATAAATAAACTACTTATTTTTTTCCCAATAAAATCACCAAAGAATATATCCAAATTTAATTTTTCTCTAACCCATAATAAATTCTATAATATTAAGACTTAAATACCAAGATAAACTTTGAAATTGGATTTATAAATATTGATGTAAAAGCTTAAGGGGTTGGATGGGGATTGCCTCTGTAGGCATAAGATTATACTATAGCATTCTTAAAAGACATATAAAAGACATAAATACAACCGTAATAATTCTTAATATTTTCTAACCAATTAAAATAGAGAAACTAGGCTAGATCTAGTAAAATACTAGACCAATTAAATCTAAGGATCCCCCCAAACCCAGACAAATTACTCTTCTTCGAAGAGCATAGGAAGGTACGCCCTACCCGGCGGCGCAATAGCGTAGCTTTGCCAGGCAGGGCCTATATAAAAAAGCTTGGCAAGGAATCTAGAGGGAGATAAGTTAAGAGAGATAGTATAACTTAAAGGAGGTAGTAAGTACTAGAGGGAGATATTATCTTATTTAATAGTAGTAATTAGTAATAGTAATAGCTTTATTAGACAAAGTATTAAAAAAATATAAAAAGATTAAAAAGGGAAGGATAAAATTAAAATAAAAAAAAAATAAAAAAAGGCTAATACTATAGGAATAAATAAAAGTGATTAGGGATTAGGATTTAGGGTATAGGGTTATTACAAACTGGCCCAGAAATTCAGGATATCTATTTTTCCTAGCTTAGTCAGCCTAGGTCTCATGACTAGTCCCATGACTAGGCACCTAACCTAGCCTCTTACATACCTATATTTAAGCTAGCAATAGCTTCCAACCTAGAAAGAAAAATCATCCTTTATTTTCCTCAATTTTGGGTCGCTTATTTATAATAAATAGTAATAATTATAGATAGCTGCTAGCAGCTGCCAGCAGCTACAACGATCGCAGACCTCCAACCAAACACCCTATACAACCAAAACCTCCGCTATAGTCTAATTAATCCATGGGGCCCTATCCCTCTAGCAGAGACACTAGCAGACGATCCTGCCGGTCTAACCTCGCCAAAATCATCCATTCCTTTACCAAGATTCTCAAAATCCCTCAGTATGGCAAATGCCGTTGAATTCATTCATTTGACCCCATCAAGAAGATTAACTAGTCTTTTGCCTATACTGGATATTAATACTCTTAAGGAACATAAGCTCTATTGGCTAGAATAGGCCTACTGAGCCGACCGATAAGGTAGGACCTGCGGGGTCTATTAATTCCTTTTTCTATCCTATAATTAGTTATTTTAATACCTATAGATCTACTATTAAGGGTAGCCCTAGCCCAAGCCAGCCAATCAAAGCCCAGTAGACTTACCTAATCTAGTAACTAGAATAAAGATCTTTCCTTTTTGGGCTAGGCCTATTCTAATAAAATAATTACATGCCCATAATCCTTGCCTTTATAATTATAGCTATAGCCCTTACAGCTATAGCCCTCGTAGCTATAATAGCTACCTAATAAAGGGTAATAACTATAATCTTTCTAAAAGCTATTATAACCCCTCTAAAGGCAATAGTAATCAATCTTCTAAAGACTACTATTATAATCCTTTTATTTGTAGCTATGATCTTTATAGTTATAGTGGTTATAAGGACCCTAGTAGCTATAATAGACCTAGCCTTCCTTTTAATAATCCGGCCTTTTGCTTTAGCTATAGCTTTAATTGGCCCTATGGCTATGAGCTACAGCCGGCCTCAATAGCTAACTATGATTTTGAGTGCCCTAATTGTGGCTAGCCTTGCTACTGCAATAAGCTATCTGATAATGAGTTAGCTGATGAATTATATGATGGGTTATATAACCTAGAATCTAACTACAGCTCTGACTTTAGCTCTAATAATAACTTTAAACCCAATCATAAAAATAGCCTCAAACCTAATAGCAGCCTGGACTATTATGACCCCTATAGCTATAGTAATCCTAACCGCTATGACCCTTATAGCTATAGTGGCCCTGGCCCCTATAGTGGTTATAGCAGCCCAGCCAATAGCTTTGAACCTGGCCCTAGCTATGATTATGACCCTGATTAAGTTGGTAGCTATGATTCTAACCTAGACCCTGGGCCTGACTTTTATCTAAACCTTAAGCCTAATTATAAGCCTGACTTTGAACCTGACAATAGCTATAACCCTGACCCTTATAGCGGCTATAATAACAGCTATAACTATAATCCTTACTATTAGGAAAAGCTAGGAAATAGGGAAGACCGAGGGCAGTTTTATTTATTTCTTAAAGGGGGGCATATTGTTATAAACTGGCCCGGAAATTCGGGATATCTGTTTTTCCTAGCTTAGTCAGCCTAGGTCTTATGACTAGTCCTATGACTAGGCACTTAACCTAGCCTCTTACATACCTGTATTTAAGCTAGTAATAGCTTCCAATCTAGAAAGAAAAATCATCCTCTATTTTCCTCAATTTTAGGTCACTTATTCATAACAAATAGTAATATTTAGTATTATTATAGCTTAAATTAATAATATTATTATTTATTTTACTTATAATATTTTAATAGATAACTCTAGTAATAATACTATAAATATAATATAATATATTAATAATAATATAAAAAAAGTTTAATAGTAAAGGCAATTCTTTATTCTTAATAAGATTAGTATACTAATAATATATATACTTTTCTTTCTAAATAAATAATTATAATTACTTTAGGACTTTCCTAAGTAATTTAGGGGCATTTTAATTATTCTCTTTTATAGGGATTTTTATTAATTTATATTAGTATAAGGAAGATTAATTCTCTTATTATCTATTAATATAAAATAGAACTCCTACTAAAATAAGTCTATAAAAAGATTTCCTAAAAAGTAATATAAAAAAAATAGTAAAAAGGAGTATATAAATAAAAAAGATTATAAGCTTTAGAAAAAGTTTATTATAATTATAATGCTAAATAAATAAATTTATATTACTAAAGACCCTAAATTATAGTAATTATTAAAGCAAATATAGCTTAGTATATAAAATTAATTAAATCTAAAGCTTTTTAATTTTTATTATTATTATAAGAGTAGGCAGATTCTATAGAAAACTAATATTATAGTAATTATACTATTAAACCAAAACCATTAAAACTTAAATATAAAGACTTCAAAAGTATTTAATTAAAACCATAAATTAATTATATATATATTTTTATTAAAACATAAGTAATAAAAGTAATTATATATAACTAAAAAAAAAGTACTTAAGGCCTTTTTATATAGTAATAATAGTAATATTAAAATACCTAGAATATTTATATTTATACCTAATATACCTATTATAATAACTATTAATAAATACCTAAGGCTTAAGCTTATAAATGGGGCTAATTATATTATAGTAGGCATTATTCCTAATTATATATATCTAAGGCATTATATTTCTAAGTATATAATATTATATTTTAGGCTACCTATGGGAATAATCTTAATATTAAAAATAATAAAAGACTTTAAGATTAATAGTTTATTATTAGATATAATTATACTAAGGCTAAAAACTAATAGTATAAAGCTATTAATATTTAGCCTTTAGTAAAAATACTAAATATTTAAAAGGGGCTTATTATATATACCTAGTTTTATATATATTAATTATAAGGTTTAAGGAAAAATACTTAAATAGATTATATTAAAATTAAGGGAAATAAAGCTAGTATATTATAATAGAGAGCTTATTCTTTATAAGTATAATCCCTATAGTCTATATATATAATTATTATAAGCTTATTTACTTAATAGAATAATATTACTTTTATTTATTTAAGAAATTAATATTATTAGTAATAAAATTAATAAGTTTATAAAAAATATAAAAGTAAAATTAGAAAAGCTAAGTAATAAGATAATTAAGTAGGTATTTATATAGCTAAATAAGATAGGAATAAATATTTAAGTAAATAAAAAACTAATTAATTAATATAAAAAAAAAAAAGATTATTAATATTAATTTCTTAAAAATTAAATCTATATACCTATAAGAAAAAATATACTTAAGTAAATAAAGAAAGTAAAAAATAGAAAGTTATAAGATTATAGGATTTTATAATATTAGATATATATAAAAGCTAATTAAAAATTATAATTAAATAATAAAAAGACTAATTAAAGAACCTATACTAAGATAAAAAAAGTAGGAGAAATATAAAAGAAAGTCTAAAAAGTTAGTAAATAGTAAATTATAAGGCTCTAGTATCTTACAATAGTCCCTTAATTTTTGCCAATAAGTATGTGCATGAAATTGGAGCCAATTAGAGCGCTGGATAATGGGGGGCAGTGGTATAAGACTTGGTTTGATTCCTCACCAAGCACAGGCCAATAGCTACAGCAATACTCTCCAGATTATATTATTAGTAGGCTATTAAGAGATTGTTCGACAATTGCGACAAGCAGGAGCCAATGCAAATACGCATAGCGGTTCCCACGGCAATGCTCTCCAGATTACATCGGAAAATAGGCACATAGAAGTTGTGCAGGAATTACTAAAAGCAGGAGCCGATGTCAATGCACAATGCAGCTTCAATAGGAATGCTCTCCGGGCTGCATCACGAGGAGGTCACCTCGAGATTATACAACAACTACTGCAAGCAGGAGCCAATATCACTGAATAGGTCGACTCATATCACAACTTTTCCCACCCTACATTACGCACAGGTGAGTTTATGTCACGCACATAGTTCTCAGGTAGCTAGAGCTTGCTAAGAAGGGGTTTGTCTAAGGCAAAGTGGCCACAGATAGTGCAGCCATAATCCTGTATTAAGCCCTAGCTTGCAGTGGGGATCACCGCTTTTAAAATTCAGCTATATACCACATATCAGCCATATGCCTAGTATGTTTACATATATAGCATAGCTACACTACTTCCTCCGAAGCAGGTGAAGTATTTTAATTATATTACTAGAGATATTATTTTGAAACACTCTATAGCTTCAATTGTCATATTAAAATCTTCAGGTCATCACCGCAAAAAGTACCAAGGGAATTAATGAGACAAGCTTATCAACTCAACAAGGCTGCTTGTATTTTCTTACTAGCTACTAATAGCTACTGTTGAGCTGAGGGCAGCGAGAGTCAATGTGGCTTGGTAGATCTGAGTTCAGATAAAACCACGGACCCAAGTCGTTAATATTTAATACTTAAGACAAAACTTTACACAGTTGCTAGATTAAAAGACCTAGGCATCGGTATTGCTGTGACAGGTTCCCATTGTCCCGACTTAGGTCACTCGAAACACACAATCCCATGTCCTTATGTGACAAGATTTCCTCTTGGGTATGAATCAGAATGATAATTCAGAAACCCATTTCCACTTCAAAGTTGAAAGAGTTTATAGACTTTCCGTCTGAACGCGGTGGTGGTTGATGGCGTGCGTCGGGGTTGACCGGTCTTGGCAAAGCAGGGAATTCATCTTAATGAGGGGCTAACTTTATGTCCGATTCACAGGGTCGAAGTTTGTACGGCCATTTAGGCTGCTAGGGGATTTAAGTTAATTGTTCTATTGGTCAGGGCGAAAAGATTTTCACTACCAAACCTATTGTTGAACGCTATTTGTATGCCACCTCTGTGGCCTGGTTCCTGGAACACCCGGTTGAGCCTATCGCTTATTTTTTTTATTAACTAGAAGTAAATAGATTTTCCGTGTCTTTACTATTATAACCATAATAATGATATAAAGATTTAGTTAGGTGATAACTGATATGCCTATGTGAATCTTTTCATGGGCCAGCACGATGAGCTCTATGCCCATGTTAACATAGGGGCAGATATTCCGACAGGACGTACAATACTGTTTCTCCTAGGAGGTTGAAACTTTTTCATTTAGCGGGAAGATACCTTCACAAATATTGAAATGTCCGGAAGATTTTGATAGGTATACAGACTTTCGTTTATGTGGGGTGTATTAGAACAACTCGCAGTTTTTACAAAATAAACAAACGTGCACGCACTTTGGCTCAAACCTGGCGGTGCTTCCCGGTCTTCCCCACTATCTTCATCACGATCATTTGAATTATCAGGCCAAGCTCAATCTATCTATTATAGCACTATCATAATCCATCCCATAACTCGAATCTCTGGGTCTCGGCAGATCAAAATTGTAGTTCTGCGCGTATTTGGCACTGCAAGAAAAAAGCAACATGACCAATTTTATTATTACTCTTCCACAAGTACATCCAAAACTGCTAGTATATACAAAAGATTAACCCCAGGGAGAGATTCTGAATTGGAAAAACACTCTATAGAGATTATGAGAAGCGAATATCCACATGGTAAAGCTTTTCTTTTCCTTGTTAGGGTGTTTTACAACCACCCTATTGATAGGCACAACCTAGATATGTCTATCCTCCACCAAATTCAAGCAGTAAAAGCCATAAGGGAAGGCCTTAAACTCCACGGCCACAGAAGTCGTGACCACGAGCAGTACAGTAAGACTCGTATCCATACGAGACTTGTCCGGAGATGTTGTCACCCCCGGAGCTGACAGTGCGGGTTTCCTGGCCCGATCCAGGCTTGTACCAACCGCAGCCCGAAGTAATCAAGGCTGAAACCTGCTGTCTCTCAGCGGACTTGCATTGGGTTTCCTCGGTGCCGGCAAGTGTCTTGTCGATGAAGTTGCAGAAGTATGCCACAACGCACTCGGAGATGGAGTAGAAATCATAGCCTGCTCGCACGCTGGAGCCGCCGCCGCACTGGGCGTCGAGGGCGGCATTGGCAGCATCGCAGGTGCTGTGGTCGAGGTCCTCAGTGCCCTCGTCAGGGTAGCAGGAGACGTCCCAGCGCTTTCCGATGGTGTTGAAGCGGGCGCTCAGGCCCTTGGCCGGCTGCGCGTCCTTGGGATCAACAGGCTCGCCAACGCGAACGTGCTCCTCCGTGCCGTTGGTGTGCACGCGGACGGCATAAACGCCGTTGGGTTGGTTTTCGGGAATGGACCAGCCAGCCACGGAAGTGACAATGGCGACGAGGGAAATAGTAGTAGGGAAATGCATGGTTGTGTAGAGCTGAACTGGCTGTGGCAGGCAGTGTTGCGATGAAGGATTGGTAATGGATGTATAGGAATTGAGCTGAAGCTTGAAACTGGCTGTGATTACGAGTTGGCGATGTCTCTTATATATACATACAATTGAGCAACCACTATTGCAGCTATCCAACTTACACCGGCCTGCCGGCTGTTCGAAGGATTCTAGCAACTTACAATTGGCTGAACGCGTTGCCGTCTTGCCGGTATGCCGGTATGCCGTGTTCCGATCGGGCCCACCTCGAAGGATGGCCCCGCCAAAGGGTAGCTGGAGTCGCATGACTTCCTTGGGTGTCAATAATTTCCCAAGGAAGCTTGATAGGGCTACCCACGTGGCTCGGGCCATCGCGCGTGCACACGGCTTCCTAAACGCGTTCCGCGTATAGTGACATTCGCTCGAGCAGATTTTTGAACAAGCTGTTTTCTCACACGATTCGAGTGTGCTATTTGGTTGGCAAATTGATCACAGTGCATAATCCTAGAAACATAATGAAGCTGAAATTCATTGGCCCGGTATTGATAGAAAAACACCAAAAAGAAGCGCTTTGGTCCTGCCACGGCACACCGCTTCAGCTAAAGAGAGCTCAAAGGATTGTCATTTCGGCGTATTTCTTCCACCGGACACCGGACCGATGTTAAATGATTGGTTGCATCGTTCAGCTCGTATTGTAGACCCAGGATGTGAGCCTAGTTGGGTTACGCTTGTGTTTAAGGTCCATAATAACCATTTTTTGGGTAGTGCTTATGGCCTGGGACCCGCTTTAACGTTACAGCCTGCTGCGTATAGATGGCCAAATCCGTTCGTCGGTGCCACATTAAGAGCCTTGCTACACCACTCAGGGTTCACTAGTTCAAACTGGTGATGGAGGATCAAAAAAGACTAGAAAAAAAGAGTCGGTATGGCCATTGCTATTGGACCACTGGGGCCAAGTCGTATCACAATCATGTGCACATGCTACATAATATTCTAATTTGAATGGTCTTTTCATTGTGCCATGATCCTATTGGGTGTGTATTTCGAGACTATGGATATGTGCATTCGTTCTGGTTTAGCCTATTTCAGAATGTCCCATTTCCGGGAAAAGCGGCAATAGATACGTCTGGAAGCTTACCTGAGGCGATTTGTGATGATACCAAAAGTAGGACAGGCGGAATATCGGGACGTCCGGAGAGCGAATGCCGTGAGGGTTTAATTTTTCCTTGATTTGGAAGCCAAAGAGGAGTTATTCTGATGGGAAATATTGATCTTTTCAAGTGCCCTTATTTGTAGGGCTATCGAAAAAGAATGAGGGAACCCATTTTGGGTGAGAAGGTTGGGGGTTCGAATCATCTGCGGCTCTGCACTGCGGACATCGCTCTGCAATGAGAACCGACTCAAATTAATCGAAAAGTACTGTAAAATCAAATAAAAATTGATCATAGTCCCCGTGATAAAAAAGAAGAAAAGAAAACCCATTTGTAAATAGAAATTTATGAAAACAAAAACACCCATAAACGCAGATTGCTACCCTATTGCCAGGAACGCATCATCCCTGTAAATTCATTGGACAGCGCCAATAGCGCCGTACACAATCACATTCACCACTAGCGACTCATGAAAGAAGATCCAAGGCGGGCAGCTTGCTTTACAAGCTTATCTTGATCTAATTAAGCCAAATATCGCATTGAACCCCGCATCCATCCAGATGACGAAAAATTGATTACAAGTAGCACTGGTTTGTGGTGTAGACCACGCTCAACTCAACAAACACATAGATTCAAGAGACAATTTCGAATTGCAAAAATGACTGCTGGCCCCTTTGTCGCTAGCTCCAACATTCTTCATCGGAACCTCCGAACCCGGCCTGAGAGGGTTGTAGGAGCCACTGGAGTGTCCCTTCACCTTGGCTCGGGCCGAAGTATCCTTGATGCTTCCGCGGGCCCTGCCGTGTCCTGCATCGGGCAAGGCAGGCCGGAAGTGGCCGAAGCTATCGCTCGACAAGTCAACCAGATTGCCTACCTTTACTCGGGTGCAACTTTCACCTGCGACGTCGTCGAGAAGCTGGCCCAAATTCTGCTCAAGGATAGGCCTGGAGGCTTATCCAAGGCAATTTTTGTCAATTCCGGAAGCGAAGCCACCGACGCGGCGATTAAGCTTGCTACGCAGTACTGGAGCGAGAAGGGCCAGGCCCAGAAAAAATACATTATTTCACGAAAAAACAGCTACCACGGAAATACAATCGGCGCATTGTGCGTCTCTGGACACAATGAGCGCCGGCAGATTTATTCTAACTGGATATCCAGCAATGTGGTTTTCGTTGACCCTTGCTTTAGCTACCGACTCCAAAAGCCGGGTGAGACCGACGCAGCCTATGTCATCCGCCTTGCGAAGCAGCTTGAGGACCAGATTCTGAGTCTTGGACCGCAAAATGTGTCTGCTTTCTTGGCTGAGACGGTGAGCGGCACGACACTGGGATGTGCCCCTGCTGTGCCAGGATACTTCAAAGCTGTGCGGGAACTCTGCGACAAGTACGATATTCTGCTTATTCTGGATGAGGTACGTTGGAGATTGCGGTTGGATTTGTCCCATTTGCTGGGCTAACTCTAGCTAGATTATGTGTGGCATGGGAAAAACGGGCACCATGCACGCTTGGGAACAGGAAGGAATTTCTGGGCCAGACATTCAAATGATTGGCAAAGCCTTGGGTGGTGGTTTTGTGCCTCTCTCGGGTGTTCTTTTGCGCGAAAAGATTTTTGATGCTCTGGCGACTGGGTCGGGTGGATTGATGCACGGTCACACGTTCCAGGTGCGTACTCACATAGCCGCGGACCGAGACGCGAAACTGACACGAAGCAGGCCCATCCCACTGCCTGCGCCGCTGCAGTTGAAGTTCAGCGAATCATCAAGGAAGAAAAGCTGCTCGAAAATGTGACTAATATGGGCCAGAAGCTGGGGAGTCTACTGGAACAGGAGCTTGGTCCATTGGAGCTTGTTGGTGATGTACGTGGGCGCGGACTCTTCTGGGCAGTCGAGTTCATGCTGGACAAGAAGGCCAAAACCCCGTTTGAGCAAGGCGCAAAGTTCTGCGACAAGGTTGTGGTTCGTGCGCTGGAGCTGGGGCTGAACATTCTGGGAAATTTGGGTAAAGCTGGAGAATTACACGTGGAGCATGTCATTGTCTGTCCGCCATATATTGTGACAGAAGACGAGCTGCATCAGATGGTTTCGATCTTGAAGCAAGCCGTCAATGATGTCAGCAAGGAGTTTTTGGGCGATTCAGCCCATAGCACTATCTAGATAGTGAGTAAATGGCTCCAGTTCAGCAAATCGAAAGCATGGTTATAGCATCGACCAGCATCTTGAGCTACATAATTGAAATGGCTGTCTACCCCTCTCTGATTCTCTAATCTAACCTCCTGTGACTACCACAATCCACCGGTTGCACTCCTCTACTTCGTTATACTAGTATTCACTCCAATCTAAGTGGGCCGTTGCACAATCTGTAGCCACTAATCTTATCCCGATTGTCGGGATACTTCCATCCCCACCCCGCCGGTAGCGCCGCCCCCGCAATCACCCAACCCTTTGGGTTATATCGACGACTCCAGAATTCTTCTCGCTCTATCTTACACTTGCATCATTGTTTAACTTATCTCACGAGATAACCACTAGCTCCTCACCGCCCATCGCGCCCCGACTTTTTATCTACCCCTCCGTGGTAGTACCCCGCTCAGTTCGGCGGTTGAGCGACCTCCCTTGATCGAGACCCATGCCCAATCCGCGTGCTTGAACATTTATTTCACATTGCGGGAGGCTATGGACCGTGAAAATGATAGAAGGCCCACCAGAGGTGGATATACACGACAGAGGCGTGGTTGTGCTACTTGCAGACGGAGGTACGTATTCCTTGTGCACCCCGCCTGTATCAAAATGTCCCATTTCGAGAATTCAGAGCTGATTCGCGGGCTTTCCCACGTAGGAAGAAGAAGTGTGACCAAGTCTATCCGGTCTGTGGCCACTGCTCTCGCTTGAATCTTGTTTGTCAGCGAGAGACGCCGAGAGTTGTCGCAGCCGCGACGGAACTAGATGGGCGAGCCGACACCGTGCAAAATACACGCGGTTTCTGTTGTCACCCATCTTATCAAGAGTTGAAGAAACATGCGAATGTACAAAATATCTCGATATCATGGCAGCCTCCAGATGAAACTGATGGCGTCGACCTTATCGCGAGTCGCCGGTCGATGCTCCGATACTACACGGCCACACTGGCCATCATGCTGACCACTAATCTTGAGAATAACTGTTTTCTTTCCGGTGAGGACAAGCCCAGCTTTTAATTACACTGTTTGCAAAACAAGGCTGACTTTTTGGAACTAGTCCTCATGCCCATGGCGTTTGAGTGCCAGAGTTTAATGTATGCGTTGGCGGCATGGTCTTCAGTGCACCTTGCTTTGGGCGATGAGAAATTCCAGCGAGTTTCGTTGAAGCATCGTGGCCTGGCGCTTGGCCAATTGAAAACATTGATAAAGGAGCAGACATTATCACCAGAAATGTCTCTTGCTGTTACTTTGGTTCTCTGCTCCATGGAATCAATCGCTGACGGTACCGGATCTTGGTATCATCATTTATCTGGTGCTGCAGCGGTCCTGGGATGGAAGTCCGGCTCTGCCGCTGTGCCCTCGGGCCCTGCAGATTCTTGCAGTCGTTCTTTGGAGGGCAGGTGGCTGCTGCGAAATTTTGCATATCATGATATTCTAATGAGCGTCTCCATGGATAGAAGACCGTTCATCGATGGCGACTATTGGCTTTGCGAGGAAGACAAGGCGGCAGATCCGTATTTCGGGTTTGCATCACCAATTCTACGACTGATTGGCCAAACGAGCAGTTTGAACGCAGACTTCTTTGCAAGAAATGAACCGGACGGGAGCGGTCCGACTGGATCTAATCAAGCATCACTGTCTCAGAGAGCACGTCTGATTGAGGAGCAAATCAAAAAGTGGACCTGCCCATCAGACGGCCCCGATGATCCGCTGGTGGTGCTGGGCGAAGCATACAGGACAGCCGCCCTGATTCATCTTTACAGAACCCTGCACCGTCATGTAAGTGCTTACAGAGCAGTATTGAGAGAAAAGATTGGAATTTGCGTTTCCACCATGTGCGAGCTTGCGACCAAAATGCCCGAGGGTGCCTTGGCGGAATGCACTTTTTTGTTTCCCTTGTTTTTGGCCGGCGGAGAGGCAGAGAAGACCCATGAGGTTGAAACCATCCGTGAGAGGCTGGTTGTGATGAACAAGTGGCGCAAATTTCGCAACGTCGGCGCATGCCTTGATGTTCTGGACGAAGTTTGGAGGTTGCGAGCCGAAGGCGCACGCGCTAGCGATGAGATGACAGTAGACTGGCTTGATGTTTTGAGACATCGGAATTGGAACCTTGCTATTACGTAGCTCTAAAGAATGCAAAGGATGAATTACAGTGCTTACTTTCCATCCTATCGCACAGGCTGCCGATATGGGAAGATGTGGAACGATGCTATTTCAAGGTTTGCTTTGGTCTTTTCTGCAAGATACGACACAAGGCGCGTTTGACCATGCATATTTGCGTTGGAGACCTAACCCACAAGCAATCGAACCCGCTAGTAGCGCTACGCAGCAATTTAGTGCCCACTAGCTTGATGACGTCCCTGTGCAGGCCCGCCAATAGCGCCGTCGCCATTTCTCTTGATGAGTCAATTGTGATGGGCTAACACTGTCACATACCACTCCAAGAATTCCATACTAGAAAAGAGCTTTGGATCCTACTTGTCTCATATTCCGTCCGTATGCAGAAATCTTTTATATCTATTTTATTTATCCTGCCGCACTCTAATCTGGCTCCCCACCATCAGACCGACCTAAATTCCAACCGCCAAGATGTCGACAGTCGCACAACGCAATGATAAAGGAGATGAAGCCAAAGCTGCCTACCGCGGCCCCCCTCTTCCATCGGTGCCGGACGATGTGGTCGTCCCTGGCGCCTTGGACATTGAATGCGACGAACGCCTTTGGGTACCCCAAGCTCCCGACGTGTGGTTTCGGCCACTGCTATTCTCAGTGTCCCATGGGTACTTTGTCAACCTCTTGCGTGTGCGAAAATCCGGTATCCTCTCACGACATCGCCACGCAGGACCTGTGCACGCCACAGTTCTAAGAGGCAGGTGGCACTACCTTGAACACCCGTGGTGGGCTACTGAAGGGGGTTATGCATACGAGCCGCCTGGAGATATCCATACACTCGAAGTGCCGGAAGATGTGAAGGAAATGGTCACGCTATTTCATGTTACAGGGGCCTACATCTATGTGGACCCAGATGGCAACACGGTCGGCATTGAGGATGTTTTCAGCAAGCTGCAAAAGGCCAGGGAGCATTATGAAGCTGTTGGACTTGGCGCAGATTTTGTCAATCAATTCATTCGATAGCTTTACAATCAAACTTTGACAAGCCAATCAGTAGCTATAATTCCAAGTGCATGTGAAAGTTCTAGTTTGTTCAATGGAAGGCATGTCTAGATCTCTTCTGTCAGGCCTCCCGAGCTTAGCCCAGCAGTTGTGGAGATCATCCTCGTCAACGGCCATCGCCACTCCCGTCGGAGGCTGGAGGCTTACCCTATTTGGTGGTGGATACCAATAATATCAATGAATTTTGCAGGGGGGATTGAAAATACCCATTTTCAGCACCATGCCAATGTTACGCGACGTTACGAGTTCTTTGAGTGCGGCTGGAAATAGCTGTCTGGCAAAGGTTTAGTTTTCCAAAAATCGCCTCTCGTTTAGGCAGTAGCTTTTACGCCACGTCGTGGTGGATACCAATAGTGTCAATTAGTCTGGGCGGTGGAAATTACACATGCCCGTTTTGAGCGTCAACCTACCGAACAGAACCAATCACTCACTACTATACTCCATAAACTGGAACCTCCAACCGTAGATATCGTCAACGCCGAGTTAAAAGGTTCAAAGTCCACGTAACCTCACAAGCTTTGTGCCGAGACTCCCCACAATGCTTCACTCATACGTTGATAACGCATAGATGAGCCCACCCCAATAGGTGATGCCTGGAATTCCTCTCTGGGTGTGGGGAGCTGAACCCCTGATCACAAAATGATATATTTTTACTGAAGATGCTTTGCTGTTCAGATTCATTTTTCATCTTCTGTCTCATCTGTTTATTGTCATCATGCGGTCCACCCTTCCTTTCCTCTTACTCGGTTCCTTAAGCCAGGGGACCGTGGCATCCCTGTGCAGGCCTCAGTCTCTCCGGACCACCATTTCCCTCCCGTATTCAGCAGTGACCAGCAGCGCCCACAGCTCTCTCCCAACTGATGGCTACGCATCATCTGCCGACGAAAGCTCTTCATCCGCGACGACCGCGGATAGCTCGGCGATTGACCCAGCACCGAGTTCGATATTGAGCGACATCTCGCGCGACGATACTCTTACATCGACTAACCAAATTCTTACGCTGAACCCGACAGTCACATCACTCATCGCGGCCGAAATTAGCACAGAAATCACTTCTACAGCCACTTCCGTGGGAGAAAGTTCTGTTGCAACTGATTTTACAATCATCGAAGATCCTACAACATCAACCTCGATATCACCGTCATCTACAAGCGACACGAGCTCTATAGTCACTTCTGAAATCACGTCAGCAGCAGACGCAGCAAGTACAGATATCTCGACCACAGCAACGAGTACACTTGCAGCTGCTCTCCCCTCGTTTTATTTGACGGCCGCCAACTCCGCCAATACCGAAGTCAATGGCAATCCCATTCTATTTTCGACTGCTCAAACCTTACTCTACCTTTCTCCACCAGTTGCCATAGCAGCTTGGTATCAGCAGGGCTCGCTCACTATTGAGTCGGGCACTAACCGCCTTAAGATTGCTGGCCGGTTTATCTTCGTTTCGTCGACAGGTGCCCTAGCATCTACGGCTCAACTTGATTCCAGCTACCAGCCAATTACTTGCACCCCACCTACTACTCAAGGTGTGGCTATTGAATGTTTGGTCGAAGGCACAACCCGCAGCCAGTTCAGAGTGGGAGCCGGCTCGGGTATCTCTTGGGTTATTTTCATTGTCGACCCCGCAGACACCACCTCTACCGACGCCACTATTGATTTGATTGTATCTTAAAAGCTCGAGTACTATTCCAATTTGATCATTTACAAAGGGTGACCACTATGACCCTCGGACACTGTTCTAATTCTCTCATCAAGTGACTTTCAACGTAGTTGATAATCGCTCAAACGTAATACATTGGGTATCAGAAGGAGGGCTTGTTTTCCAGTAAGGTTGCTTTAGAGCTCGCATGGAATAGTGTGCGGACAAAATAGACAGTTTAGTTTGCAAGTGCAGTGAGTGATGTACTTGGTGTGGATCCCTCTGAAGGGTCGTTGGCTGGAGGTAAGATGTATAGCTGCTCTATTCCGTGCTCTCACTGGCCAATTGGGCTTGAAATCGTTTCATTAGTGACTAGTGGGCGTAATTTACTCACGATAATGGAAATATCTGCTGATCGGACCATGTCTCGGATGCAAAATTGCGTGTTCAATTGACTTTGGCCTGACGTTATTCCGGGCGCCGATGACATCATCGCAGCCCCAATTGTCTCAAACGCACGCCCAACGCACGTAGCACAACTTAGACTTTTCGCAACTTCCCATCATGGCATCTGAAAATTTCAAGGTGATCGTCGTTGGCGGTGGCCCCGTTGGCTTAGTTGCCGCTCATGCGCTCTCCAAAGCGGGAATCGATTTTGTGATTCTGGAATTGCGAGACGATGTAACGCTCGACATTGGCGCATGCGTCGTGCTGGGACCACAAAACCTTCGGGTTATGCACCAGCTCGGTCTGTATGAAAAACTCATGCAAATTGGCGGTGAGCTTTTAAAAGCGAAAGGGTTTCGTTTGGATGGATACGAATACAAAAGCAATCCGGAATTGCAAACTCTCAAGGAAAAGTGAGTATTTACCCAGCTTTTTGTTCCCTTGGAACCCACGAACTCGCACTAACACGGAGTAAAGCCACGGCGTGGCTCTTGTTGCATTCCACCGCGCACAACTTGTACAAGTGCTCTTCGATGGGCTCTCTGATGACGCCAAATCTCGTTACTTGACAGGAAAGAAAGTTGCTGACATTTCGTCAAATGATGGGGGCGTTTCTGTAACCTGCGCTGATGGCAGCATCCATCAAGGTTCCATTGTGATCGGCGCCGATGGAGTGCATAGCATTACTCGCCGTATAATGCGCAAGCTTGCTCTTGAAGAAGATCCCAAGCGTGATTGGGATGATGAGAATCCGTTCATATCAGAGTACAAATGCATGTGGTGCAGCTTCCCCCGCCCCTCCGAGCCCAGCGTGAGCTACGAGACAACCCACGAAGACCGCTCAGTCATGTTCATTACCGGCCCAGAACGTGGGTGGATTCTGAGCTATGAGAAACTTCCCGAGCCAACAAAAGAGCGTCATGATTATACCGAGAAGGATATCGAGGCATTTGGCGAAAGAATTGCCGACTTTCCTGTCAATGAGACACTGACAGTCAAGGACGTATTCCCAAAGAGATATACGGCAGGCATATCGGACTTGCAAGAAGGAATCGCGAAGCACTGGAGCTGGGGACGCATTGTCCTCGTGGGAGACTCTGCACATCGATACACGCCCAATGCCGGTCTTGGACTGAACAACGGAATCCAGGATGTTGTCGTCCTGTCCAACCTGCTCCGCTCAGCGGTCCAGGAAGAACCCCAGAAAAATCCAAGCACCGATAAACTCGAGGAAATATTCACCTCGTATCGCCAGAAGCGGATTCAGCCTGTCCAGAAAGACTTTGAGAAGTCAGCACTTGTCACGCGAGTGCATGCGTGGGCGAACTGGTTTTACTACATCTTGGGCCGATTCATTCTACCTCGGAGCTTTGTCTCAAGCTATTTTGTGAATCGCGTCACCAGTCCTACTTTTAGCAGAGGAGCCATTCTCAATTATGTACGTGCCACAGAGCTACCTGCTGGCAGAGTGAGCTGGGAGAACCCGATTCCGAGCTCGTCATGAGTGTATGCGTTTAGAGATGTATAGACTACATCTTTATAAAAGAAATTCAGAATAAAAATCGTTATCAAGTTCGGCAATGAATCAGCCTTGCCATTGCCACCTGCACAGCCGTGATTGACCTCTATCAGCACCAATCACGTGCTGGCTCTCATTCAGCAATCATATTGCCAGCTCACACCGCCCTTCACTCCCCATACAATAATCGGCCTCCCCTCCTCAGATGGTTAGCTTCGCGGCCCACCCATGTTAGTATCGTATCCTCAGCCTTAAACTGGTCCCAGTCAATCTTGATTCTTCACACCCGCATCATGGCTGAAATATCACCTCTATATCTTCGCGAAATACTGGTTCTGGTCTGGGAGTACTCCGATTTGTCTTCTTTTGCTGCCTTGTGTCGCACTTGTCGGATAATACACGACGTTGGTTGCAATGTCCTTTACGAGTCAATATCTATAGATCTCGGCGAACCATCAAACAAACGGGGACATTTGCTCCGCGATGCCATCACCAATAATACAAATCTTGCTCTCTCCGTCAAGAAGCTCTATTTACAGCTTTGCAGCAACTCGTCGGACAGAAGCGAAACCGTTATTGAGACGCTGCCGGATTACCAGGCGCTTTCCAAGATCCTACAAGCAGTAGAAAACGCTCATGAAATCAAAATTGACCATCCCTATCAAGATTCGAGCCCAGTGCCCCAACAGTCCAACGGTGACCTGCCATTTCCTCCGAAGCTACGAAGACTCGAATTCAATGTTCGCGACCGAAGATGGCCGTGCCATATCCCCGGAGAACGCGATGTCAATATCCTCTTGCTCGAACGGGCCATGAAGATGGAATCCATAACAAGTGTTGCTTTGACCCTGCAGCAAGGTCCGGGAAGCGCTCTCCTTTCCATGCGTTTTCCGACCCAGAGCAGCATCACAAGCCTCAGCTTGAAGGATGCTTACTTGAGCATGGCATCGTTGGAAAACGTCTTGCAAGCGTTGCCGAACCTTCAAGATTTGAACATCTCGTTCGTTTGGTATGCTGACCCGATCAACGCGGATGTTGGCCAGCACTTGTACTGCGAAAAGCTTGGCCATGCCTTAACAGGTCGTGATGGTTCAAGATTGGAGAACCTGGCAATAGCCATCCGCTTCGGGTCTCGGTGTGCCATCGACGTGTCATCTGGCAGCAGGGCAGGGTCGACTTGGGGACTTCTGAACAGCGTTGGGTCTCTTAAGCGACTTAGCCATCTCGTTTCCCTGGAACTCTCGCCCGAAGTCCTCCTGGGTTGGGAGGGTGAAGATGACCTAACCTCGCTTTCGTCACTGCTTCCAGACTCGCTTCAATATCTGTGCTTCCGAATGGAATTTGGAACCTGGGAGCAGTCACCCTGCGGCTTTGGACCTCTCTCCGAGTTGGTAGAGGACTATCTAGATAGCATCCCGTCCGAACGGCTGAAGAGCCTCACTATGACATATTTTGAAGGGGAGGAAAAGGACATTGAGAGGCCATTAACGTCTCTCAAATCCAAATGTCATAAGTCTAGTTGTGATTTTCATTTGGACACAGTTCCGGCCTGATCATTGCTTTATTCGGCCTACTTGTTCCAGACACAGCTAACAGGGTATGCAGCGGCTATTTGACACGTCTTGAACGCTTGGAGCAGCCATCGTGTAGCATCATACCAAAGACAAACTCAGCTGTCGCTATTCACCCATCAACACAGGTGCTGGCCACAACACCGCCCAGGCGCACCCCAAGTTCCCCGTTTGATGCACTGCACCCAACACTGATGCCGACTTGGTTAACCGTTTTTATGCTAGATCGAGTCATCACGCGTAGAGTATTAGCATCCGTGTGTCTTGCTTGGTAAACACCTTTGTTGTGCGTGGGCGGGCAGCGATAAATGGTAGGAACGCCATAGCACCCAGCCAAAATGATTGCCCGTGAACAGTTTTATGTACAATTTGACAAGATGTCTGTCCGAATGGCGGAGGTTTTGTGATGCCTTTTCAAAATGCACTCAACCTCTTCCAAATATGTGAGGATGCCAGCACTCTGCGCATAGCTATAGAATAGATTTGGACGTCACTTTGGCAAAATGAAGATTATTATTATCGGCAAAGCAGATGAATGATGCGCGACAGTCAGCCGTAACACAGGCCCCCATTCTCCCCCTTACAACTTACCATCAGGGTATGGAGCCACGCTATGCCCGGTCCGGCATGTCGGAACGTCCTATCACTGTTAAGCCACAAGGGTCCAGATTACTTACTTTTAGTCACCAAAAAGAAGAGAAAAAAAGCGATATGCTCAATCGAATGATCCAAGAACCAGGCCACAGAGGTGGCATACAAAGAGCATTCAACAATGAATTTAGTCATGAAAAATCTTTTCGTCCAGATTACGTTTTAAGGACCCTAGATCATAATTTCTGTTCGAGCTTCATTTCATAAGCCGTATAATAAATACCATGTCGATAGGATAAACCCTATCCTTGTCAGAGCTCGAATGTGGTGTCAACGATTATTCAAAATACTCAATCATTCCATTCTCCCCAGGTTCCAGCACAAATTAACTGCATAGCGCATAGCTTACAACTAATATGGTGCAAGAAAGAAAAAGTGAATGTATGCAATTAAGGATTGTTCGCCGCTTCCCACACATTTTGGAAGACCACAGTAATGGAAATAACAAAAACGCTGACATAGTTACTACCGCCAAAATTTCCCAAAAAGCATAGCGGTGAAGTGGCAAAGAGGATCCATATGCATTTAGGTGCCCAATAAATTGCGATGGCGTTGTTGCTTATGGATGGCTTGGAGACTCCTGCTAAAAGAAGCAAAGTTGGATGGTGCGCGCCCACGTATCGGGTCGTTGACCTTCTTCAGCTTTGCATAATGATCCCTAGCGCACATGACATCGCAATATTCTGTGCGCATGCATAGTAATATTATCAATGTGACATTGGGATATATTACATCTGGTATGTGGTCACTTTATTGTTTGTTTACAGCAGGCATGGCGTCATGAGAGAATCACATGCGTTTCTCATCTCTATACAATAGGCGACAACCTGACACTCTCATGGTTAGCCTTGCATGGAAAAGCACCTTTGGCCAGTTGTATCAAGCCTGTAAAAACCCATGTGGCCAATGTAACATGAGGCGGCACATTTGCCAGCCACGATTTACAGCTGCAGCCTATTTTCGCTTTGAATGCGTGTAATCTTACCTCAGCTGACAGTAGCTCTATCTACATATTGTAGGCCCATAAGTGTCTGAAATGGGCTTCTCAGTCAAAAGGGTCAGCATACAAAGGCCTGCGTCACGAGGGCACACGTTTAGTCCGAAAGGGATACAATTGAGCATATAATATCAGCTGGGAAAAGTGTAATCACTGATATCTGGTCATAACTGGTAAATCGCTCGTACCGGTACTTTTTCTTGCTTCTTTGCGTCCCAAGGATCATGACTTGGTCTTCTGGTGCAGGGTACTTGCTACTGGGACTGCGCAAAATCGGCTGAGGGGCGCAGTAGACGGTTTTCCTACCACCCTAGAGAAAGAAGGTTCTAGCCACTAGGAAGCTGACGGTTTCAGGCAGATGAATGCAAACTAAAGGGCTCCTTCGTGGGCTTTCAGCTTGAGTCATCATCCACACGCCGCAGGATGTCTATCAGGATGTCTATCAGGATGCCAATCAGTCTCGGAAATAATTCAAGGAGAGATTCATGAACCGGAACAGCTTTTCTGTGCGGGGTGCAGACTGCAGAGCCACGCTGTGGAACTTTCTTTTTGCCTTGTTACAGTGCATATAGTCTGCGTGTTCGTGTCAACTGCCCTTTCTGTCGAACGGTGATATGCAAAAGGCCCTCGGTATTTCATCACCGGCTTCAGCTTTAGTTACCCACTGCACTGGGTGACGGCGTAAAGGAATGAGTGGTGGGCTGTGTCTTGTGGCATTGCATAGCAAGTTAATGCCTCGCGGAGTCGACGAGTGAGCACGATTGAAACTGGCATGGTTGTATTGGCTTGCCGGAGCAAATCAAAACTCGGGGGCTGGGGACCTTTGATGGCTGCAACTGCGTCATTTAATGTGGACCTGTGCCTGGCCAGCAAATCATTAGATGTGTAGACGGAGATTGGTGCATTAGCTTCCTCAGCCTCCGCTGTTGGATCAACTCCACCAAATGCCGATTGGATGGCGATTTTATCACCCATGCGCAGTAACTATGATGCATCCAACCTTTCATTCCTTGCTATCTATCTCGGAGCTCGCCGAAGAAGACCAGAGCAAAGCCTGCCTGTTATTGCACTTTGCCTACATGCATCCCCTCGGCGGGGGCCATGGGTAGGCTGTGCCAGAGTGCGTACGTGTGGCGTCGCTCGATTTTGCACGAAGAGACTACTTGCCCGCTCCCAAAGGCTATGGCTGACTGCTTAAACTTTAGGCAGAATTGATTTTCCGCTTCAAGTTGCCTCATTTATGCGTGGCAGCAGTCATGCGGATCTGTATTGAGGCTGGACGGTTGCCCTTGGACACAGCTACATAAAGACCATGGTGAGTCTGTCGATCATTGTTTCCCTCCTATGTTTAGTACAGATTGAAGCAAAGAGATTCCTTTTAGCAAACCTTGAACCCCCTCATTGTCCCTTTTGTTTCGCCTCAAGCTATGAGCCTCACAACCAAGTCAGAAGTGAAGCCCAATTTCGGAATAATCACATTCCGCCAAGCACACGAAGGCGATTTTGCTGGTGCCATTAATGGATACAATGAAACTGTAAAGAAGCGAAAAATTGCTACTGATAGAATTGGCCACGAATACGACTACTACCAGCTTCTTGACCAAGATGAAGATAACCTCGACATATGCCAATGTCAGGATGGCAATCCTTCTAACTGCCGGGTCCACCAAAACTTTGTTAAGATTAGACACCAAGATACGTTACTGGCCACTCGCGAGTCCCCTTTGAAAATCTGTTACAACCTCGGGGGAGAGGGCAGCTGGCTGAAAGACCCGGAGCCGCCCTTTGCTAGTACACGAATGGGCTTCTTGTCTCAACTCGCCCAGTTGTGCTACCAGGCAAGGATCAGTTCCTGCGAGAACGAGGAATGCAAATTACGACACGAGAGAATGAAGAAGATTGCTCCTAATTGTGATTGGGATCGGTTCAGAGAATGGGCCACCATGGCAATGTCCTGTCAACTTGTCATGGCTACATCCTTGATTCCCAAGCACGAGCACAATGCGGATAAAAATTACGAGGCTGGCGATGATCACGGCAGAGGACATCACGGCAGAGGACATGCGCACATTGCTCATAGTGTTGCAAGTTTGTGCATGATTCTCAAGCGATGTATAAAGGCAGAGCTCATATCGGATAAGAGTGACTCCCTTGATGAAGACTCATCGGGGAAGACGATCAATCTGAAAGGTGTTGTCGACCTGATTTATTGGATGGCCAATATCCAATACGAAAAGACCATTGGCCCAGACCAATTTGGGAGCTGGGGAACACACCTAATCCCGTTGTCGATATCATTGCCAGAGTTTGGCCAGGCACTCGATCTTGTACATCAATCCGGAATTTGCAAAAATCGATTCTGGAATCTAGTTAGCGCGAGCGATCGCAAGGAGGCTGACATACCACTCATTGTGCATGATCTCGGACTCCATAGTGATGCAGAGAACCAGAAGAATTCCATCTTTGCCAGTTACCCGCAAGACGACGCAAGCCCCACCAAACCAAATCAATTGCATCAATATTGCAACGCTAGCAAGTGTCAACAAAGTAGCATCAGCAGCACAAGCACTCCACAGCTCCACGCGCTCAATTGCACCCTTAATGAGGATGAAGAAAATACAAATTCTGATCAGGGCGAGGGTCGAGATATCAAAATCCTGGACACTCGCAAACTTTTGAGTGCTGTGAAAACAGGTGCTAGTACTGCGTGGCTGCTAGATGGAAGTGGGCTATGCACTGCCGAACAGCCCTACATGGCGATTTCACATGTCTGGGCCGACGGCACCGGCCAGGGAGGGGAGCGGGAGCATGGCCATGTCAATAAATGCCTTTTTGATTTTTGGGTTGCTCAAGCTAACGAAATCGCCAAACAGGAAAATCAGCCCTTGAAGGGCATTTGGTGGGATGTCATCTCTGTGCCGGATAGGAAGTACAGATGCGAGTACGGAATAGCCCTGGGAGGGATGCACCTAAACTATTCAAAGGCACAAGTGACACTTGTGCACGACAAGTATCTGACAAATATTCCTTGGAATGAGAACGATTCATCCGTAGGTTGCATTGCCCTAGTCTTGTCAACCTGGTTTACGCGGGGCTGGACAGCTCTAGAGCTTGCCCGATCCAAAAACGTTTATGTCTTATTTAAAGACAAAAAGCTTGTCAGCTTGGATAAGATCCTTGCCCAAAGTCCCGCCCATGGTTCACGAGCGCACTGGTTAGCGACGGCGTGGGTTAGGAGACTTTGTGAGCCTATCAATGATCTAGGAGACATTCTTTCTATACTTTCCCTCAGAACAACGGAGAGAATCAGCGATCGGACTCTGATCGCCGGCCTGCTTGCAGATGTTCCTGGGCTTCAGGTAATGCAAAGCGATGCAGAGGTTACCCAGGAGATTCTTCGATATCTTGGCCGTGTGCCACAGAGCTGCTTGCTCCACGGCGAAGCCACGATGCGAGACACGGGATGCTTCTCATGGTGCGCAAGTACGTTGGACCATATGGCCATTCCAATTCCAACTAGCATGGAGAGTCTAGAGGCTAGTGACAATCTAAGCATGATGCAAATCAATAACGATGGTGTTGTTGAAGGACTTTGGTACTGTCGAAGGATCATGGATCAAGTCGACAAGGAGACTATCCATCCCTATGGCAATGACCTATCGACAGTGGTCAAAGTTACAGTGGCCCTCGAAGACTGGAAGAAGTGTTTAATACTGCGACCTCTAAGTGCCAACAAGGAGGACAATGCGCTTCTTGTCCAACCTGTCAAGCTTGATAAGGAGGACTCAGCTTTGGATTGCTGTTATGTTGGCACAATCCTAGAGGAGTACAACGATAAGTACCTCAGTCACGACGAATGGAATATACTAAACATCAGGCTGGGGAAAAGTGACATAGGGGATAAGATGAGCCCTGCTGATGAGGTTTGGAAGGATTTGACCAAAAACGACGGAGGAGTCCTCAAACGCCGCCTCAACAAGGGCGAAGAGCCAGGCCAAGAACAGCAAGAAAACGCAGGCCAAACCTTGACAGTATCACAACATAGTCCAAGGCTATCGCCAATGAAAGATATTAAAAACTTTCCGCCCACCGCTAGAGATATCTTGTCTTTGGGATATCCTAGGGATACGACTGCCAAAATATTGCACAAGGCCATCGAGATGGGGAATCATAGGGCTGTGCACCACATTGTCGAAGTGATAAATGCACCGCTCGATGAGGCTTTTGTGCAGAGCATCTTTGATAAAACTCCCGCAGATATGGAAGGAGAGAAGGGCCGGCGTGCCAAGCACGTTCTTTGGTCGTTGGCCGATGCCCTTGTCGACAAAGAGAGGTTCACAGAGGCAATTAAAGTATACGAAAAGGTGTCAAACTACCCGTCAGCAGGCTTCGTGCAATCGGCAATAACCTACAACATGGGCATGGTTTATGCTATGCAAGGAGACAAGGAATTGTCGAAGAAAATGATCAATAATGCACTGGAAAGTTACAAGACGTATAGAGCTTCGGGCAAGGTGGCGATGAAACAACGGAGTCCAAGGTACGGCAACAGGCCAGCGAATCCATTGAGAGTTTCTACAATGTCAAACCGGTTATTCGGCATCAACAAACAGACTGCGAGTGCAATTAGCAATGGGCGGATTGGTAAATTTTGGAAGAGATCGATACACCACGTTACGGAGCACAAGGTATGGAAGTATTCACAGAAGGCAGTCGAGAATGTCAAAAGTGTTGCTGAGAGTGATTCATTGAAGCCCGCAAAGGACTTCGTTTCAACACCAAAGGAGGATCTTGCCGACTGGGATGATGCAGAAGAGGGCTGGGAGTTCGTGTTTTGGAACGCCACAGCAGCCCTGGTTTTGCTCTCCGCTTCTCAAGAGAATATATCTGAATCTGACACGAACATATGCGAGGCATACGAAGTCTTGTTCCAAGGCTCAACGGACTATCTGGGATTGTCCTTCCACAAAACCGAAAACGATGCGCCGAACGATTGGAGCCATAGCTTGAAGGCCCTCCTAAGATTCGACCTTCTATTTCACCGAGACCATCCACTAGTTTTCATCACCGCCTTAGAGGTTGGGACCCAGTTGATGCAATATGCAGACAAACTCAAGAAGAATAGCGATATGGACATGGAAGAGGCTAATCAACTGGCCAACGATGCCTCACAGTTGGAGAAGGCAAAGGATGATGCTGACCGGGCAAAAAACTATTGGAGGAGGGCGGAGGAACAATTCGATCGGGGTTTGCAAGGTCTTTCAAATTTTTGGTTTCTGCGCGGTAACGAAAGGGATTATTGGATCCTCAGGACTCAGGAGAAAAAGAGGATGCTTCGGGGTCGTTTGGAAGGCCAAAGCTTCGACTAGAGTGCGGGTTAGAATATACCGCCCACGAAATCCGGGTGTCATGTGTTTAGTGGTCGAGAGGCTATTAGAAGCGGGAGTTGATGTCAATGCTGCTGCTTGGGGCTTTGACAAGAGTACCCCGCTCCAAAAGGCTGCAGCAAGCGACAACCATGAAATCCTCGACAAGCTCTTGGCAGCAGGAGCTGATGTAAATGCTGCCAAGAAGCATCAAGCAACCCCGCTTCAAAAGGCGGCCGGAAAAGGCCATCTGGACATTGTTGAGAAACTCCTAGCAGCGGGAGCTGATGTTAATGCCCCCCATCCTAGCCATCATCAATATTCTGCACTCCAAGGAGCAGCTTGAAATGGCCATCTTCAGGTCGTTGAGAAAGTGATAGAAGCTGGAGCTGGCGTGAATGTGGCCCCGGCCGAGGATACCGGATTAACTGCACTGCAAGCAGCAGCTGGAGCGGGCCACTTGGAGGTTGTAGAGGAGCTATTGGCATCGGGGGCTGATGTTAATGCTGCTAGCTGGGTCGAACTTCATGACAAAGTCAAACCTAGGTCTTGGCTAAACCCTCCTCCTACGTCTGCAACTGTGGCCTGGGGCTATTATGGGCTAACTGCACTCCAAACGGCAGCTAGAGAAGGCCATCCGCATATTATTGAAAAGCTGCTGGCAGCAGGAGCCGATATCAATGCTGGCGGAGACTATTATGGACGGGCTGCACTCCGAGAGGCGACTCTAGGTGGCCATACAGAGGTGGTAAAAAAGCTTCTGGAAGCAGGAGCTGAATACGGGGCTGAGTCGGATTCATCCTCGTCTTGGGTTTCAACATTGGGCTCTGATGAAGGAAATGTTGATGCTTATGATGGTGACGGAATAACACTTTTGCAATCAGCAGCCAGGAGAGGCAATATAGAGCGGGTTGAGAGACTGCTAGCGGCAGGAGCTGACGCTAATATTGCAGCACGGAACTGTAATGGGGTAACGGCACTCCAAGAAGCCTGTGGAAACGGCCACGCAGAAATTGTTGAAAGACTGCTCGCGGCTGGAGCTGATGTCAATGCTTCTAATGAGGATTGGATGGACAGCACTTCAAGTGGCAGCTAGAGAAGGCCATCTAGATATCATCGAGAAACTACTAGCAGCAGGTGCGGAAGTTAACGCTGCTGCCTGGGACGAAGGCGGTGAAACCGTACTCCAAGTAGCTGCCGAAGGCGGGCACGGAGAAATCGTCCAGAGACTGCTAGCAGCTGGAGCTGATGTTAACGATACCGACAACAATGGATGGACAGCACTTCAAGCGGCAGCTAGAAAGGGCCATCCAGATGTTATTGAGAAATTATTGGCAGCAGGTGCCAATGTCAACACTGCTGCCCGAGAATTCTGCGGAGAAACTGTCCTCCAAGCAGCTGCCGAATGTGGCCATCATGAAGTTGTTGAGAGACTGTTGGCAGCTGGAGCCGATGTCAATGCTGTTGACAATTATGGAATGACAGCACTTCGAGCGACGGCACAGCGAGGGGCTTTTGAAAGCCATTGAAACGTTTGGGAAGCTGCTTGTAGCAGGAGCCGATGTTGACGCTGAAAGTAGACAGATTGCGCTTCAGGCAGCTGTTGAATTCGGCCATTTGGAGATTATTGACAAGCTATTGGTAGAAGGAGTGGATGTGAACGATACTGCTGATAATTTTGGCAAGAGGCCTGCGCTAATTGCAGCAGTGATGGGAGGCAACGTGGAGATTGTTACGAAGCTTCTGGTAGCAGGAGCGCATACAGATATTCAATATGGTGGACTTACTGCGGTACAAACCGGATATATCGCAAACCGCCACGATCTTGTCGAGGTCCTGCTTGCAGCTGGAAATAAGCATGAATCCAAATCGGATTCTGGCGAGTTTTGAGCTACAATTTGAACTCTGTTGCTCCGTTTTCGACCGCCGTGATGGCGCCGCTAACCCGCCCGCCTAATTTAGCGTGGGCGACGACCCGTGTGAGATTTTGTCGGAGGCATCGGGTAAATCTCAAGGCAGAATATCGATAAAGAGACGATAATCTTTTCATAACCACATCGCGTCCCAGCCCAGAATATTCCGCGTCTTGATCGTCCACCGCCTAGCAAGATTGACGGGATTTCCCCCGCATTACTCCATAATTTCTCCCAGGAACTCAAACAATCCGACCTCGAACCAAATTTTCTACAGGCGATGAGGTTTCAAATAATTTTACGTAGACACTCGCATCACTACGCTGTAGCCATAGGGTAGGTTCATTGAGACGATCAAAACGGGTGCTAATCATTCGCCACTTTGCGGACAATACCCCCAAGCCCCAAGTTGTCGCTCGCTTGGAGGAATTAAAATTAACGACTCATTTTCAGCCATGTGTTGAGAGTAAAACTCCCGTCTTCTCAGCGCCTCCAATATTTGCAAGGCTGGGCAGCTCACGGGCCACATCACCGTGCTTCTGCTAAGCCGTTCTGCGGTCTGAGCTGCAGGCTGCAGCCCACCCTAGACCCCAACTTCTACGATAATGCATCTTGACAACGGGATGGCACTTTTATGAACTGATTCGCGATATCGCATCTTGGTGGGAAGTAGAGTGATTCCCTTCCTTTGAAAAATTTAATATACCTTCACGATTGATTGCGAGCATCATAAACACCATAAAGGCCATAGATGATAGCCAAAACACAGCGCAGGTCACCCAGCATACATCAACAATCTCACTGGCAGTGCCACGCGCTAAAGTTAAGATTATGTTTGTTTGTGTGGATGAGCCTGGCTGGAATGCACGAACCACTTTTCCATATCGATACCAATGGGCCTCCATGACTTCTCGTTTGTTATTATTATGCTTCTTTTCTTTTTCTTAGTCTTGGGGCGCGATGCATCAGCTGATGCGGAGGAGATGGTTGGGCACTTGGCCCGATGGCTTGGTTAGCTGTCAGATTATTGGCGAGGGTGGAGATGGACGCCGGTAGTTTAATCGCTAGCTGGCATTTAGTCAGGGGTGCTTAGCTCTGCCTTGGTTCTGGGCGCTTCGGCTTGTCCAATTGCGGGACGTCGGGGCGCTTACCGACCGGGCCCTCGCCCCCTGATTACCCCTGGCTCGTGCATTGTGGACATTACCCTGCTCAGCTCGGATGTCGGGTCGCGGCTGGGGAAGCCCACCTGTAGGGCAGACGAGATGCCTGCGGACAGACACCGTGCATCGACTTGACAGCTTGTGATCGACACTGCTACTGTCCATGGCTGGCACGAGACGAAACATCGGAAAAACAACCCTCTGCGGAAGTGAATCATGTCTCTTTTTTATCCCGACGTCTAGCTGACTTTTGGCTCTCGGAAGCGCCGTTACACCACGCCGACTCCTCCGCGTCTATTCTTAGTCGGGTTGCCTACCGCTCCGCGTGCTTGATCGGACTGGGCGCCACTTCGTATAATCCAGAGCCATGGCGTTTTTGAAGTGTAACTTTCCCTGCAGCTGAACGGCCTAGACCATGGTGGCGGCGGTTCAGCTCACTCCCGATCATGGTAGGACTTTTACTCGTCCACCAACAACACCAAGTCCACAGTCTCCCATTTTCCTATATTATGGCCGCTCTGCCCTTCCCAAATTCATTCCTCATCACTCAGATCATCATCTCTCACACTCTCTCCTACACACAGCCTCAGCGGCATCTTCCTCTCGTTCTAGGTTTTTATCAACCTGTTCCTTCGTTCAACTCAACACCCTAATACCAACCTCATTGGAACTTCACCATGCTTTTCAAGTACTTCACCCTCCAGGCCCTCATGGCCGTGGGCTTCGTCGCTGCCAACACCCAGGTCGAGGCTCGCAACTACGGCAACATTCCCAGCTGCGACTCCTCCAAGGGCTATGTCCTGAACAGCGCCAAGACCTCATGCGTCTGCCCTTCCGGCAAGGAGGTCTACAACGGCGCCTGCGTTGTCAAGTGCTCCGGCTACATGACCCGTGACTCCTACGGCAAGTGTGCCTGCCCCTCCGGCAAGGAGCTCTACAAGAACTCCTGCGTCGACAAGTGCTCTTACGGCACTTCTCGCGACTACTCGGGCAAGTGCGTCTGCCCCTCCGGTCAGGAGATGTACAAGAACTCCTGTGTCTCCAAGTGCGGCTCCGGTGCCAGCCGTGACTACTCCGGCAAGTGTGCCTGCCCTTCCGGCAAGGACATGTACAAGGGCAGCTGCGTTGACAAGTGCTCTGGTTACATGACCCGCAACTCTTACGGAAAGTGTGTCTGCCCCTCTGGAAAGGAGCTCTACAAGAACTCCTGCGTCGACAAGTGCTCTTACGGTATGACTCGTGACTACTCCGGCAAGTGCGTCTGCTCTTCCGGCAAGGAGCTCTACAAGAACTCTTGCGTTACCAAGTGCTCCTCTGGCATGACCCGTGATTACTCTGGAAAGTGCGCTTGCTCTTCCGGCAAGGAACTGTACAAGAACTCCTGCGTCTCCAAGTGCTCCGGTGGCATGACCCGCGATTACTCTGGCAAGTGCGTCTGCCCCGCTGGAAAGGACATGTACAAGGGCAGCTGTGTCGACAAGTGCTCCTACGGCATGACCCGTGACTACTCTGGAAAGTGCGCTTGCTCTTCTGGCAAGGAGCTCTACAAGAACTCTTGCGTCACCAAGTGCTCTTCTGGCATGACCCGCGATTACTCTGGCAAGTGCACCTGCTCTTCCGGTAAGGAGCTCTACAAGAACTCTTGCGTTGTCAAGTGCACTGGCGGCTCCGCCCGTGACTACTCTGGCAAGTGCGTCTGCCCCTCCGGCAAGGACATGTACAAGGGCAGCTGCATCTCCAAGTGCTCTTACGGCATGACCCGTGACTACTCCGGAAAGTGCGTCTGCCCTGCCGGTAAGGAGCTCTACAAGAACTCTTGCGTCTCCAAGTGCTCCAGCGGCATGACCCGTGACTACAACGGCAAGTGCGTCCAGGACTGCGGTGACAGCGCCACCTACAACGGCCGCTACAACAGCTGCGTCTGCAACAAGAAGACCATGGTCTTCTACCCCAAGTCCAAGTCCTGCGCCTGCCCCGCCGGCAAGAAGTGGGTCAACGAGTGCTGCCAGTAAGCTATCCATTTTTGGAGAGCGCCGGTCATGATTAATATTCTTCTTTGGTAGCACCTCTTTTGGGGTGTGAATTAAGTTTTGGAAGAGAGATATGAGGGATGGAAAATGGTATATAATCATACATTAATAAATACCTAGTTTTCTTACATCACTGCTTTTCACGGTTGTAGAAGTGCCTCTTGTTCCCAAATCGTGATGGCAATGCTGGTAAGGCCCGTGATAGTTTTGCAATTAAAAACCAATGAGCCAAATAAAGTGAACCGTACTATAAAAAGCATGCACAGAAGTAAAACTTGCACAGTAAAATGATTTGCATGTACAACTCCAGCTTTGACAAGGAGCAAATAAAACAGGTTTAAGGTTTGGTCACGCATTTTCACTCGTCTTCCCACTCGTCTTCCCATTCCTTTTAAGTTTCTGTGCTAATCTCGTCGTAGACCAAACGGCCGAGAACGTGAAATGATCTAGGAATTTTATCACATCGCGCCGTTCCCCCTCTTCTTGCAGGCAACCACCGCCTTCAAGGGTTAGTGCGAGCCAATTTAGCAGAATTTGTAGAGCACGTACAAAAATACAGCACATGGTGCGCCGTAAATGTAGCACCTATTGTCTCAGGATTGCTAATTGCCAGCCCAACTAGCATACTTAGATCGTGCCGAATAGCATCCTTCGTTTGTCAGCTTTAAATGAAAATGCACGCAATGAATTCCGTACATTTTTTGCACTGCGTTGGCGCAGCGCTGCAACTCCGGGCTCCCATATTTTGGGATCGTATATTTTAAGCAGCAGCTGCGACGGATGATAATGTTGGTATGCCAAAACTGATGGCGAGTCAGAGACGTGGGGAAACAGGCTTGACTTGGCGTTCTTGGACAAACCTTGTGCTGGTCGTGCCATTCGGACGTCGGGGAACGCCGAGTCCTCTACCGGCAGGCTCGAAAAATATGGCCGAAAACGCGCGGGAAGCGACTGGCGCCATTCTAAAACATCACGTTTCAGCCGGCCCCAGATGCTTGTTCCGCTGATGCCGCCAGGTTGCAACACATTGGCGAAGATGTCCACACATGTAAATATTATTCGGTTGGCCACATCCTCATCGCTGTTTCTTAAAGTATGCATGGCACTTCTGAAGTGATCCAAGTTGATGTGGACTGGCTCTGAATTGGTGAGGCACACGTGAATGCTTTGTCGGAGCACGATCCAGCTCAATGCCTCTCCCAGTCCGTCCTAGTTAACGAAACGACTTACAGAGTTCATAAGGCGCGGTGCGCCGGCCAAATGAGTACAGGACTCCGTGTCTAGTTCTTGATTTGGAATCCACCTTGGTCCACACGGTGGCAAGTGAATTGACCAACGAATTCCTCGTAAAACCGAAGAATAACAATGGCGGCCAGCGTATTTTCGCTGACAATTTCCAACGCTTCGTTCAGGTTGATATGAGAAGGCGTATGGCTTCGCCATAATATAGCTCGTGATTTTCATTGCCTGCATTGTTCGTGGCATCTAATTTCACCGCTGAAAATGCGAGGATAGAGTAGGTTAGGAGAGGTGTGTAGTAAGCTCGTCTTGGAAAATACAAAGCAAAGTGTCGACGTGTGTCGCAAATATCAATCTGCGATAACTTTAGACTCATGCCCAAAGTGCTCAGGTTCAGAACCACCTGGGTGATCGACCCTGGTCCAAATTTTGAGAAATGGGCAAAATGGTTTCCTCAGTTGAAAGTCCAAGGTTATGGTATGAATTAACCAACAACCGCACCGAGGGCTCTGAGACAGATGCATAAGCTAATATTTTTACTCATGTAGATGGTGTGGAAGTTGAACTTGATAGCGCCCACGATGATCTATTCATACTGCGGAGAATTTATGACGATGCAGGTCTTGAAGCTATTGCACTGTACATATTTATGCGGGGTTTCCTTCACTGATTACTTTTGATTCATACTAAATCCATATTAGCATCCATTCCGAATGGTCAGCATACTTAGGTCCAAGGCCTGCTGGCCTAACCGTTGAGGATCACTTGAGTCATTGTCGAAAGCAACTAGAGGCAGCTCAGAAGTTGAGAGCAATTAGAATCAACTCACACTCTGGATTGTATGGTAAATTTTAAGTTGAATCGGCACACCATGATTCGTTTGACTGACTGCGGTACCAGCGACAACTTGTCTGTCGAAGATACGGTTCAATTCTTCCGGAAAACCTTAGAAATTGATGCCGAGTTAGGGTTTGAGGGGAAGGTGTGCCATGAGACACACCGTAACAGGTCCTTTTTAATCCCTACGTGACGGCTCAGGTTCTAAGCCAGGTCCCCGAGTACGCACAGGAGTACATAGCAATTTCGGCTCGAACCACTGACATTCATTAGGTTGAGAATTACGGCCGACATTTCCCACTTTGTGGTTGTTTGCGAGCGATTGCCGAACAATTCTGAAGAAGACAGAGAACTACTCAATAAAATAGCTCCGCATGTGAGTCCTTCTAAAACCCACACTGGAGGCGAAGCCAACCACCCACCTAGGTATATCATATTCACGCTTGGATCGGAACCACACAGCCGTCTCAGTGTCCAGATCCAACAAATCCTGCATTTACTCAGGAAAGGACATTTTTCGAGGATTTCTGGAAGCACTGCATTACTTTAATGCGAGATAATCATGACCCATCTTTGCCCATCACTTTTGTGCCGCAGTACGGGTATGTATGCTATTGTGACTTACTATTTGGGTCATAACAGGCTTCTTGGCAGGTATTATTCTGAAACAACCCGCTGACTAACATTAACAATCCAGTCCCTACCCTTATCATCTTTTTGGGTCTACCAGAGATTTCTCCGAAGTTGCAGATACCGAAGGTGCTCGTCTACACCAGCTATTCAAACAGTGGGCGGAGAAATGACACACGTCTCTACTGACTATTTGAAAAGCACTAGAATATTTCTACGTCAATAACAAGTATATTTGTTTGTTGATTCGCATCACGCGAAAAACAATGATGTGTCATACAAATGAATCTGATCTCGTGACGAATTAGACCTTTCCCAATTGGGGACCAAGTGAATCCACAGCGGTGAGTAATTCTCTGCCGCTTGGGCGTGCTTGAGGTTAATTGGTGCCTCAGGCATATAATTCCAACATCTGACTCCACTGTTGAGAACGCCTCCTCAGCGTCAATCTTGCAACGTTTTTTAAGTGATTCCCTTTGCTGATCCCGTGACCTTTCTGTTGATAACTGTTGAATATTTGTTAAAGGAATTGTGAGACATGACCTTTTGCCATGCCCGGCCCCGCGATCAGCCGGCCAATGACCTTTACAGGGTAAGACCGAACCCCGGAACCGCTTCCGACGGACCTCTCGCTAATTGGATTAGTTGCTGGACATGCAAAGAGCGTAAAGTCAGATGTGACGAGAGGCCCGTGTCATGCAAGAACTGCGAGAAGAGGGGTATAGCATGCGGTGGCTATGATATTAGACTGCAATGGATGTCGGACCCGTTCGCACATGTAGCTCCGTCCAACGGTAAGGGACGCAGAAGCATCAAGTTGGGTAAAATAGATGAATTACTGCTCAAAAGACGAAAAAAGCTAATATTCTCATCAGATCGACATAGTGGGCACCGATATCGAATGAGGGAAATTGATGACTTTCTTGCAACCATTGATGATGATGCTGAGCTCAAATTATCGTCAACGAAAGGTCCCTTTTCTGCTTTTTCAGTGAATGATAGACGCCCTAAAGATACAACACCGCCCTCTATTGCGCCTGAGACATATGACGCAACTATAGATTCCCTAGATGATAGTCAAGATACCAACCCCAATGACCGACGCTCCTTGGTGACAGATTCGAGCAACAGCGATGCTGGTTGCAGACTCGAGTTAACTTGGAGGCCATCTGCATCTCCAACTACAACAGCAACACAACAGGAATACCCGATTACTGAATATTCTGACCCAACGGACGTGTCGCAAGTTGGACGAAGCGAAGATGGCATCGAGACTTTCACACCGCTGAGGACCCCAAGCCTCACATCCAGCCCTGGCGGAATCACGGAAAGCGATCTAGCTGTTATCCCTTTTGATAACGTATCAGATAATACTGAAGTGCTGGATCTGGAACCAATGTCTTGGCTTTCTTCCAACACCTCGTTCCCTCAGCATATAAGTTATGACATATTTGGTGATGCTGAGGTGAATGTCCTTCTTAACCACTACAGAGTCCACGTGTCTGATCTTCTTCAACCCATCCTCTATGTTCACAATATCTACCGCCAGATCTATCTTCCCACCGCGCTTGAAGGCTCGCCGCTCTCCATTTCTAATTCAACAACTTCCAAAGCCCTGGCGCATTCGGCACTATACCATTCATTACTTGCAGCTTCGGCTTTCCACCTTTGGTATTGCGACAAGAGACAAACCAAATACAAGCGGATTGGTGCCAAGCATAGATACGACGCGTTGCAGTGTTTACAGGCCGCTGTCGATTCAGCCTCACCTGGTGCAGACTACAAGGTATTCATGGTAGCAATATTGTCTCTGGTAACTGTCGGGGTAAGTTTAGCGCTTGCAATGACCTCGTAATGTATCCTGACACAAGAATAGGTCATGTCTGGAGAAGGCGAGGACTTTCTAGTACACCTCAATGGCGCTTCTCAGTTGCGAAGTTCGCGGAGCCGATGGAAAATCATCAGCCGACCCACTCGGTTGGTCAACGGGATCAGTGTCTTCCTTGGTCTCCTGGCCCGCACAACTTCGTTCAAGATCGCTCCATCGCCTTGGGTCGAGATCAGCGATGCCGATTCATTTGAAGATGAGGGTGTCATACGATCCAGCAACTGCTACGAATACATGTACGGGATAACGCCCTCGATCGCTGCAGCCATCCAGGAAACCTGTCGGCTTGCAGAGCTCATCACATGGTTTGAGAACAACCCCGAAAATGAGATTCCCGACGAGATTCTGGAAAGGTGTGAAGCGTTGGGGGAGAAGCTTCTAGCTTGGAAGTTAAGAGACGAGAGAATAACATTTATCCCTCAAGATGATGACCTGAACTTTACAGTTTTTGAGCATCATGCCAACGCGTGGCACCTGGCGGCGCTGATTTACTACTATCGGCGCATTCAGCACTGCGATGCCGCGGATCTTGTGGAGGAAGTTGACGGCGTGGCTCGGCATATGAACTTGGCAGAAGACGCAAAAGCACAACAAAAATGCCGCACGCAAAGAACAACAGCGCCGATATCATGGCCGTCATTCATTGCCTCGTGCGATGCTGTCGGTGCAGGGCGAGAGGTTTGGAGGCAGTGGTGGGAAAGAGTGGAGGATTATAGGATTGCGAATATTCGCACGCAGTGGGAAACTATCCAGCAGATTTGGGAAAAGGTTGACCAGGAGCAGCAAATGGGTTTCAAAATGGATTGGATACAGGCGTTCTGTAGCCTTGGATGTCACCTTCTAGCTGTGTAGGAAAGCGGGCGACGGGCTCAAATATCAATAGATACCTAGTTCTGAAGTGTATGAAATTCAAGCTTGTGATTTTATGAAAACCCCATTATCTCATATGCTACTCTATTCTGGCCTTTTTTTGCGCGAGCACGTATGATTGACTCAATTCAAATAGTTTGGCGAACAGCAGGTGCTCACTTCAAACAATCTTGTCTTTGACTCGCACACGCTGATAAGGAACTTGTCATCTGGGGAAAAGCTCCACTGCGTCATCCAGTGTTGCTTCAATGTTGACACAAGCTCTCCCTGTTTCCAATCCCACAGTTTCACCACGTCGTCGCATCCCGCGGATCCCGTATACCGCGCTAGGATCAGATTCCCACAACTCGAAGGAATCACATTGCTCGCCCCATCAGCTAATTTGAAACCATGGGCAAGCGACTTGATCTCTGATGATGCAGTGTCAAACGAAAGTATTTTGTCCAGTGTGACGAGTGTGATGGCGAAGTCGCTGATGGAAATTTCTCGCCGGGTCTCTGGTGAGTGGGGGACCTGCAATTCTCGATAGTCGTATGCAGTTTGATCCGACTGTGAAGAGTGAGTCCATAATTGAATGGTGGGGTTGGTATGCTTGCAAAGCAGCAAGGACTTCCCAGTGGCTGATGCTTTTATGAATGTTGGACGTAGCGGGTTGGCTGCCAGCACCGTGTCAAGTGTTTCTATGAGCTCTCCCGAAAATGGATCTGTCACACATAACTCCATGTGTTGAGATGGATCCTTGCGTAGAAGCATGTACAGCACTTCATTGCCGTCGCGTACACCCACATCCCATGGTCCTTCGGCAGGAATACCGTGCAGCGTGTTGACAAGGACTGGTGGCGACAGATCACGCGTAATCTGCCAGATTTCTATGAGTCCCTTAGAGGCAGATCGATACCTGATGCCGATAAAAATATTATTTGCGCAGGGTGGAAAGAATTTGGCACCAGTCGGGTAAAGACCGTTCGTCGCATCGGTATCTGAACAGATTTCACCCATGACATGTCGCAAGGTTAAATTAAAAATGACAATTCTCTTGCGATATGGGACCCAGAGTGCCTGGATTGAGTCTCGGGAGGCAGCTGGGACAAAACACTGCTGTTCGAGCTCCGGAGTACATCCCCATACTTCTCTGAGTTTCACTTGAGAGGATGCATCGGGACTAGGACTAAACAGAGGCACCGAAGAAGATGAAGCCTGTGCTTCTTCGGGCTCGCTCTCTTTGACGGGATCGGTGCTTGAAGGACCCGGTTCGTTGAGGATTGACGAGTAACTCGGTGGTGGTTGGGAATCGCATTGCTTATCGTCATATCCGTTCCTGCATTTTAAGATGAGTATATGAAAAATTCCCCAGTCTAAGAAATATTTTATTGAACTAGATTATGCATACAATATTGATGATGTGATGGGAGGGGAGGTGAAGAGCGTGACGGTCGGATCAATGTTCCCGCCCGTAACCGACTTGGCGTACAAGGTGAGCGAGTCTAGGTGGGACTGGATGGAGAGGATCTGCTCCATCAAGCCGGCCTCGGAGAGAGACATTGGAAGCTGATTGATCTCATTCAGAGCATCATTGATACTTTTCTCGACGTTCGTCTTTTGCGCGGCTGCATTGGAAGCATCCGCGTCTTTATTTTTAATGGCGCATCTGGCGATACGTTAGCAAATGTCCCGGCCAGCGATGTCCGCCCAAGGTTGTACAATTGAATCATTCCCATAGATAGCATAATTATGCACTTATAGCTCTTGGCGAATTGGCATAGCACATCGGTTTTGTCCTTTCCGACCCAGGCCCATTCGGTCGGCGCGTCGTCTTTGGCCTCTCCATGGTCGCGAAACGCGTCATCAATGCTGCTGACAAGCCCCCCACAATGGCTCAAGATTGACATCATCTCCTGTTGCAGCGTATCTGCAATGCCTCTGGATACGTTGGTCGCGTCGTGAACGAGGCACTCTAGCGCCAGGCCAAGAGCGCAGAGCTCGCTGTACAGATTGAGCACATCTCTGCGGGCATCGCTGCACAGCCTGATAAAGGTGCGGACATGGATATTGGCGGCCGCGGTGAAGTCAATGAGCGACATGCACTTTGCGACAATTGCAGCTGACGACATAGTGAACGATGATGTTCCGAGTGCGATGTTGGGCAACAAAAGCCCGCCCCCGCAGTGCTTGAGACGCGTCCAGCAGACACATGGATCCTGTTGCTCCAAGCTGTGACGCCCGCCCGTTATGCTGCGATTTTTTTTTTTCGCCACTGGCGTTGGTGAGTTGGCCATGTCTAGGGCATGGATCTCGCCACAGCGGCGTTTCATCATGCAGGTCGGGGGGCATTGGCTGGACTCAATCTCGCACGTCTGCCGCGTGGCGAATAAAGATGACAGCCAAACAGGTTATTTGTCCAGCTAAGCAGTAGCTCACGCACAAAATGGTAACAAAATTGGAATCCACGTGAAAATTCCAATCGTCATCCATGTAAAAAGAGGCGTTATTTGACTTTGGCCGGCTCGTGCTTGTTGAGCCAACAACGTGGTCGCCAATCGTTGTTTTGGCAACAAATTGTGAGCAGAAAATGCGCCAAGCATTGTTAGACTGAAATATCAAGGAAACATTGACTGTCAATTCGATGAATTATTCGATAATTGGTTCGAAGAAATCAGACTTGGCACTTCGTAGCGAGATGTAAAAATCTCGAATTAAATCTGGCCACGGGCGGAATATACCAAGGTACGGGGCTGCTAATTGGTATCTATCATGTTGGCTTCGTGAAACTCGAACAGCTTTTTTTCCGCCTCTTTCTTATCCAATTTGGTCACCTGTCCTGCCGCTTCCCACCCAGTTAAACTTGGATGCGTGAATAATTGAAAAGCTGATCATCTCCGAAGCGGGCGGATGGGTCAGCATTGCTTTTTATAAAAAATCTGCTAGTTGGCTCAACCTCAGCTTTGAGTTGAAATGGTGGCTGTTTCTGGACCCACCATCAGGCGATCCGCACGGTTCTTTGACAACGCACATGATGACTACTGCCAGAGTGATATTTTTGCTCATGATAAACTCTCTACTTGATTTAACTGGCTTGAACGAGACTTGATTTGCAGACGGATACCTCAAACTGTGTTGGTATTATGCCATCTATTATCCAGGATCATCATTATATCCTCGTGTATTCTTTATAAAGCCCTGTTTGTAAATTCTTTCGTTTCTAGAAGAGGTCACCCTCAGTTGAATGAAATAGATTATATAATATTTGATGAATCATCCAACGCAGTACATTCATTCATGATTGCAGATGCCTTAGTAGTTGAACACCATGAGGCTAGGGTTCAGTACCAGCGGTACCAAGGCATGGAAAGCCAAATTAATCGACAATGGAACAATTGCTGTAAAGTCCTGAATTGCCCAGTCGGGGTCGGCGAAGCCACCTAGATAGATCATGCCGCCAACGACCAGGAAGATGAAGAGATACATCCACTTGAATGTCTTGAAAATACGGGGCATCTCTTCGAAGAAGTTGGAGTCTTCCTTTTCCTTGGATGTGGATCCCCACTGCATGTCGATATGGAAAAGATGGGCGAGCAGGGCAAGGCTGATGTGAAACGCAATACCACCAAAGAAGCAGGTCATCAGTGGTGACCACTTGAAGTTTTCAATCAGAGAGGTGAGTAAAGGCTTTTCTCCCGTTCGGTACCGGAGAAATGCCAGTGCAACGTGACCTAGGAGGTTGAAAATAACGACTAGAGAGACGAAGACGTTCCAAGAGGTAAGGTAACAAGATGAGATTTCGTCTCGGAACCATCCAACAAGGAAGTAGTTCAAGAGCGACAAGAGTAGTGCTGACCCAAGTGCAAAATATGAGCACATGTAGGCCAGGATAGAGAGCTTTGACGACCAGATGATGTCAGAGTTTAGGAAAGTGTAGAACAGCGGCGTGAAAGGGCCCTTGTAAATCCAACGATGGAAGGGGTGAAAGACCATTTCACTGACACCGTATGCATACTTTTGCCATCTGGCAATTTCGTCATAAATGGTGAGCGAGACACCCTCTTTGAATCCGTCACCGTGGTATGCGGCGATGCGGACGAGATTGCCCTTGATCTGTAGTCTCAATGCAATATCAAAGTCTTCAGACACATGGCTCTCAGACCAAAACAAGGTAAAGTCGTCATCACGCGGCCGCCCGACATCCTGGATGGCTGTAAGTTGTATTAGTAAATATGCACGGCACGGAGGCAGCGATTACTTGGATAACTTACCCTTCCATCTTAAAAAGGCATTATGACCAACAAACGGGGCCACCTCTCCGGAGCCAATTGAGAATCGAATTGATGAGTAAACCAAGTTTGTGAAAAAGGTGATTCCATTTTCAAAATAATCGCCAGATACCTGCATGACGCCCGTAGAGTGTTGCACAATGGCAACCTCAGGGCTCAAGTACATCTCCGCGGCACCGTAGAGAAGGCAATCAATAGGCTATTAAGACGTTAGTAATTACTGCATCTCCCAGTTTGAAACTGAACTTACCACACGAGTATCGCAATCAACAATGAGAATAATTTCACCAACGCGAATGTTGCCCTCAGCCCATGCTAGTGGATTTTCCTCGAGCACTCGCGCCAGAGCCTGTTGATAAAGCTCCTCTTCTTCATGGTCGCTGATCAAGTCGGTTTCTTTCTCGGCCAATCTGGCTTCGACCAACTCCTCGAGGTACCCTTCAACCTTGCGCGAAACGTTTAAAGCAAAGTTCATGTTGGAAGCCTTTTTAAACTTTCCCTCGCGAACATATTCTTCTTCACCCTTGTGCTTAGGTCGTGCAACCCAACCGATGTGGTTATCATGGTAAAAGTCACGGCGTCGCTGGATATCCTCTTCGGAAATACCAGCTCGGAGACCATCATCATTGATGAAGATGCTTGCAGATCCGCCACGAGACTCGTAGTATGAGATTGCTGCCTGCAAACTTCGGATGGTGGGAATGATGACACTGTCGAGACCCTCCTTGTATACGGGCATCTGGATAGTGACCCTTGGAGGAACAAAGCCCTCTGCATAAGCTCGTTGGAGGCTGGGCTTGTGGAAGGAATAGAACCGAGAGTTAGTGGAAGCACCCCCAATCGGACCGATTATTTGAAACAAATCCGTAAGGATAGTCTGAAAAAAGAAGAGACTGATCAAGATCAAGAGAGGCACAGGGATTACGAGAAGGAGCCGCATGTAGGATCCACTCAAAAAGCACTCGCGAAGAATCTTTCCGATGTAGACACCGAAGAGCAGACAGAAAGACAAGCACATAGCTAGACCAGTGAACACGGCAGAAGTGCGGATGACTGGACGACTGAGAGATTCAGGACGTTCAAAAGCAGGGTCTTTTTCAAGAATGTCATCCGTCATCTCGTACGTCACCATTGGACCCTTTTCGAAACGAGGTGTAGCGGTTCCAACACTCCCGGTATTTGGCCATGAGAGCACCGAAGGCGGCGCTGTGGGAAGCTGAAGAAGGTTGAATGGAAGTGCTTCATTTCCCCAGACCTAAAAAAAAATGTTAGAGCATGCCTTTAATTTTACAATTGATTCTGAATCGACGTACCAGAGATAAGAGCCTTTCTTCAAAACGTGTAGCCTGAGGAATGATGTTTTGTATGTCATCTTGCCACACGAGGACAAGACGCTCTTGTCGACAAACGCAAGCATACTGAAACTTTTTGATGTTGGAAGATTGCGCCATAGACAAGGAGTCAACAATTTGAAGCTGCGAACCGTCTTTGAAACGAAGCTCCGTCTGGCCTGGTGACAGTGACTCAATGATACCATCAAGCATCTGAGGGCGCATGGTCAGTGCAGCACCAAGATTGAGTCTGACTACAGCATCCAGAAGCTGATTGTTGACAGGGTCAGGTGAAGTCACATAATGACCTCGTGTCTGTCGGATCAAGACTCCATTGCAGTCGTCAGAATCACGATCTGGGGGGACCCAACCGCTTGCAACCACCCTCTTGAAGATGTAATTCACCATCTACCAAAGTGTCAGTTTCCCGAATTCTCCTTGTCACGGCTATGGGGCGATGGCTCGTTACTCACCGTACGGTATCGAAAATTGTCATCATAAACGGCGCCCAGGGGCGGCAATGAATTCCTCGGGTCATTCTCAGAGACAACAGACGACCTCGAAGAATCATGGGAAATGGCCTCTGTGAACCGCCCCGGAGGGGACGGTGTCTGATTCCGACCCATTGCAGCTGCGAAACGGTCCAACATGTCTGCGGAAGGAGACTGGACAGGCCAAACGGCTGGGAACCAGTGAGAAGCAGATGGGACGTCCAAATGGCACCTGGCACACTGGTTTTAGGCAGTTGAGTAAGGAACCCGGGCTCGTTCCCTTACGATCAAGTAAAATACAGGGAGACTTTTATTTGGGGCACGCTGTAGGCCTTGATGGTGGATAGCCCAGGCGTCAGGTCAAACAGAGATAAGCGACAGGCTCTATGAACCCATTTGGTAAAAGCGCCGACCAAAAGTCCAGAGTCTCTCGTAGAACTACGACTCGGACCCAGGCATCAGAAGCAGTATTCTCCGCGGTCCCCACGACGGTATCCCACTTTCCGCTGACGTTCACGTTGGCTGATGGAGTCATATCTCTTGATCCCACGCATGCACTCTGGATTTGCCTAGGGATATGATGGAGCCGAGCATGCTTGAGGCACAGTATCGGAACCCTTGTCAACCGAAGCACCGGTGAAGCCAGGCAAGAGAGCCCAAGGACAGAAGCGAGCACTGCTATCTTGCCGAGCATCGAGCTAAGTTCAGCTCACCTGCCGCCCGCAGGTCTCGAAGGAGCTGAAAAAAGTGTTGATATCACCAACGAGAAGGCGCCATGGAAGCTGAAGATCTCGTATTTTTTGTTTGTTTTGGGAGTTGAAAGCGATAGTCGTGCAATATTAGCGGGCCATCATGTAAGTGCTCGGATCGAGACTGCTTGACGGCCAAGCGCCAAGCCCAGTCGGCCTAGGCGAATCTATCCATGCAGCTTGGTTGCCGCCTCCGCCAGGGGTATCGGTAGGCCGTTACGGCGGCCGAATCCGTGAGGGTGCAGAGAGAGCTTACGTTTGTGCCGATGCATTGGTCAGGCCATGATTTGCGCTACTGCCAACACGTGCAAGGTGATGCTAGCGTGCCATATTGCGGGTTGAGTCTCGGTCGCCACGGCACATGAAATTTGCCAAGACACGGTACACCCAATGGGATTGTCCATATTTTTAGGCAGTCAATGTAGTATTCGTATCATGAGGCTGACAGCAGGAAGCCAACTGAGACACAAAAATTCCCCGAGATAAGGCATTCCTGTTTTGCAAACGTCGTGGGACAGAAATTCCTAGACGATGGATGGTCTAGATAGATGAAGCGGCTGAGCCGCATACTGGAATCTACGTGGACAAAAAACACATCGTACAAGGCCGCATTAGGAAAGCTAGTAAATGGAATCCACTGAAATATTGAAGTTTCTACTCCCCTTCACATGCTACACGGCGCCGGTTGATGCGAGGCGAAGCTGAAATGCCTCAGTGCTGCATGCCGTCTTGGACAGGGAGGCGGACCAGGGTAGCCTTGGCATTTGGTGGCTAGTATCTGAAAGACGCATTGTATTATCTATAACGGTGCCTGGGTATGCCCAGATAAGATTGTAGCCGAGGAGCACTAAAACAAAAACAAGGATGCGGGACTGATTAGAGAGAGAGGGTGGGCGTCCGAATGGTCCGGCCCGATCTCGCGGAATACGGCAATATAACGCGCTGCAACCCAACGGCGCAGAGAAAACACCTTCGATGCAGCAAAAACGACCCCACTCACTCACTCCCATCACATCTCTCCCGGGGCCTGACATTTTCCAAGCTGCCACATCTTCACCGATTTCACCGTCATGCCACGTGTGTCGCCCTCCCCCCATGTGGGCAGCCATTTATCGGCAGCGCTCCAGAAGGTCCACTGAGCATTGGTGGCGTCGTTGATCCACGGCTTGTTCCCAGAGTCGTCGCTGTGGTGGTATCCATTAGCAAGCTGTAGCCCAGAGGCTCCGCGGGCGCTAGTGGCGCCATGTTCCGAGATGATGCGTGCGGCGCAGCGCAGAGAGAGACAGGACAGGACAGGACAGGGGGCGGGAATAAGACTCACAGGAACCACCCGTTCGTGCCACCAACGGCAACGTTCAAGATTAGGTAGAAAGGCTGATCAAAGGGCGCGTTGCCAGTGGTTGAAGTCGAGCTGGCCCATGGATTGGCCAGTAGCGTCTGGTTTTCTGACATGTCGGAGAAGCCGCCCAGATCGTACAGCGGTTGGCTCTTCTTGTACCCGATGAACAGGATCTGGTGCACTTTGCTGTCAATGTAAAAGTAAATGTACTTTTCCGTCCACTGCATGCCAAACGTGTGGAATCCCTTGGAGTAGTCGCCGCGCCGGATCTTTTTGGCTCCAGTTGTGCGCCAGTACGCATCCGTCGCGCTTGTCGGGCCTGGCGTTTGTTAGTGACCGGTCATTGTCCAAATTTGCACTTTACTTACCCCAGTGAGTTGTGCCGTAGTAGTAATTGCGACCTCCCTCTGGATAATCGCGACCATTGCCTCTTGACTCCATTATGTCAATTTCGCCGCTTCGAGGCCAGGTGCCATACACCGAATCTTCAGGCAGCATCCAGATGGCGGGCCACAGCCAGTCTCCCTTGGGGATCTTGGCAACCACTTCAACGCGTCCATAACGGATCGTCTTCTTGCCCTTTGTAGACAGGCGAGCCGAGCGAACCGGCGGAATCATATTGCCCTTGACCGGATTGGAAGTGATGACGCATGATGAATTCTTGGTGCTGGTGCAAGATCCATCACCGCCCTTGCTGGAGAGATTAAGCGTGTAGTTTGCATACATCTCAGCATTGGTGATGGATGTCGTCTCGTTAGTAAGGGTGGGAACAATGTGTAGTCCTTCAGCATCGACATAGGCATTCCTCTTGTCGGTTGTCGTCCAGTCGAAGGCACCATTTCCAAACCCGTCAAGCTGGACCTCGTGCGTCCAAACACTTGTATCCAAGGACGTGAAATGATCCTCAAAAATGACACACATCTAGATCAGCCAATGTTAGAATGAGTGCGTCAATGGTAGAAGGGCTGGTAAAAACTTGCCTCTGGCTGTCGGTATGTCCAACCCGTAAAGAAGGCAATGATGGCAGCAGCGCAAATGCCCAGCAGGAGCAACAGACCAACAATGAAGTTGTTCCATTTGGTCTTCTTCATTGCTGGGTCTTGCAGCCATGGTTTCTCATACTCGGTCCTCAGCAGAGAGCTTTTGAACCTATGGTTCGCTCCCGCATTGGGAAAATAGTTTGGCGTCGACGACTCCGACATGGAAGCACCAAGGTAGCCCGAATTGGAAACAAAATTGTGCCGGGATAAATTATGAAGCAGGCTTTGCCTCTTGGAGTTTCTTGATGAATGGCGGCGACCGAGCCAAGGTTTTACTTGGACGGATTATTTCTCTTGTAAAATGAAATAAATTGGCAGGGGTCGTAAAAAATGGCACATGTCAAGAACCATAAACCATGGACCTGCCTGGGGATGCTCGTATCTCTCAGAAAGAAATAAAAAAAAGTGAGACGGACTGATGCCCAATAGGGTAGGATAGCTCTCTTCTACTAAGCGGATTGATCTGCATCGCCCATGAACACATTAAGACACCACTGGGGCAAATCAGCCCTGGGGGCATTATAATTCAAGATGTTCCTTAGATAAGCTCGGGCTAGCTTGAATGATGCTCGTGTCCCAATCGGCCATAGGCTTCGATGTGCCGGATGTGCGGATGCCTGACTACCAGGGTGAGGGCTGAGGTATCATCGAGCGGAACCGCTGGCAGATCAAACAAACCAGGGTCTCTGAATCGCAGTTCAAGGTTCAATCGAAAGTCCAGGGTACGAGTCCCGTAATCACGCCGCGTTTCGAGGTCCGCGACAGGTCGAGCCGCATCAAAACCTCCGGTGCATCCATCACCAGGGTGTTCACTTTAACGGATATTCAGATTCCCTGGTTCCAATAGTTCCAGGCGGCCAAATCCTTTTCGAGCTTTTGATCCGAACCTTGTTTTTTTCATTCAAAGCTGGACCTTCGGATACTATCAATCAATCACCCCTGGCGAGATTGTTGATTGATATCTCCCAAACGTGCGATCGGCGCCACTTCGAACGGTTTTCAGCCAGCCACTATCTCGTTCCATGGCTGTCTTTGAAAGCACTGCATGAGAATGGGCAAATACGAACTGCATGAGCTAGAGCAAGACAAGCCGCTATCGTTTCGCAACCTGAAAGGCGGATGGCAAGGCACCATGCAGTGGACCTGATGATTTCGGCGAGGCCAGACGTCCAGACCTGTGCAAGATTCAAAATACGGTTAGATCAATCAAGGTGCCATCTTCGCCGATGTCTACGCCTTTTTCACCAGACGAGCTTATCAAGGCATGAGTGGATTGAGGTTACATTCTTGACGATACACAGCGGCATGCGAAGAGGCCAATCAGAGCGGCCAAAACTTGCATGATTCCACGCGTTCAGAATGGGGGCAGGTATGAGAATTTTCCAATACTACACATTGCCAAGAAGAGGAAAAAGAAGGCATTACATTATTAAGAGGCTCAGCATTTTTCATAGTCTTTTGCCTCGGCCCCATCATCTACGCCGAGCTTTGAGTAGCCGCCCACTGTGTCTCCCCCACGGGCTTCCCCGTCCCTCAAGGTTAGTCGGTGGGTCGGGACCCGGGGCCATGAGCCGACACCGCGCGTCAAGCTAGCATCTCACAGGGCGGCGACAGGGGAGAAGCTGCACAGTGCTGTGTCTGATATCAAATCCTCTATCGACAGAAGCGATAGTTCCCAATTCGGCGACGTCCGATACGGTATCGCTGAGTTGCGCCCGTCGCCAACGGTCGTGCAGCGAGGCCAAAGGTGAGGCCCCAGCTGTTCCAATCCCACGGATCATTTCTGCCTATCGCGTTGTTTACCGACCTCGTTTGGACCGAATTGGAAATGTCATCCAACGTGCAAGTGGCTGTGGCGCTTGCAAGAGGAAAATCGCCGCTCCAGATAAATTTTGGCTATCTGGTTGGTTCGGCCACTACTCAAATTGCAACGTGAATGGGCATCGCACGGTCACAAGCAATCTCTCAGCTTTCACCTTACTAAAGTCAAATTCTTTTGACGCAGAGAAGCCGAACTGAAAATATACACTATTGTATTACTACTGCATGAATCTCGTCAAACTCCAAACCGGGTATAGCCAGTCCAGCCCACATAATTCACCCTCTCCGACCACTCCATTAAATCTAAAAACCCAATGGCTGCCCGGATACGAGAAAAAAGCGCACAAAGTGATTGGATACGGGACCGAGATCGATCCTTACACATCATGGGACAGGTTGATATGCTTTGTCACCATGATACCGTACGGAATATCCTCATTCCCTTTGTCACTTCCTCCAAGAATTTCTTTTTGGCTCTCGGTCTCGAAGTCGTCATCATCGTGTTTCCCACCAAGGACATGCGTGGTGGTGATGTTTCGGCCGTACTTGTCGTAGGAGGGCCTGGAGCTCGCTGCTTCCACGGGTGTTCTCATTTCGTAATTGGGATCGCACTCCTCGTAAGTGCGTCGTGCGTTGTTCGGGAACCCGCGGCTAGCGGAGCTCTTGCCGCCGCTAGCCTTTGATGAATCACCTCCAAGCTTAAAGATTCTGCGGAAGAGCGGTCGAAGGGTCATCAAGCAACCAACAATAAGGCCAAGCCCATCTAAGAAGCAGGAATTGTCAGCGCGGTGGCCAAGCAATGAGCCAAAAACGATCAAGACTTACTCTCTGCGTATCCCCAAATGACAATGTCGCTAAGAGCATCTATTGGGATATATTGTCAGCCCATATTTCCAGAACTACAATTCCCCGCTTTCACACTTACATAAATAGTCTTCCTGTGCGGTGAGATTGACAGTGTATTTGAGTCGGATACAAGCCGAGAGAGAGGCAAAGAATCCCAGACCCAAGATGCCACCGACGGAGATTTTGGCATTTCGATTCAATTGAACATTCCAAAGAAGCGGAATGGGCATGAACGCAGTGATCCAGTCAGTGAAGATATTAACCGCAGTGGTAGCGTCTAATCTTGATGTCAGCATTTAGGTGCTTAGTTTGAAGGCTGGCAAGACTTACAATAAATATTTGCCAAGGTTTGCTGAGGATGGCATTTCCCTCCACTTTTCAGAAGAGAAGTATCCCAGGCAGCAGCAACAGGGTCGCAATGGAATACAATGTAAAAGCCTGCAGGATCAAAATCGTCAGCCCAGCAAGCATTGAATCGTCAGATTACTGACCAGCAATAAGATTCATCAAGGTGAACATTCCCATGACGCAGTATTGCACATATATGTAGCCCTTTCGATTCTATCGAGCATATTATTAGCAATGGTTCATTCGCCTCCGCTCCAAACAAAAAGCTGTATCGTCCAAATGCATTATACAAAAACTGATCAAGTGGCGGCCCAAAGCAGATGCGAATGGGGGTTGCGTAGACGAACCTTGGCAATGCGAACAAGCGTCATTCCAATGGAAATCTTGATGAGAATGATGGTGGAGCAGTAAAAGACTTCGAATAAAAAGAACCACTATGTCGCGTGAGAATCAGCACAGACAAGGACATTCATGGCTCCACCCACAAATAAACCCAACTCTTGATAGTGTTCATTTCCCGGTCGAGATAGTGTCGCATTGGTAGCACCGATACCCGTGAAAGCGCAGGCGATGCATGCAATGGAAAGCACGGTAAAGAACGGGAGCGCTGCTGTCATGATCCAGTCTTCAACTGACCAACGGGAGTAGCGTAGTCTCGTATAGACACGAAGAAAGAAGGTGATATAGCCGGTAGCGCATCTGGCAAATTCGGATCAGCATCATTGATTTGGTGACTTGCTTGGGCTTTTGCTGCAAAAGACCGACGATGATTGAGATGTTGAGACGCAGGATATGAACCTACGGCATCTGAAGGATACCACAGGATAGCCAACGGTGATTTTGACTCACTACACCCCAGGTTAGCTGCATTGTGAGGCTCCATCAGGTTGAATCTCACCATTGTAATGACGGCTGCGGCCAAGTTTGGCGCGTGTCCCACAAAGAGTACCATGTTGTAATGCAAGAGAGAGAGAGCCGACCAACCAAGACTCCAGAAAACCACCGAGATGCAAGACAGCGGCGTTTCGCTGACCTCGTTTAGATGATGGTACCCTGGACCCTTGTACCCCAGACAAGTCGATTTCGTTCCCACAAATTGTCGCTTGCTTTGCCGTGTCCGAGCATAAGAAGATTTCAGAGACCCGTTTACGGGGCTGATGGTGGGCACCCATCTATTTGTATGGATTTGCCCCCAGATAGCGTCTGCATCCCCCAAATGCGGATCTACCAGGAACGAGTGGAATGCCAATTGTGGCGAGCTGCTAGACGCAGGTACGGTTTAGATGGATAGGTAAATTCTCTTGGGCCCCAACGGCACCAATCGATGCGCCATCTCTCGCGGAGGACGGTCCATGTCCGCGTTTTCGCTGTGGGGTATCACCCACACCCGCACCCTTATTCGAGTAAGATCGATCTAGATAGCCCTGCTCCCCGGAAGATCTGACACAGAAAATAGAATAGGCTTTGGAGATCCCCAATTCCATGATGTCGCTTAAAGTTGGTGATGCTGTAATGTCTGCGCCAGTGGATTCTCTCCGCGAGCCTACACCATCCAGTTTGGTGATTAACTCTTCACTGGAGATTTTCCATCAGTATGTTCTGTAAAGCATGATGTCAGTGCATCCCAGCATACCAACGAGGCATGATGTGCCTAGGAATGCTTTTGGATCCGGCAACCTCAGCCTAACTCGAACCGCGAAAAGATTACCAAAAATCGACAAGCGCCATCTACGCGCCATCGCCTCTTCAATGCCTCCTTTTTCTTTTCATGTTGGAGGACTCGAGACGGGACGCAGGGAAATAACATGAAAATCTCGACTAGATTTTCACCAAACCCGGCTGACATGTTCTACCGCGTCGCGTGTGGGGACGCTCTTCCACGCAAGCCAATGGCACATTGCGTGCAAAGAATGGCTGCTGTTTAGAGTGGCGCTTTCGGTTCATAAGCTCCGGTGTGTAATGAGAAAAAAAGGGTCCAGCTTGACAAAAAGCGGGGGCTGGGCGGCATCATTCGGTGTAACTCGGCCGTCCAAGCCAAACGCTGAACCTTGGTGGACCAACCAACACGGCGGCAACCCACTGGATTGGTTCAACCGCCCTCTCGGACGAGTCATTCACGCCTGCGCTAAGTTGAGGCTCCTCGATTCAAGACAACGCCCTCAGTCAACGGGAAGCCAAGAATCCGTGCCTGACCAGGCAGAACATGGATTACCCGCGGATACAATAACCGCTCAAGCCTGGACCCTATACCCAGGCACTTAGATTGTTGTTAGAGTACATCAAACTAAAATTGGTAAGTTCTGGGGATTTCAGACCGACCTAGACCAGCTAGAAGTTCATAGACTCTCCGATCCCCCGATCTCGGTCTTCCTTCCGGCTCTAATCTGTCACGCTTGACCACTCAGAAAAGGAAACCCCAGGAGGCAGTAGAATAATGGTAAAATTACGACTCGAAATTGAGATTAGCACCCTTTTTTATGCATAACAATTTGACTCTGGGCACCCGTCTCTTCGTCCTGGACAATGGGTTGTGGGTCATGCCGGAAAAGTCCATGTTAGCAGGCAGGCTTTCTTCGACCTTCATGAACATCTGTTAAGGGATCGGGATCTCATTTACCCTGTCCCATTTACATGGTCTGAGGAATCCTCACTCTTTCATATGATTTGATCCATTTGGTGTGGTAAAAATCATGCCAACCTCATGCATTTAGAAAGAAGGCGATTACACTCCAAAATGAGCACAACGAACCCAGTCTATTGGTCACTTGTCCTCTTCATTCATCATAACGGAGTTCCTGGTTGTCCTATCATTCCGTACATCACCCTCGGAAGTTTTGTCGTTGTTGGTTGATAATTGTCTGATGTTGAAGTATCACGACGTCAGGGGTCATTCAATAAACAGACGAACACCAATGCATCAGGGATTTTTTACTTACTCCCAATTGAATGGGACAGCCAATTATAGCACCATACCACCGCCCTGCAAATGCGCAAATTATTCTGTTGGTTCTGGCATCTCTGAAACCTTGGCCAATCAAAACGCCTGGGTCCCTTGGCAGACCGTTGTTGCAGCTGCAGCCTAACCAGGCTGCAGAACCAACGTCAATGTCTAGCATGCAAGTACTCTCGTCTTACACAGATACAGTTCTCCTTTGCATGGCTCGCACCTGAAAATTGCGCGCAGGTGAGATCTTAATGATTTACTTGCCTTGTAGGTATTCTTGGGTTTAGCAAGCAAAAACGATGCCACTTACCGAGGCGGAAACACCAAAACACACCATTTACTTCTAAACCTCGACCTTATTCTGTCTAACAAAACCCTTGAATGGTTGTGATACAGGTACCTCCCCAGTGACAGCTGCATAATATTAATCCCAACCAAGGCAATTATCCTATTTAAATATCAAAGGAATTGTAAATAAACGTAATAAATAATCTTTAGATAAATGTTCTTGTTGTTCTTTTACTTAGCTACAATGATAATGAGTGTAGCCCCTTGCAAGTTCCCAACTACCGAACCGACCATGTCAAAAGTTGCATTGTACTTCGGATCTCGTTGCTACACCTATCACATAACGCCATGCAGTCAAGCAGCGTGACGGCCAGCGCTAACCCCTCAGCTTTCTATACGACAGGCCAAACAGTCCAGCCAGTAAATATCTAGTCTCCGATGCCTGCCGAGGACCTTGGGTCAAGTTAGGTGAGATTTAACAAGATTATGGGGCCAGGCCAACGCCATATTTACACTCCAGTCCATACGCAACACGTTTTTGCTAGACACGCAATTCAGTAGTCGCCGTAGTCGGGCTAACGAGGCATCCTCTCTCACAGGTGAAGATACGAAGCTCGGCAGTTCACCAAGCCAATATCTGTAAACCTCTTACAAAGCGGAACCCGGCTGCGCTGCGCTTTGCCGTTTCAAGCGGCCTTAAAACAGCCCAAGTGGGAACAGGGGGAGCGTGCATAACAGCGGTGACAAGGACGGAGGCAAAATTCGATGACAGCCAGATTCTTCAACCCCTCCAGTACCAGTACCGCACATCTTGCTGCCAAGCCAGCTGAGAAAAAATACCGCCTCAGTGTTGAGCTGAGGGGGCGTGGCTGTGTGGGTAAATCGACGATAATGAGCGACCAGTTAGCTTCTGCCTCTGGGCACCGTTTCTTTTCTTTTTTCTTCTTCTGTCTCTTTACGCGAGGGAAGCTCCACCCGCAGCGCGGGCCAATTCCTCGGGTAAGGGACTTGGCGTCGTGGGAACGGAAGATCCCTTTGGCGGAAAAACGTCGATTGGCGCGCGGGAATACCGAGGCATGGACCTTGATGCATGACCCGGGACGGGATCTGGTAGTGAGCTGGCAGAGAGTTCAGCTATGTCATACTAAAAAAAAAATGGATCGTTTCCCGACTAAAGATACTGGTACATGGAGAACATGGGGGAAAACCGATGCGATGTAATAATGAAAGCGCAGATTCCATTTCCCAATCTACAAGTCTGCTCAAAGTTGATGTACGGGTAGCACGAAATCTGGGGGTTCTGTCGCTGGGCTCACATTCCTATTTAGAAAAGAAAAAGAAAAGGTCTTCCGTCTCCGTTTCGGTAAGCGCTAATCAAATGTGGCGTCTGCGGGTGAAACAAGCTCGTCATTGGACCATGCTCCGATTGCCAACTAATGCATCATCACGTTTCTGGTACCATGCACTATAACCACGGCACTGAAATGTTGCTGGGTGCAACATCTTGGCTACACACCCTTGGTAATGGTTGCAAGGCGATTCGGCCAGGTTAACCTTGCCGGGAATGACCTGGTCGATAACGGCTGAAGATCCCACTGGGGCCATAAAAACCCGATGCCGTCATTTTTTGTTCGGTTTCCCTCTTTCAAGGATTGTCACCATTTCAAAATGACCTTCAATTACGCGATAAGGGACATTTCCTTGTCCCATGGTTTAATATTATTCTTCTCGCTTTCTTGTCTCTATTTCGTCTCTCTAGCCGTATACAGGTTGTTCTTTCACCCTCTAGCCAAGTTTCCTGGCCCATTTTGGGCTCGCATATCTGGTTTCCCCGCCTACTTGCACACCCTCAGAGGCGACAGGCATGTCTGGTGCTGGCTTTTGCAACAGAAATATGGTTCGTGCCTCCTTTGTAAGGGAGACACCGAAAAGACACTGACCCTGCCTCTCTACAGGCTCCAGCTTCCGAATCGCTCCAAATAGTGTCCTGATCAACACACCAACGGGACTAAAAGCGATTTTTAACAACCAAGCAAATGTCACCAAGTCGACTTATTACAAGTCGTATCCCCGAACTGTCGATACTGTCAATACCTGGAATTCTGTTGATAAAACCGTCCACGCCCGAAAACGACGAGTCCTGGCACATGCCTTTTCCGAAAAGTCGATGCGATCTGTAGAGGAATTCATCCACTCCAACGTCGACAGATGGTGCGAATTGATCAGCCATGAGATAACCGACGGAGGATGGTCTAAGCCTTTGAACATGGCAGACTGGGCAAATTATCTGATTTTCGATATTCTGGGCGACCTTTGCTTCGGCAAGTCCTTTGATATGAAGGAACCGGAAAGTCAACTGCGATACGTCCCAGACCTGCTGACTGGCTTTTTGCAGATGTTACATCCAGTGAGTAAAATTAATGATTAAAATTATATGCACTCTGTTAATTGAATTGACAAGATTGCACTTTCTCCGTTTGCTCCATTGTGGGTATGGTTGAAGCCAAGAGGTCTCAACGCCCTTTTGGCTAAAGCTGCGCCCCCAGCTGTTAAGAACTGGCAATCTTTTGTCGAGGATTGTTTCATCAAGCGAGCAAAGGCCGAAGAGGACATGAAAAAGAACTTAGATTCCGGAAAGGAAACTCGCAAAGATTTCTTTCACTACTTGTTCAAGGGCAAGGATCCTGAGACTGGATTGGGCTACAGCCTAGAAGAGCTGTATGGAGAGACCGAGACTCTTATTATTGCAGGTTCTGATACGACATCGATCTCTTTGGCCGCTGCGGTATTTTATCTCGTCCGATTCCCCGGTTTACAGAAAAAGCTTGCCAGCGAGCTGCGATCTTCCTTCCCTGACTTTGATAGCATCAAGGGGGGGTCAACACTCTCATCTTGCGAGTATCTTAGAGCATTTATCGATGAAACCTTGCGTCTAAGCCCACCCGTGCCCGCTGATCTTGAACGCGAGGTTCGCCAGGGAGGTGCGGTGATTGATGGACACCATGTGCCGGAGGGTGTCAAGGTTAGCTCGGCTCACTACTGCATTCATTTGAATGAGGATTACTACGACGATCCCTTGGCTTTCCGACCAGAGCGCTGGATTAGCGAGGGAAAATGTGGTAGTGTCGCCTCGCCTCAAGATGTCGCCCGTGCGCAAGGAGCCTTCTGCGCCTTTTCGATCGGACCGCACGGTTGTATTGGAAAGAACTTGGCTTATCTGGAAATGAGCATTATTCTTGCCAAAATTGTTTACAAGTTTGAAATCATCCAACAATCTGCGAATAATCTTGGTGGAGGAAGCCCCGATGCTATGCCTGGTCGACAAATCGTGAACCAGTACCAGTTGCGGGACATTTTTGTTGCGACCCGCGACGGACCGATGGTGAGGTTTAAGGAGAGAGAATAAGCATGGACATTATTTATGAATTTGAATACCAATTTAGCGGTTTTTCTTTTGCCCTTGTTTGCAACAAAGTACCCAATTGAGACGTGCCCAACTGGTTGCTATGATGTAGAGCCCATTGATCTTGGCATTCACGAAGATGGAAATGCTAAATTGGTTTGTGCCACACCAATCCAGATTGAGTGAAAAGTCAAATAAATACATTGTACATCTTCTTTCATGCACAATTCTAGCCTAACCATTGGACTCAGGGCGGCTGCTTGGCATCTTATCTTATCACAGCTGAGGCTTGCCTAGCGTAGAAGCTTAGCATAGGTTAGTCAACAGTTCGTCAGACGCAAAGTTGCGAAGCAGCTACAAGGGGCTCACAAACGCCTCCATGTTTTGGGCTAGTTCTGTTCCATCTTGTCCCTCTTTCATTGCTCATATACCTTTCGTGGTTTTTTTTTTCTTTTTTGCAGAAGTGAATGGCAGAAAAGTAGAACCAAAGATTTGGCCATGATTTATATACTCTGAATTCGGATATTTACTTTTGTATTACAAAGTCTTAATACTTTTTCCAAGAAACCACCCCCTTAGTTAGACACATAGTGAGCAACGTAACCAACCTCCATCATGCTACCTGTACCTCCCCAGGTACTGGCGTTGGGAGCACCGGGCTATTACACTGTTAGTCTCACATCTTTGCGGATAGAGGAAGCCGTAGCTTGAAAAACTTACCCAGTCTCCGCCAACAGCAACGTTGAGGATGACATATAGGGGGCTCTGGCAGACAGCAGCCCACACGGTGGCGTTGTTGATCTGGGAGCCTGTAATCTTGTGGAACTGGACACCATCCTTCAGCCAAGTGATAGACTGGTCCTTCCACGCGTCACTTCTGCGGTCAAACTGAACTCGCCAGCTGTGGTAGAGGTTGTCGCCGAGGGTGGTAGCGCCGGTAAGACCAGAGGGCTCGTTGCAGATACCTCCGGGGCTCTTGTCGCAGTGCAGGGCACCGGAAACAGTCGACTGGCCGTTGATGTTCTCAAAGATGTCGATTTCTCCGGTGGCGGGCCAAGTTCCTCCGTGTCGGTAGGTGTTTCCGAGAATCCAAAAGGCGGGCCAGATGCCCTGCTTGTTCTTGGTGGGGTTTCCGGCGAGGCGAAGTCGAGACTGGATCACGGTGATCTTGCCGGGAGTGGGAGTGAACTTGTAGTTGCTCTCGATGCGGCCCGAGGTCCAGTTTCCGGCCGAGTCCTTCTTGGGGATGATCTGCAGAGTTCCCTTGCCGCTGATTCGGAGGTTGTTGGTGCTCTTCTTGTACACCTGGATTTCGCCGTTGTACGTCTTGCTGTTCTGGATCAGGTTCCACTGGCTGGTGAGCGGCAGCGTGTTGGCAGCGCCATTGAAGTCGGATACCCAGGCCGCCGTGTAGCCGCTGTAGGTGGGAGGTCCCCAGGCCTGGGCAACAGAAAGGAATGAAAGAATGACTGTAAGGACCTGCATGGTCAAGGTAAAAGAGTGTGGTGATATAATGAGTGACTTGAGCGAGAGAGGCTGCTGAACAAGAGCCTCATCGTAAGCCGGGCAGCCACTTTTTATTGTAGTCACCTCCCATTCCACCGGTTCGTTCTCGCACCCCTCTGCCACGCACTCATTGTCAATAATTCAGGGCCTTGGTGAAGCTAGCCGTTCGCTTCCGCAGATTCAGTTACATTCCTCGGAGCCGGCTCAATCGGTCGTCGTTATTTAGCCAGTCAACGTCGCCCTAGCCGGCTGGTCGGCTTGATAAGGGCATTCATCCGGCTGACCAAGCGAGCTTTTGGGCAGCTGAGATGCCACATTCAGAATCATGTAGACGCCACGACCCGACGCCGCACTTTGTACCAAGCCTCTTTTGGAGACGAGGTATGCCACACGCTGTGAAAAAAAATTGGATAACCAACCGTTGGCTGAGAGGCCACGGTCTAGCCTGTGGAGCTTTCAGGGGCCGAGAATCGATAGTGCCATTCGGTTCCACACTTGGCACAAATCCCGGAAATACTCCCTCGAGACGGCGCAGGTACAGCGCAACAAGGCTAGAGGCGCAATTTTAGCCCCTGCTGCCCCTGTTGAAGTCCCAGGATGAGGGCTGGAGAATTGGCAGCTCTTGCGATCTTTGCAGATTGAGTTCGGCGACGATCTTCCGGGGCGACGATCATGACTCGCCCTCGCCCTCACACACTGAGAGTCGCCAGTCAGCCCATCACGCACGCACACCCAGCTCCTCAGTTGGTCGGGAATTTTCCGGAAACACCAGCGCACGAGTTTTAAATTGGCCACAATGCCGTTTTTGCCTGATGTCTGAAGCCACAAAATCCAGTGACGCGTCACCTCCAAATTCTTTTGGTTAGTTCAGAGCCACTGGCGGCGTCCAAACTATTTAGCGCGAGGCTTTTCATCCTGCAGGAACCCATGTTCCAACTGCTACTACTCGTCGAACCTTCTTTTTCCCTGTCCACTTTAATCGCCAACGTCTTCAGTCTCGTTTGCCGCATCCAGTCTGCTCATTTTCACACCTTGCTCACCGTCCTTTGTAGCCCATCATAGCAACCAACTGCCGCGCTTTTGGTCATGCGGATCTCTTGGCTCACATAAATATTGCCAAGGACTTATCTGTGGGACAGCCAACTCCATTTGCGGCTCCAATATGGCACAAGCTATTGGAAACTATTAATGGCTAGCTCGGCAAGAGCCACGTCAGAGTGGGAGCTGAATTTGAGGTCCCAAGTTCCAAGATCAGCGTTGCCGTCGCCAAATCTAAAAACATAACGCCTGCAATTAATCCCAGTGCGCAAGGCAACCACTGGACCAACAGAAAGATCCCTTTCCAGTCAAAATGCAGCCATCAACTCTATGAACCGATTTAATACAAAATGATTCAGAAAGGTATCAAAGTAAACAGGGTGGACTAGTTTCACTTCCATTTGGTGGCAAATCCTGCCCATTTCCTTTCACAGTCAAGGCACGGGAACTATGTCCATCACAAATGACCCATCCACGTCATGGTCTAGATTGGCTGAAACACACTGATACCTCATTCATAGGGGCTCATTGGAAAACCCCTGTGCCCTGAATTTTTCAGGGCCAATAACCTCATGGGCCTGCATCTTCTCGGCCATGAATACCCATAAAACTGGGCCGAGCACCCACGAGCTTGGTTTGGTGTGTTTGGAAGTCAAGGATTTTAGCGAAACAAGGCAATAGCCTTACAAGCCTTGCCAGGATATTCCAATAGTCTCTTGTTATAAGAGTTGTGGGGAATGCCTTGTGGGTGTGCAGCAGTGGGGATTGAAACGACTTGGCATCACTTGCGTGGCAAGAGTGGCTCCCACCGATGAGTCGTCCAAAAATGATACGTAAGAGGAGTTGGTCTGTAGTTCTATAGATAAGTATCATTCGTCCCTTCATCTCTAATGTTGCGTGCAGGCGGCGACTGAAGCCAAGATGTAATGCACTTTTCTTCCTCAAGAATGGCTCGAATAAGGCTCACATGAAGTAATTCGGAACTAGCTGGAAATATGAAGAGCAAAAGAAAATAAGAACGCGATTCAAGCAAAAGATGGCCAGATTATGACAGAAAAATTGTGTCTAGTCGAGTGGATAGTGCTTACCCTAGATCCGTATGGTTACCGGGTTCTTCTGTTCTAAAGTGGTACTGCCACGATTGCCTTTGCACATTTCGGAAACCAACTTATGGCAAGCATGGATTTATGTGAACATCAATTGATTACGATATATTATGTCTTATTTAATAGATCCTCCGCTGATGAGGACAGCCTCTCTTTCAAGAACATGATGAGCACCTGATAGTCGGTTAAAATCGACGATATCAACAATGACGATCCTGACGAGTCTTGCGACAGTGGCCAAAGTATTATGATATGTGTTAAATTGCGCGCGCCTGAATAGGTAATATTGCCGAGCAACCAAGTCGAATATGATGTTTGCCAACAGGACTGCTCAATCAAGCTTAAATGAGGCTATGCTTGCAATGTACTACAAAAGCAATTCCATATATGTACCATAACCCGCGGGGGATATTTCGCGTTTGAAGGTTTTTCTTTTAATCAGCAGGTCGTTATGATTCCCAGCTAATTGCAAGTTCTGTTGAATGCTTCATCAAAGCTGGGAGCACAGGACTGTTGGATACTTGCCGCCTCAAACTCCAAGCTGGCATAGATTTGGCAGCCCTCGCCAGCCATGACTCTCCCCGCATCTTCGCTCCCTCCGTACTTGAGAACCTTTTGCGCCATGCTTTCCGCGACGGCGTCGTTCCTGCTTGGGTCGTTGAGGCTGGTGTTTGACCGGAATTTGGAGAATCCTGCCACCGCCGCGTAGCCGAGCCGCCTCGCGTACAAAAAGGCGATTTGCTCGTCGATGGCGTTTATGTACTGGCGAGCGCACGCCAGTTCTGCAGTGCTGTTTCCCGAGTTGCAAATGTCGGCCACGGGCACGGCGGATAGAAGGCCGAGGTCGTAGGGAGCCGTGGTCGCATCACTCTCGGAACCCGGGTAGTTCTGCGCCGTCGCGTTCTCCGACGGGTTGTAGTGGCAGTAGGACGCCGCAGCGACTAGCGGAAAGCCGCAGAGGACGACGGAGGGGCGCATTGTATCCGTTGGTGACTGCAAAAATAGGCGGAGTTCGCGACGAAATAGCAGCAACTAGCTGGCCAACTTTTGAGAAAAAAATTGGCCAGGCTAGCGTAGTTTAATACCGGCTTTTGGCGCTGCCAACTTAGTCAGACGAAAGGATTTTGATGCTCGGACCCCTTAATTTTATTGGATAGTGGCTCGCGGTCAGAAATTAGTTGGCGTTTGATGGGTTGGATCCCCTGCCTGAATGACGTTGTCGAACATTTCTCGGTCGGATTTTGCTTTGCCTGGCATAGACTTGATGCTTTTAATTCACCAATGTCTACTCATAGGAAACCATTAGAATTGACAAACTATTTCGTCTCAAATCTCTAGGTCAAGATGCCAAGATGAAGACCAAAAATGACATTGGATTCCGGTTTTTTTTTTTGCGCCACACGGTGCAGGGGCATGTGGCAGAGAGTTGGGCCTAGCAGCGAACTAGACCAATGTTGTCTGTTGTGCTAATAGAACTCTATCGGTATTGACTTTTCAAAATCTTGATGGAATTGCTACCCAAATGTTGCAGGCAACCTGAAAGCTCTTGGGTGTTTTATTTTCATCTTTATTTGATAATTGCCTGAATGCCATGGTTAGTCACGGCAAATTGAATGCAAAAATTATGCAAACAAAATGCACAACGGGTGTTACTGGCCCATCGCACTTGGGCGGCTAAATACCAACATGCTTCTGAGCTTTGGATTTGGATCATTTGTGGTAAAATACAGAAAATTCATATGGAGGCTTTTAGTCGACAAATTTCCGACCTTCTCCCCTAAACAGTCGCTGCGAGTAGCCCGACACCATCGCCATTGATTGACATCAAGGGTTTCACTTTCGATTCTCCTATTTGATGGCACTGCCACACGCGGGATTCATCAGCTGAATCACCTGAATCAATGATAACGAGCAAAGCGACAAGACTGCGGCGAATTTTGTGGACCTTCTGATTTAAACGCAAAGGATATTCAGGTAAGGTCAGCCGTGAGAGACCGGATCGACAAGAGGACTTGCCAACTATCAGCCAAGTATGGCGTCACCCGTCAGACAAGCCAGGCAACCGCTTACGGAAAATACAAAAACCCCCAAGAAGATCCATTTTTGTTGCAAATATATTCCAAAAATCCGCCGTCGTTTCCCATATCCTTTTGTTGTGCCCGCTTGCTGAACTTGCAAGTTTCAATCTCCCTCTAAACACCATTACATTTCTCTCCTTCAAAAGACAAACTCATCCTTATACGTACACGACTTGGGAAATTCAAAATGCACCCCAAGCAACTGATTATTATGTTTGCTGCCATAGCTTACGGAGCCGATCTACCAGCGGCTGCACCTGGTCAAAGTATTGTGGGTTTCTTTAACCAACCATTTTGGCACACCATCGCTGGGTATGGGGTTGGCTCATTTTTGGTCGCGCAATACTCTAAATTGAAGAACCAAAAGAATTGTGACAGCACATCGAATTCCGTGGCGAACAAACTCCGTGTTGCCATGGAGGCCGCCGTCGCATCAAACCCGGGCGCGTTGGCGCACACGGTTACTGTTGATGGGCCAGATGGCCCGTATAGTCTTACTGTGTCGTGGGGAGGTAGGGACAGGGAAGAGATTTGAGCCAATCTTCCTTCACCTGTGAAGGCGGATATATGAGGAATATGTTTATTTTCAGAAGTAATACAGTTTTAGTTTCTTGTAAGCAGAGAATTTAGGGAAGCTCTGACGTGCAGAAGCGCGTATTCTTTCCCTGAGCACCACTCGCTTGGATCATATTCATAATTATTTTTTGACCAAACATTGTATCGAAACGTATTAAGATCAACGCATCCGTGGACACTCTTTTTTCTAATTGAAAGGCTTATTTATATTTCATTCAACCATTAAAATTATACATGCATCATTTTTAATTCTCAAGGTCCGACCTCTCGCTTTTCCGATCCGCATCCTTCATGCGGAACAGCTCCGTCTCGTCGTTGTCGTCATAAGAAACGGCATATGTCCTTGATAGGAGAATTTCGTTCCGGACCACTGGAGTCTGAGCGTTGTCATTGCTGCTTTGGATGATCGAGCGACCAGTCTTATTAGTACTGAAATTGCCATATGTTTCCCTCGTCGTTTCCACAACCTTAGGGAAGAGTTGAACAAAGGCAGAGCGGAGCGAAGGCATGCAGGTGCAAATCTCTCCTACAGCGATCTCGATAATGGACCACCGAGTCACCTCCACAAAATCCCAGGTCTGGTTCTCAGTCTTTCCAAATTCGACAAGGAAGCGAAGTCTAATAATACTAATGACGGTCACGCTAGAAGTTAAGGTCAGGGATACGGTTCGCAGCAAGTCAGATGGAACAAAACTCACCCTGTGCCAACAAAGAACATCAAACCAACACCCACTTTCTTCTTCCAGTCCAGTTTCAGATTTCGTATCTGCGACAAGGGGATGGCCAGCATCCAAACATCCAGTGCGACACTGATTGCGGCATTGGACCATGTGATAGTGTTAATGCTGTAGCACATTCCCTCATGCTCTCCATCCCACTTAGCCCAAAAGTAGGAAATAGGCCGACATTGAAAAATGACTAGAATCGTGAAAGCAATACCATACATGGTATTGAAGACAACGGTTCCCCAGAGCAAAAGCCGAGGTGTCCTTGTAGGAAAGATGCGCAGGCAGAAGAAGAGCATCGACATCTTGACCCATGTGAGTTGAGCAAAATAAAGGACCGCCAAGATGTAAAAGAATTTTCCAAAGTCGCCCAGATCGTTGAACGGCACGGTCCAAACATCCTTTCCCAAACCGTTGGCCACCAGGCCCCATTGATTGACGGCTAGACTGGCAATGCTGGATATGCCAGTGAGAAGGATGAACAAATCGTCGAGGCCGTATTCGATCTTGAACAGAAACTTGAATAGCAACCGCTGGATGATACAGAAGCAGCCGATTACACCGATTGTGTTGGAGATTATGACGTGGGATGTGGATCGATCGCGGATGGGGGCGTCGCAATAAGCCATGCTCATGTTCTTGGTAGCTGTGCAGAGCTGGTCAGCGCCAGTAGATTAACCGGTAAGTGTGGCAGGCGCTTACTGAGAGATTCCTTGATAGTACAAGCCTCCACGACGCATGCCGTCATTCCGTTTTGGAAGTCCATGTTAGTGCATGCGCAGGTTCGATTCGTGGGCATGCAGCCGGAGTCGGCCAACGAGGTTAGCAAACAAGTGATCTGGAAGCTATTAGTGACAAGACCGGATCGCGCCACAGTTGACGGCTTACCGCGCATTCTGGTAGGCCGTTGACGAGATCCTGCTGCGACATCTCGGCCATGCTTGCGGGCACCGCCGCAAGGCACAGCACCAAGGCGAACTTCCACAAGGCACGCATGGCTGGGCAATTATGGTACCGGACAACAATTGCGACGTCTTCAATTGAGTTTGACGAGGTGTGGGCAGACGCCGTTTATTCATACTGCACCTTGGCAGCAGTGCGGAAAAGTACCGAAACGTCGACAGGGCCCCATCAATCTAAATGGCGGCATAATTTAGCGTGCATGACGCCGAGGTGATGAGCATGCCATGGATCCGTGCACAAGAGACCTCTTCAGCTTCCCACAGTGATCTGAAGCAGGTCGGACGGCTCGGGGTTTGGCCGGGGAGGAAGCGCCTAAGCGTGGAGCAACATCGATGCTGAATCGGTGCATTTGGTAGCCGATTCACCAAATCGACGGCGACAAGTCCCGCGGCTAAGCATTTGTTCACAAAAAGCCACATGACATAGGCACTAATGAAGAAAGACCATCTCAACAATTTGGAACCAGTGCCTGTCATGGACCTTTCTGGGATCGGATGATGGCTTTGACTCAGGATGGCGGGTGGGGAAACTAAGAGAAGCGCCGTTCCTGGAGGTGGCATTTTAGCACTCGGCTTGACCTGTTTCGAGGGGTAGTGGCTTGCAGCATCTGTCGATGTGCAATTCCCATCTTTCAACAAGATGGGCATCCTGATGGTGAATCCCATGAGTCAATGGTGTGTTTTGCAGGTTGTCTGACATGTATGCATTCTGTCAGAACCCCAGGTCCCCAGAAATGATTCACTTTGCTTTTTCAGTTCCTGTCATCGGATGGAAAAAGGACTGGTCGTGTGGTCAATTGAGTCAGGGTCCACCCGAAGCAGTCTAGGTCTCCCGTTCCCTGTGCTAGTGCTGCGGCCATAATTTTTCTCCCCGTTGGTCGTGTCAAAGCGCGCGTCGGAGACAGCACGGGAAGAGGATGGCTAGTTTCAGTGATGTCGACAATGGTCAGTTAATTATGGAGTCGTGGCACCTAGATAATCGTCATTTTACGGATCGATCGGCCACTCCCGACGTGTCAATGATTCGCGATGAATCTCGGGAAATAAACTCGGCATCGAGAAGCGGATGCCATTCATCAGCTTCCGATCAATACACAGTATATCCGCCATCTTCACTGCCTGTGGCGCTTTACTCTCTGTCTGCTCTTGTCGATCAACGAGTGTCGTGCCACACATCTTCAGCAGCAGATCTTTTTAATTAGCCAGTCAAGACTGAGCACCAGAAACCTCCGAATCGGTTCCGCGATTCCAGCCGCTTTCCGACTCCCCGCCATATGCCTTACAAACCATCTGTCACCATCTCTTATCCGCAGGGGTCCCGCGTGATCGACAATGAGGTATCAAGTTACGCCCTTGTCACAGAAATTGCCCCTGGCATGATCTTCGCGCTCCACAAATGTCAATGCGAAGGGCTAGGAGGCACGCCGCCACGTGCCAGGGCCATTTCCACTGAGTGATGGGCAGAACTTGCACCCGTTTGGTCGGTTGAATTCTTCCATACGGCCGATTGAGCGCTGTGGCAGCTTCTTGGCAGCGCCAGTCGCACGCCCGAGCAGTAGGTCAACCCGGTACGGGTATTCTCATCGTGGTCAACTCCACCTTTTTTATGGGCCGTGTCCGTGGTATGCCCGTGCAATTGCTGCACGAAGAATTAGCCGACGTTTTCTCGCTGCGGTTCAGCCACACTTCTCCGTGAACTGGGTGAAGGGCCGATTTCTAGCCCGATGTGTTGCAAAGGAGGCTCAAACCACAGCCAAACGCTCATGTGACATTACCTCACCAAGAAACAATCCAAGCACTCAAACATCTAGGCGTGGTAGAGATGCATCGTAAATAATAACAAACTATTTTCATTCCATCTGGCGCTGGCTCAAGAGCGATACAGAATTATGGCGTGCCTCGATCTATCTAAATACGTTGGAAGTAGCTAACAAAGATTTGTTGTCAATTAACTATCATACACTAAAAGCCTTGCCGGGATGTCAAGTTCTCGTCATCCACCAGCTATAAGCGAGCTCGAAGCGAAATATAAACCTCTTTCTGCGTAAGCGACGTGTCTTTCAATCGTTGGGAAGCCATCATTAGATGGTAGAGCAGTCAACAGCTTCGAGAATTGTATCGCGGTTGCAATATCCGCCAATCCAAATATGCTTGATAGCAGCACAATTGTTGGGGTCATTCTTGTCACTAAACCCAATGTCAGGACTTGCATCCTAAAGCCTGTTATTGGTGTGAGATCTGTGTAGAGCTTACCGGACAAACCGATACTGGCACCCTGTGTTGGGGCCTGACCTGACAGTGCTGTCGAGCGCACTGTTGCGGAATCTGACATGGTTTGGCTTTACACGTTAGTCCAGGTATTCGGCAGCTGAAACCAAACGCTCACATGATCCGGGCTGAACCAGCAGCACTCTTTCAAAGCAACTTGTCGCTCGGCTACTTGGGGCACAGTCCCAGCAGAAGCGAGCGCAGCAAGTGAGAAAACTGAGAGGAGCTTCATGATTATTGGTTGATGAAGAAAAATATGGCCTTTGAGGTGTTTGGGTTAGTTATTTTGGCTAAATGAAAATGGTCAATCTTGAAACAGAGAGGCTTCCCATCCTTTATAATTGTTGATCTGCCATGTGGCCAAGCACACTGATTTTCGGAAGCAGACGAAGCACAATCCTCTCGTATTCAAAGTCTAGGCCGCAATAGGGAGATTAAACTTTATCTACAAGAAGACAGTTACACTCGCAAATGTTGAATTCCTCTTGGCTGCTAATCATAGCCGATTCTGGTATGTACATCATTAGCTGCGATGAACAGCGCCTCAGCTCATCACAGCAGCAAACAAGGTAGCGGTGCTAGATTCATCCACTGTGGGCAAGCCTGCTGTATACGGCATGCCCAATGGTGGGCGAGTGGGTGGATCGGGCGACAACCTTAACAAGGCAATATCATCATTCTCTGACAGAAGCTCCATGTCGATATCCACTAATAGCCACCCCCAGATTGGAATGGGGGGGGGATCGCCTTGCTTGACCAGGTAGGAAAGAGCTAAATCCGGATTCATTAAATTCCTGTAAATACGGATGGGCCAACTGCAGGCCAGTTTAGAGTGTCAATTGAGAAATGTATTCTGGCACCGCGATGCAATATATATATATTGGAACTCTCTTGCGACGTTATTATGAGGCTACTGCATTCCGCGTTCCGCCTCAGATGAGGATTTTGGGTTCCTTTCAGTAGTAATATTTAACCTCTATCCCCGTTCACCGAGCTTTGCACGCAATCTCAATAGGGCTATCGGAAATATCATAAATTTTGTATTAACATTATCTTACTCAACTACTGAAACGCGTTCCACTGGAGAGAAGGGCCATTGATGAGCGTCGCGCCCGGAATACCAAAAGAAATTGTTCTATGGACGACGGAGCCCGAGCAAGGCGCTTTGGCAGAGCAGCCGGAGCCATCCGGCAACATGAGAAGGGTGCAGAAGTGCTCATACATTACATAGCTTGCCGCACAACCTGCCGTCGAAAAGCAAAGTGCGCAGCAATCATAGGCGTTGTCAACACTGGGGGCGTTGGTCTCCGTTGCACCAGCATTATTCTGGAGATTAAAGAAATGGTCTCCATTCGTCAAACCGTCGGCAAAGTTCCTGTCGGCGCACGCATCGTAGACTGTAGGTCCGGCGAGGTCCACGGTCGTGGTGGTTGTTGTGGTAGTGGACACGGTAACGGGACTAGGCGTGATCGTCTTCTGGACAACTGAGGTGGTGGTGGAAGTCTTCTTGACGGTCACGGCGGCTGGGATCTTGGTGCTGACCTTTTTCACCGTCGTGGTTTTGGTCGTGGTCTTGGTCGAACCGCTGGCCGTCTTTGTGGGGGCTTTGGTCACGGTACTGGTGAAGGGCACAAAGGTTGTAGCCCGGCATTCGACTTTCTGGGGGAAAGACGTCGTCGCACGCTTCTCAAGGATGCCCCCAGCGACGTCGCGCTTGATGTTACCCGCCATAGTGGCTTGCTCGAGGGTGTCCTGGACTGGTGTGAAGCCGGCAGGTGTGGGCACAGTCGTTGTCGATGTAATAGAGGTCTCGATGATCGAAGTGGATGTCTTGGAAATAGTGGAAGGCTTGAGAGTAACGCTTGAGGTCACCAACTTCGTGGTCCTGAGACTGACAGTACTCGTTTTAGCAACTGCGGTAGTGGTGGTGGAGCTGGTGATTGAGCGGGTTATCGTTTTTGTGACAGGCTTAGGCGTTACGGTGACTGTCTTGCCAGCGAATTTTGTCGTGTAGATTGTGGTATATGTCACGGTAGTTGAGAATGCAGACGTCGGGACTGGCCTCACGGACTTTGTGCCCATTTGGGTCGCGCAGCCGGAATTGACCGAAGTGCCAGCTCCGGCAGCGAGGCCGGCCATAGAGGCTACAAGCAGATGTGTGAGATGCATGATGAATGTTCGCGAGTGTGACCGACGTCCCATCTCGCCAAGAAAAGGGATGTCGCACAACTTCTTATACGAGCCCGGAAACTGGCAATGGCGATGGATTTCGACGCTAATCCGGCACTTTAGCCGAGTCAGCCCAACGGGACTATTGCTTAAGTCCCTTAGACTATTTGACTTAGCAGTCAAGCCAACCGCATTTGGTGCATTGTCTTCGATGCCAGCCCTACTTTCTGCCAATAACACCTCAAGGGTATATTGCTTTGCAAGCTAAAGCGGGAGCTAGCGAGTGCCTTGTTCAATATTGTCAGCTCGGATCTGGATTTGGTCCTAAAATTAATAGTTTGTAAATTTGCCGTGGAGCCGACCCACCCTCAATCTCTGGACACGGCGGTGAAGATGGTTTGAATCACATCCTCTCTCAGCAGATCTATCTAGAGACGCTTTGCAAAAGAACTCCACAAAAGGACTCGAGTGTTTCTTTGTTCTAAGAGCTTTATCTACTTTTATGGCCTGTTTCTAGATGAATTCCATCAAACACCGGCATCTCGCCTAGTTCTGCTAGCACCATGCGCCATTGAATGAGGCGTGAGCTAGTGGTAACAACCCACCTCATCAGGAGTTAGGTTGGGCCAAAACAATGCTGGACTGCAATCATGTATATTTTAATGCCGATTGTTCTAATAATAATATCTTTCCGAGGCCGTTGATGTAAATGAGAAATCATTCTGCCTGTCAGTGGGGCACTTTCCATCAGGCTACCCTAAACCTCATCAACAGCCTCTGAACGCGAAATCAGCGCCATAAGCCACCAATAGGGCGATGGTTCCGGTGTGCCCCTAATGTATTTTAATATTGAGATGTATTCCAAAAGAGTGATACGTGAGTCCATGCATGTTCATTCTATCAAGATATTGGCAATGGTCTGGATAACGGTTTCAACACTTATTTCCAAGCCAATCCTATTCCAAGCCCAGAGCATGCGTCCAGTCTAAATCTATCACATGCAGCTAGGGTGCTTCGTGCAGCCGTATCCATGATGCCGAAAGCTCGTAAATACGATTTGAGTAACGTGAACTTGCACCTGCCCGCCCAATATTGACATCGTTGACAGGAGGTAGATTGCTGTTCCGCCGCTTGTCCTTTCGCTTGGTGACACGTCTACGGAAATATTTCCAAACAAAAAATACCATGACCTCAAACATCAAAATACCAACTATGCCAGCACTAGCGGATATGGAAATGACGGCTACCGCCGGCAGGCCAGAGTCCCCCAAACCTGTTGTTGCTGTTGTGTTTGTATTCTTTCGCGTGACGTTAAAAGGAAGGGACGTTGCGACGGTTTTGGACGATCCATACCGGTACGACGTAAAGTAGAATACAGCAGCCTCACCCTCTGGGAAACTGTTTGAGAAGGTGCTCAGGTTTGCCGTCCAAGAATATTTAACAGACCCGTTGTAGGGCCCATCTAAGATGTTGGTCAGCGACTCATTAGCAACCACTTTGAGGTCAACATTACCTGGAGATAGGGAGAGATCGCATGCATCACAGACACTTCTGTGCATTTCCTTGCCGTTATTCCCAAATGGATATGATTGATATACCCAGATATCCACACCATTCAACTCTGTCGCCAAATTGATGTTTATAAAGGTGCCTTCTTCGTAAACGGGGTTACGACTGTTGCCTGCCTCGTAATCTGAAGGGGTGGTATTAAGAAAGTCGTCACACTGAACAATGATGACAAGAAGGGAAAGAAATAGAACAAGAAAATGGATAGAAGAGAGCATTTTGTCTGTCCAGCACAAGAGTTTTCAGTAAACCAAGTGAAAAAAATAAACGATTGATTGTTCAGCAACGAATGGAATGGGTAGCAGAAAGATCCTTAGTTGCTCTCGTGGAAATAACCTCAAATATTCCTCTACTTTATATGTGCCCTTCTCATGGGCTTTGTATCGCTCACGTAGTTTATCAATCGGCGCACAGAAGCGCCTGGTGTCGGTATGCAGGGGCTCTAACACGACCTCCGAGTGTTAATCGTTGAGACGCGGACGTCAGCCGCAAAGGGCCAGGATCATTGCTCGCTAATCGGTGAGGTTTATCATAGAACACGCGTCCAAGCCGCGGGTACCGTGTTTCCATGTATCTCTGGCTGTGATCATTTGTAGCTTTTTTTTTTTTCCACATTATACACGGATCCGTGTGCTGGTACCTGGCATGGTGAATGCATTGTCGCCTTTGTAGCGTATCTAATAAAATTGGTGCAAATTTTTAGCTTTCTGTGCTTTGTCTCCGTCACTTCCATTACCATGTGGCCATGTATGCTTACCATTGTTACCTGGGGGCTGTGGTGGACGCGTTTTTGACCGAGGGTCACGCTTTTCAGTTCCATAAGAAGCCAAGGCTCCGGCATGGTGTTGAGGCTCCTGCAGCAAAGTGCAAACCCCTTTTCAAAAGTTCTAACTAGAGCGAGCCACGTTGCGTGGGCCGTCAATCTGGATTGTTTAGGCAGTCTCGTGGAATTGTGAAATACTGTAACCCTTCCGCGTATGGGGGTCGTGCATCCCACCACACTGCAGCAAACGCGCAGACTACTCTGCCTCGCTGTTTTTTACTCTTGGAAGAGCGCCGTCTTAGGTGTCATTGACCCTCCACCGCCGTGGCCGCCGTTGTTCAGCAGGCGGCTGGCAAGCGTCGTTTGACCAATTAACAGACGGCTGCGACAGACCTTGGATGCCACACTACATCGGTTATACCGACCTGGAGTTTCAGGCCTACCTTGAACCCGTCAGCTTTCATCCCTCGGCGCTTCATTCGGCACGATTTAACCGACAATGACACTTTTATTCAGGAACTCTAATTTGGCAAGCCAAATTGCACTCCAGAAATTCCAGGTAAAGTGCCCGAGAATCTTTCCCGCCCGCAACTAGGGACCGTCGCACGTGGGATGAACAGATAAGCGATGCTGCTAGCCTGCGGCAAAGGGCAGATGCCCATTTGGGACAGTTTAATGGCAGGGATACCCCAAAGACTTGTGGACCGTATTTCGCTTTTGCCTCGCAGCTTATCTTGTGTTGCGTCAAAGTTTATCAATCTTAAATGAATCAGAAACGTAAGAGTAATGCATTGAGAATCCTGCAGTACAAAGAGGGTTTGGTTGGTACGTCCTCTGCTACCTCTTTGGATATTCATGCTTAACGTGCTAACTGACGCCATTGTTAGTCTCAATGGATGTGCAAAATCTATCTAGGAAAAAAGGCAACGATAAACATGACAGCGCCATATTATTTCTCGCCCACTGGTTCATTTGATGAGGCCCTTGTACGTACTAACGCAGGTTGTCGTAGTTGTCTTGGCAATGCTTGGAAAAGAGCCGAGTGCCGAGCGCGGGGAGTTCTGAAGTATAAGCATACAACCTTTTTACAGCTTGAAATGTTCTGCAACGTATATATTTACAGGCATGGCTGAGAAATAGTAGACAGACGCCAACCGTTGTGTTTTTTTAGTCATGAATCGTAATGATTTCGGTTGAAAAGAGTGGGGTAGACTTGGCGAAGTGGACACACACGCGACTTTGCCAAGAATTCTGGCGAAAACGAAAATACAGCAACAAATAAGGCAGCTCCCCATTGTTTCTTGGCTTCTTCCAATTCCTGTTGCAATTACGAGAATCATCTCGACATCATCGGGTGCGCGCGGCATCGCATCTCCAGCCGCGGCACAACGCATCCACGACAAAATGGCTCGCTTCGTCCGTGTCTTGCGGTCGCGAATGGTAAGACGCTAGCTCCCCGCCCAACGTCAGCATCGTCGCAGCCCAGCCTTGCTGACATGGCTTGGCTTCAGCTTCCGAGAAACTATCAGAGACCCTCGTACGAGTCTCTTGCAGCGAGAGAACGTGCTCGGACAGAAGCGCCTACATCCTCTCGCCGTAGTCGTAGCTCGCAAGATCAAGAGGAGCCCTTCACATGGCGGGATGCACCTACAAAGATGCTCGAGGGCAGTGCCACTGCCCTGGGCACAATTCTCATTTTTGCGTTAGCCGGGTACTCTTATCACGAGTATTACAAGTACCTCACTCTTAAAAAGATGGAAAATGCCTTTGCCATTGGATATTCCAGCCTCGAGAAGGCTGCGCTCGCTCGTCAACCTGCTTCTCCGAGCGTTGAGTCTGACGAAGCTCACGAAGGCTGGATCGCCAGAGATGAGCAGGAATTCATGGATGACATTGTAAATGGCACCAACCAAGGCAACTACTGGCTTATTACAGGCGAAAAGGGAACCGGCAAGACGTCCATGATTTTCCACTCAATGCAAAAAGTCCGCGGTGAGGGCATTGCTATGCTCGAGGTTCATGGCGATCTTGAAGTCTTTCGAGTGCGCCTGGGCAAGGCTTTGGATTACGAATACCACGAAGACTACATTGGCAGCCTCTTCAGCTTCAAAGGACCTCGAGATTCAACCCCGCTATTGGACGTGGAACGAGCTTTCAACAAGATGGAAAAGATTGCGCTGAAACGCAAGAAAGAAGTTGGCAAACCTCTCATCCTCATCTTGAACGGTGTGCATCTCCTACGCGATGACAAGGATGGCCGCAATCTGTTGGAGCTGGTGCAGCAACGCGCCGAGTTATGGGCGGCTAGCAAGCTCGTGACTGTAATACTCAACAGCAATGACTACTGGATCACCGAACGTTTGATGCGCCAGGCTACACGGCTACGCCTCATGCCAATCCACGACATCTCCAAGGCTTCTGCAATTGCAGGGATCAAGAAGACCCGAGAGCTCAGATTTCAAGAGCAAGTGCCTCAGGAGACTTTGGAGTACGTATACAGCAAGATTGGAGGTCGGCTTCGGTTTCTCAGCCAGGTGGCAAAGGCACCGAACATGATTGAGGCTTGCAACACAATCTACGAGCAAGAAAAGAGATGGTTGCTGAATCATTGTTGGATACTTGGAGAGGAAATGGATCCTGCCGCAGAGGAACACCAGGATTTCTGCGTTGCCGCGATGGTGCTGGCAAAGGTCCTGGTGGAAAAGCAGAAGGCCATGGAGGAAGAGGGCACCCCCAGCTGGATATTGCCGCAGGTTCCACTTCACATCGCTCGACAGATCATGACGCGGTCAGATTTTATCCAGGAACATGACCATATTAGCATCTTCGCAATCAATTCGCAGAACATGGTGCAAGCTGATTCAGTGGCCATGCAGAATGTGTTCAAGGAGGTTTGTAACCAAGAGGGCTTTGAAGATCTCCTCAAGGCGACCATGGAGCGACTAGACGAGCTAGAAAGCCTTGGTCGTACGAGGGAGGTCACAATCAAGGACCTATGGGACCAGAAGGGATACCAGGCGGTTGTGGAAAGCTGGGGAACGGATTCGGGCAAGCTCAAAGTCTCGCTGAAAGCGGTATCTGAAGAGAAGGATGATTAGGTAGATTTATGAGCTAGGAATTAAGTTTGAGCTGGTGTTGGCCAGCACAGCTGTGCAGTAGCTCCCCATCTGATAACGCTACCGTACAAGAAATCTCGTAACACTACAGACGGCTGTTTTGCTGCGTGAGGCTATCATCCGTCGTCAACGCCTGATTATGTAACGACCGCTCACTACCGAGACCCTCCATGATCTTGTTGTATGGCTTTTGGTCAGCGCCCAGGCTCCTCCATTTCCAAAACCCAAGATAGTCATTTGTCTTGCCTTCGATCTTGTCCACGACGTGGCCCCCGAGGTTTGGTAGGAACTTGAACCCGTGTCCGCTTCCACCCGTAGCAACCATCAAACCCGAGGTTCCCGGCACAAAGTCAATAACAAAATGGTTGTCGACCGAATCGGTGTACCAGCAGAGTCGCGTCTTGACCTCGCAAGGCATAAGCTCGGGTATAAATTCCTGGACAAAGTTTCTGATGACTCGCGCGGCGACCAATGGAAGCTGGCGCGTTGCCTGCTCTGTCCAGCGGGTTATCGGGATGCTCCTGACATTTCCATCCGCTTGTGTCTGTGGGTTTGTGAACTTGGTTCCGCGGTAACCGATTTTGATAGCTCCTTGGTCATCTCGCGCGAACCCATACAGACCACCAGCTTTTCCGTCTCGAATATCGTACCTACATCGACAATAATCAATATTGAACCTGGTACGTTTTTTTTTTTTTTGCTCACTTACGTCCAAGTGGGAAAGTTCTTTGGCGAAAAGCGATCCCAAAGTACTGGGTCATCCGGTAACTGGAAAACGGCAACACTTCCGGCTGTCGTCTCGCAAAGATTGTCGAGCTGATGAACAAGAGATGGGGTCCAGCCGCCGCAAGCCATGATAGTCAATTCCGCGTCATGGGATTCGCCATCCGCTGTTTTTACACCCTTGATCCCAGAGTTTAAGTCGCCAAGAAAGCTTGAAAACAAGCCCTTCGTGTTGCCTAGCACAAATTGCACTCCCAGCTTCTCAGCCTTGTGGCGAGCAAAATGGCAAGCCTTGTCAGCATACACAAACCCTCCTTGGATGTCGAGTAGAGCGTAGTTGTCCTTTCGATTGAATGGGTTCACGGCGAATGCGAATCCTTCGGCACCCGCTCGCTGGACATCACTTGGGTCGGTCAAGACACATTGCGTTCCTCCCAATCCAGCCTTTTTCATGTTTTCTATGGTCGCTCTCTCAAAATCGGGCATGGAATCGTTTGAGGTCATTGTAAGGTTTCCGTTGTTCACGAATAGCACGTCCTCTTGTGTGAAGCCAGCAGGGAGTGATTTGCCTTGAGCAATTTCCTCATTCCACTCCTTCCAGTGCGAGATTGCATCAAGTGCGAGGTCCTGGTACTCCTTTTGTGAACCATAGGCAGCACGAATTATCTTATTGATATCTAGAGCCCTTTTTATTAGTAGTTCATGGTTTCAGATAGAATGGAACCGTGGCAAACCTGCGGAAGCAGCGTCGCAGCCTTTGTCATGAACATACTGCCTCTCGTGGTAGGGCTGCTTATCCAATACTTTGACATTTGTGTAGCCGCGCTTGGCGAGGTGTATGGCGATACTCAGGCCGAAGACGCCAGCGCCGACAATAACAATTGGCGCGGCTTTGCTAGTCAGGGTGGAAGACATGGTGCTGGACAACAGGATGCTACTTGTAAACTTTGACTACAAGTTTCAAGATGGCTAACATTCAAAGTCTGAATTTCTGCACGTTGAATGGCTGAGGGAAATTGTAGCTTGTTTTATCAGCACATCATGCTCCAAATAAGTCCGTGAATTACTAACTGTGGGTATTTGGATGCGACCGTCGAGTAAATCGGGGGATTCCGACTTGACGCAATTGACAAGCCTTCCCATTGGCTCTTCGTATTCCTCCGACTAGCGCCGCGCGCGCGTTCCAACAGTGAGAGCAGAAATTGCGGGGTAATGATAGTGACCGTTCTTATCGACCTTGTGCTACCCGCCACTGTAGATGCCCCGACACCTTGGAGCCGAGGATCAGAATCCGATTGCACCTTGTCATAGCCTTGAAGAAATTTGTGGAATTCCCCATCCATCAATTCGCCCTGAGTATTACGATATCCGACATGTCAAATTTGCTGAAGAGTCGGCCAGCTAGAGGCGCGTCACAGCGTGTGCGGACAAAGAGCCGCACATTGGTCGCCTGCATAAGCTGTAAAGAGAGAAAATTGAGGGAAAGATAGTGCCGTATGTTCATTGAAACACAACTAACTAATTATGCAGTGCGATGCTCAAATCCCAGCATGCACCAATTGCCATCGAAACGGCATTGGTAGGCCACAGGCAAGCCTTTTTTAAACACGTCTAACCTTGGAAATAGCCTGCCTTGTCGAGGACCCTGCAACCAAGCGACACCAACCACGAAACTACCTGGAAACTTTGGAACAACGCGTCGCTTTTCTAGAAGATATGCTGCGGGAGGTCCACGCAAACCCGATGACCAATATCTCAGATTTGTCAAGTGGTCAGTTCGCCGCCAACAATTGCCGCCCCAACCAGCCAAATGCCCCCATCGACAATGAGGATGACGATGAGCTCAATAATTTGTCTTCTGTTATCGGCGCATTGAATCTAAACGCAGCTGGAGCAGAGCCACACTATCTGGGTCCTTCATCTGCGTTTGCATTTTCGCGTTTCATTGAGCCATCTCTTCGCGAAGCTGTCTCGTCCATGTCCACCCGAATCTCAAACGAAGGCCTCCTTGACATGGAGACACCAGAGCCATGTGCACTCCCGGACTATCGTACGGCACTAAAATTGAGCAATGCTTATTTTCAAAATATCCATCCTCAGTACCCATTTTTACACGAGCGCACCTTCAGACAGTGGGAAGCAGCCCTAGAAGATCCTTTCCAAACAATGAGTAATCTCAACCACTCACCAGTCCCCCTGTATTTTTTGAACATGGTATCTAATCATCCCGAATCATTTGAAGTTATTTAACTCACAGCATATTCTAGGTATACGCCGTCGGCGCTTTGCTTTTGCCAGACTCTGGCTATTCACCGGAGCAGTTATATGTCTCTGCTTTACTCTACATCGACGCTGTGCTCTACCAAGACAACTTGGAATCTATTCAAGCAATATTGTGCTGTGCGGCATACTCTCTCCGTTCTTCCAAGGGGATGTCCCATTGGTGAGCCACTGTCCTATCTCAGCCCATCAAACAAATGTGCGTCGCTCATCAGCCTAGGAAACTTGCCGGGCAGGCACTGCGACAATGCGTCAATCTGGGCTATCATCGAAACTACAAGCGTCTAAGGCCAAGTGTCAACCCTTTGCAATTGGAACTACAAAAACGGACCTTCTGGAGCGCGTATGAGATGGAATGCTCAGCCGCAGTTATGCTGGGGCGTCCACTCAGCCTCCACTTCCAGGAAATCGATGCGGAGGTATGCCAGGGCCACTTTTGTCTTGATCTACGGCCATTTTCTAATCTCAGTCATCCGATAGTTCCCGCTCGACATTGACGAATCTTGCATCACTGAGGTTGAGATCTGCGGCTCGTTACGCAACAGTTCGACAGATCCGCCCACAATGATGAGCTATGCCATCCATGCCTTTCGCATCCGTGCGCTTCACGGCTGTATCCAGACATCACTGTACTCTGACACGACTCTCAAAGACCCCGAAGCCCGCAACGCTCGCGTTAAAGAACTGCAGATCGAGCTCGATAAATGCCAGGCTTTGGAGCCTCCCCCTATTGTACCACCTCCCGGGGGTGCGCTCTCGGTTTTCGTAACCTCAGACTGGTCTCAGATAGGTTACAATTTTGCCACCTTGCAACTTTATCGTACTCAAATAACTGATAAGAAATATGCTGCGTCGGATGAGGTCTTTCTCAAGTGCCTGTATGCCGCAAAGAGCACGTGCCATAGCTTTCGTCGGCAATTCTTTGGTAAACCAACAACTTATACGTGGGGCGCACTGCACGAGCTCTTTCTTGCTGGGCTGACTTACCTTTACTGTCTATGGGTATCACCGGCAGCCCGGAACGCGTCAAGACAGGATCAAGTCAGCAGTACATGTACCGACTGCACAATGCTTCTGGTAATCCTGGCGGAACGATGGAGCGATGCTGCGCCATACCGTGACGTCTTCGAGGCGCTCGCGAGTAGTACAATGACAATGATGGCAAGTAAACGACAGGAGGAGAGTGCGATAGCGACTGCACTTGTGCCATGTCAGGACCAATATCCTGAAAACCTCCCGCAGTGGATGGCAGAAATTGCGGATACAGGAATCTCACTTGGGGTTGATTTGCTACTGGGTGAGCTGATATATGATTTTCCAATTCAGGATCATGATGGCAACGGACCAGTCTCAGGAGTTAATACCAACACGGCGGTTTTAGGCTCGGGGTCTCATGATGGAGAAGGCAATGCTGCGATTGGGCGTTGAATGAGAATTAGTTGTTGTAAATACTACAATATTTGCATGGGCTTTCATTGAAGATCAATAAAGTGTCTTGGTATTAAATCAACAACCGGGGTTTGAGATTACAACAAACACAGTCCCAGTACCATCCATCGAACCTCCTAAACATCTGCTGCTTTGGTTGTTTTACTGCTGTTTTCAAGTTAGCAAATGATTTTCCATTGACCTTTCTTCGTCTTCATTTTACCTTTCTTCATTCTCTCCACGTATTTCAACTCCAGCGATTTCAGCATCCTTCTTCGGCCGTCTGGTTGCATTAAACCAAGATCCTTTGAAAATCTGGTCCATTTCTTCAACGCTCAACCCCGAGGTCTCGGGGACCATTAGGTAGACGTACAGAAGCGAAACAAAACACCAAGCAGCAAAAAAGATGAATGCTCCCCAGTTGTTCGTCCGCTCTAGTAGAGATGGCGCTCCGTATGCCATGCCGAAAATGAATAGCCAGTGGAAACACTGTGAAAGCGAAGATCCAAAAGATCGGATCCGGTTTGGCCACAGTTCTCCACCAAACACATATGGTAAAATATAGAGGCCTATGAGGAAAAACGTGTTAAAACAGAGTGCTGATGAAGGCCTTAGGTTGGACTTACCGACTACATAGCCAAAACCATGGATGAAGATGAATGCAATGGCACCCTGGGATGCCGCATTAGAGACATTGCCTTGCTGTACATATTTGATGTACACTCCAATGTACAAATCGGACACCATTTGGAGACTGGCTCCCACAAACAGCGACTTCCGCCGACCCAGAGCATCAACGAAAAAGAATGAAGCTATAATGGCGAAGCAAAACTTGGAAAATGTGTACATTCCACTGAGGAATATGTTGTGCGCCGAACTTCCCCCCATGCCCATCAATGTCAAAATTGGGACGAAGTATGAGGTGACAGAGTTAGCACCGGACAGCTGTGCAAGGCCATACGATACCAGGCTCTGTTGCACTCGGCGCAGATTGGAGGGTACCAGAAATGCTTCCTTGAGAATCCCCACGATCCCAGAGCTGTTCATGGCCTTTTCCTCTTGGATGGCATATTGAATCTCCTGAATTTCTCGTTGAAGTCGAGGGTGCTCGAGGGGGAGGCCCCGCAGTTCTCTCAGCACTTCAGTTGCTTCTTCATTGCGGTCCATCAAAAACAACCATCGCGGGGATTCGGACACGAAAAAGCTCGCAACGAAACAGAGAAACATGTAGATGCATGGCGCGAACCAAACAACCTGATATTGCAAGGTGGTGCCAGACATGTTCTTGTACACGCCAAGGACGCAGAATGCAGCTCCCGTGGCGGACAGGTTCATCGCAACATTGAACCATGCCGTAAGCATGCCGCGGATCTCGGCCGGCGCGATCTCAACAATCGACATGGGTCCGATGACGGTAAGCGCCCCCATGCCGAAGCCAGAAATGATGCGCGAAGCGTAAAGTCCAGTCACTGTGGGCGATGCCGTTGCGACCATTTGTCCAAGAATCCAGACCCAAGTGTACAGTCGGAAGCTCCACAAACGCCCAAGCATGTCGTTGAGGAAAAAAGACAAGCCGGCGCCCACACCAGCTCCGATGTACACTATGGAGACAAAGTTTCTAATCTCGAGTGCGCTCTTGCCAGAGTCGAACTGAAAGTGTTTCTGGAAAGCGGGCAACGAGGGCACGGAAGCGGCAGAAGCTTGATCCCAGGCTGTTTTGAACCAAAGAGTTAGCTCGACCTTAGAAAATCAATACATCATTTTGGCCTCTTACTGAGTGGAACGGCAGCCATGGCATAAAGAATAGACGACAAAATGAGACGCCGGTTGGAGATTACTTCGCGAGGAGCATCTTTGATTGCTCTGTGATGCTTCGCAAAAGGAGACTTGGCAAATAATCCAGCAAGCCCCATTTTGGTATAACAGGGCCAAAGAGTCGCAAAATAATTTGATGAATGACTTCGTGGATTTTAAATGTGAATCTGGCTTTGAGAGACGTCGAGATGATCGTGGGACTGTTTTAACTATATCAGGGCCATACTACTCGATTTGGAGTGCTGATAACCAATCATTGTTTTGAGGAGATCATGATAGACCAAGGCCCATGCAGTGTTGGCTAGCTATCAGCCTGACAGGGTATGCTCGGAGGAATACGAAGGCCTCTCCTCATTGGTCCATTGGTTGCATTTAGCTGATCACGGGGCTCCATCCCGCGCCAAATTCCTCTTGGATGGGGTTTAGTTTATCACCAACCCCGCTCAAAGTCTAAATGTTGAAAGCCGAGGATAAGGGAATTACTATTCTTGCGGTGACGTTGAGGCTGGGCGAGATGAAGTGAGAATGTGCTTTTTTTCTCATAAGACCAACGTCAAAGATGAATTACTCTATCAATTGATTCATGGAGTACTGTTGCGCTGCAAAAGCGGAACGGATACTGCCCTCAGCGAAGATCAAGGTCTATAGATCTGGTCAATGGCATATAGATGCCATTAAAACACTAATTATACCACGATGTAGGGAATGTGATAAACGTTGTTGTTGACCCAGATCCTTGTTCTGCAATGCATGTCTACCTTTTGAAAAATACCCATGTAGTATCTCCATTCGTATCACCACCCCGACCGTGTCGGCAAACGCACCATTGACAAAAAGCCCATCTCTTCCAGGTTTCTTGCCTCAGACATTCTTGGTCAGGTCCAAACGCGGTTCTATTGATGAAATTTCGTGTCGTTGATGTCCTTCCAACCACCACTGAGATGGGATAGCGGCCTGTTTGCCACTAATCACATCACGAATTCGATCCATTCCTCTGATCAGGAAAGCGATGTGCATACCCTTACTCCCCGTGCTAGTTCAAATAATTAGATTCTATCCAAGTCAGCATAGGCCACAATAACCTGAAAAAAGGTTAGCAACACTTGCCTCATATTCTCGAATCCTCAAACCCAGAAATCTTCATCAAAACTCAGAGGTCCTGTCCATGTCGGCCCACTCTGAGAAGATTCACTTCCTGGTGATGCAGTATTGTTTTCTGCAAAATCCCTTGAACACTGCGAATACAAAGGTCCATCGCAAGACAAGATGGGGGCACCCAGAGGGTCAAATAGCCACGAAAAGTCTTCTCCGCATGAATATCCCGAAAGCATTGATAATATATCGTCACCACTTCTCTCGTCGCGGGAAGATGAGTCGATGTAAGCCGAGGTGTCATCGGGCGATTGCCCGTTGATGAAGGGGAAAGGGTGGCCGATTTTTATGCCATAAGCCTTCTCCTCGGTGGACTCGCTGTCAGGAACATGTTCCGTCGCCAAGCGGTTCATGCCCATACTAAACAGAGGCGCTTCGTCGAAAAGAGGCGATTCGTGACATTCAGGTAATGTCTCTGATCTAAACAAGGGCAAAGAATGAGCATCTGTGCTGAGGAATTGGGTTAACGGGGTATTGCTTGCCGGTGAGAAACCAGACATAGCTGCGACAGGCACAGCTATGTCAATGGGCTCGCTACAGGAGCGAGGAAAAGGCGATATCGTATCGTCATCTGCAGGGGCCTTGTACATGGCTGCGTCGACGACTTGATGGGGTTGGCAATGATTGAAGGGCCACTGCTGAAGCAAGTAGGCGGTTGCATCAGAGGGCAATGCCTCTGGTGTATGGAATGAAGGCCACTTGGGCTGTGGCACATTTTGAAAAGATTCTGCTGCGTGGACCTTGGATTGAATTTGCCTTTTGGTGGCTCTCGCTTTGCGTTGCGAGTCCGCGAATTGACCGCGCCTTCGCGTGAGCCTCTCCTCGGCGGACAGCTTCAACGGTGGTCGACCCCGCTTGGCCATTGCGATATGGTAAATGATGGATTATGACCAGAAAGGATCAGATAGGTACTGGGGTGTCTCTCTGATCAGAAGAGTGTTGAATATGAATAGGTGCAAAAGGCTCTGTGGTTGCAAGTTTGGATGCCCATGGCACTGCTAATCTGAAGGCGACTTTGTGAGATTCAGCAAATGTGGGCCGCTGTGCGTCATTTTGGACCGAGTCTGGCCAATTAGAGATTTTTTGTTGACACCCCTGACCGACTGACGCTAGCCTCTTCTGGTTTTTTTATTGACAGACCATCTCTCTGAATGTGCGGAGGGAGCAGTGAGGTACCGCGCTAATGTTTGTCCAATGAAACGCCACAATCTTTGCAGATCACTACCCAAGGCATGTGTTTCTATGGGTCAGGTACCTCGCTGCTCCCTCCGCACATTCAAAGAGATGTCTTTGCCGGTTCGACGCTCGGCTTGCCCGTTCAGCGCAGCATCGTCAAAGTGGTTACACGAGATTAATTCTTGGACTGTCTGTTTTAAGGTAGATTTTTGGTATTGAGATAGTGTGGGACTGGTCCAATGGGAAATTTTGTTGACATGGACCCTCATCGGCTTTATTTGCACCATTCATGTAAATAGTCAAGGTTGTCCATTTCTCTCACCTTTATATTCATTGACGTGTCTTGATTCTTCTCAATTAAATATTGTCATTGTTGATTATTCTATTTTCTTCATCGCTGAATTTCTACTTACGGTACTGTCATCCCCAAGTCATTATGCAAAGCAGAGCTGATTGTGAAAAGGGCAGTGCTACCCGGGACCAAGATGGCGAGCACACCGCGTCCGCCTGGCTTACCGTCGTCGGATCTTTTCTCGTCTATTTCGCGTCTTTTGGCTACATAAACAGTTTCGGCTTTTTCCAAGATTACTACGCTGAAAATGACCTCGCCGGTTTCTCGCCGTCCATCATCTCGTTGATCGGTTCGTTGCAGCTGGGGCTCATGTTCCTCATCAGCCCCATCTCCGGCGCCCTTTTCGATGCCTACGGCATTAAATGGCTGTACTTGGCTGCAGCCTCAGGCAGTGTTGTCTCATGCATTGGAGTTTCTTTTGCGCAGCCAGGACACATCTGGCAGCACTTTCTGAGTCAGGTACGAGCCCTCTGTGATTTGGTCAGGCAGAGCACCCGGGTGTCACTAACGTTGAGCACAGGGCGTCTTATTCGGCATCACGGTGCCATTTGGCACTTGCACCGCTATTTCGGTGGTCGGGCAGCACTTCAAGAAAAACCGTGGTCTCGCCATGGGCATCGTGGCCGGCGGGAGCAGCACAGGCGGTGTGTGCATGCCCATCATGTTCTCTCACCTCGTGCTCAAAATCGGATATTCATGGTCTCTGCGCATTGAAGCTCTTCTGATGCTGGTATGCTATGGAATCGCCGGTTTCATTTCGACCGAAAAACTGCCACAGCGGCCGCTTAAATCTGCTCAGCAAATCATCGATTTTGGCGGCTTCCGCGACATTAGATATGTAACATTGGCATGTGCGAATGTCATTGGCAATTTTGGCCTATACGTGCCCTTTTACTACATAGGTATGTCCCGTGGCCTTTTATCTGACCAGCTTGCTTACTTTCCACCAGAGCCATACCTTGCCGTTCGGTATCCTGAGACGAGCCTTGGCAGCTACTTGCTTCCGATAATAAATGGATCCAGCTTCTTTGGTCGTTTGATGTAAGTGCCATATACTCTCTACCTTTTCACGTTCAAGTTCCCTGGGCTCCTCTATGTCTTCGTCGCATCAATAACTAACATGATAGCAGTGGTGGATACGCCGCCGATCGCGTAGGCGGACTCAATCTCCTCTATATTTTTACAATCATCTCGGGCTGTCTCTGTCTCACAATGTGGCTACTTGCCACGAGCGTGAGTGTAGTTGTGAGCTTTGCTTGTTTGTATGGCCTCTGCTCTGGTATTTTCATCAGTGTCATGTCACCAGTCGTCGCGCATCTATCGCCCGACGAGAAGATTGGCGCACGGCTTGGCGCGTTCACGATATGGAGTGCTCTTGGGGTTTTTACGGGCACTCCCATCGGGGGAGCATTCATCAAGGGCAGTCGCACAGATGCATATACGAACCTCATCATCTACACGGGGATTTGTATGACTGTTGCAGGTGGTTTATTGTTCATCGCTCGCTTGCTTTACGACATGAACTTGAGAAAGAAATGGTGAAGAGAGGAAGTGCGACGGATAGCTGCTGGCGATCGCTACAGGGACAGTGCGACATGCTTGTGTGACGAAATAGCACGGCAGTGCTACGATCAACAGTATATATATATAAGCTTTTCGAAAAGTCTATTTTACTTTAGAAGAGATTGTCAGTCTTGGCTACTGGATGTTGTGCTCTCGCCATCCGCGCTGGCATCTATTGCATCCTGTGATAGCTTTCTGTACTCCTTGAGGTGGTCCTCAATCGTCGCCAATTCCAAGCTTGTGCTCAACTTGGCAACAGGCAGCGGCCACTCCGACTTCATGAATCTGGATGCTATCTTCTGCTTTGCCTCAAAGTCTGTTTGGGACTGAACATGCCGATCCAGCACGCTGAGAACCTCGCTTTGAAGCCTTTGGCGAGTCATAAAGTAGAGGAATTCGGTAATATAACCAAATTTACCCTGATCGTGTAGTCCTTTCGCAGTCAAGAGAGCGAGTTCTTGATGATTCTTTTTATCAGATGAAGTTGGATCAGCTTTGAGGGCATCGAGGCCCATGGATCCCATGGCCAACAGATAGGTTGTCATGTAGCAATCCGCAGAAGAGTAGCTGTGCCGAAGGTAGTATAAGCGCATGACTGTCTCGAATTGAGTCCTCGCCTTCAAAATTTCATGCTCTTTCTGTGTTATAAGGCCAGTGTTTCCGTCAAGTTCGGACAAGTCCTGCCACAGTGTCCACATTGCCTTGTGGAACTCCAAACTGGAAGGTAATTATCAGCAAACGTCTAGAGGGGGTGGTGGTGCTCGTGGGCAGAATTTGAGCCGGAGACAGGGTACTCACTGAAGCTTGAGCTGGGCTGGGAAGACGATGCTGATTGGTGAGAGTGACTCGGGTAGGGCTCGATACCATGCACCCAGCTGTGAATTGTATTTGACTACTTCGTCGGAGCTAAGCTTCCTTGCAATGGCGGCTTTACCAAACGAATGGGATCCGATATCAGACATGATGACGTGTAGCTGGGATCTGGCTTTGAGCAGGTGACCGAGGTTCATGGGGATAAGAGTAGACTCCAAGGGGTAGTGGACCTGAAGCTCTCCATACCAGCTGCGGTTTTGAGATGGGTCGGGCAATTGTTCTGTGGGTGCTTTGTCAAGGTAAGGCCGACTGAAGAAATAATAGCTCTGCGACCTAGGTACCATGGATTTCTTTTAGTAGCAGCAAGGAGGGAATAGAGACAGGCAGACAGACTTACATTTGGTATGAGTATATGCCCCATGCGGTGAAAACGCGCGCGTGACGCATGTCCTTCTTGATCCTCCTCGGCGAAGCGTCAAACAGCCCGATGGACTTGGACATGGCTAAAGCTTGCAGCAAATAAGACGTAGCTATTTTATCTTGCCCATTCACGCGATGGCTGATGTCTATCAGAACGGCAGCTTGTATGGTTGTCAGTCGTACTTTTTGATCGTTGGTGCTCAGTTCCCAGAGTCTTCTGGTTTCTGCCTGGAATTGGTAGCTCAATCCCCGAGGATTCCAAAAATCGGCCGGATTTTCAGTTTTATCCGAGTTTTGCTACTTGCGTGTAAGAAGAAATTGCCCTCCAAAAAAAAGGGTTGGTTTTTTTTGGGGGGGAGGGAAAGAAAGAAAGAAGAAAGGAATTGGACAGACGAACCGTGGCTCTTGCCATGACGGCGTTAAACAGGAGCGGTGAACAGAACCTCTGACGACCAGAGACCATGTCTTGGAGAAAGTAGTCTTTTTGGAAAAGGGCGAATGTGGGGTACTCGTTCAGAAAATAATCGTCCAGAAGTTTGCGAACTAAGCTGCCGTCTGTGGTGACGGAGGTCCACTTGGATATGGGAATGTCAGTGAGCCCAGGTTCGATGAGAGTCGCAGCGCAATACGGCTTCAGGTAGCAGCTCATGGAAGCCACTACCACACTGGAGTGGGCTGGAACGCCCGATGCATCATCCCTTGTAAAGGTTGATGCGTATATGGTAGACCGAAGATACGGGTTTTCTGAATGAGTGAGATGGCTGGGCATTTCGATTCCGAATGGAATATGATATCGCATTCGAGTCTCGGGAACCAGGGACATTTGAAGGAGAAGATTGCCTTCCTTCAGCTGGCTGAGCAGCGCGACAGGATCATTGCCACGCCGCATTCGGTGCACGATGCCGTGGACATCGCTTTCTGGGCACGTCTGGAGCATGTTGTAGATTTCGGCTTTTGCCTCCTGGCTGGCAGCGGCCCTTGCGGCTATGGACTTGGCGTCATCCTCGTAGACACAGTCAGTCTTCTTCACGGTGCAGGTGTGGCATTTTGGGCGGCCACCGTTGCACTGCAGGTTGTCAGCGTGGGTCATGTCAGCAATGGATGGGCAACCGCACCTTGGACCTGCGCGCGCGACAAGGGTTGCATGCTTTGGTAACCTGCTGTCGCCGCTTGTGTATCGGTCTTGGCGGTTGTGGTGGGTTGGCGGAAATTGGGGGTGGGCCGGGGCGGATTGGCCTGAAGGAGGAGCCCTGGTCATCCGCGTTTGACTCCATTGCCACTGCGAATGATGATATTCTCGGGGAACAAGAGACTCTTCTTTTGCCACCGTTGTCAACGCATCAGTCTCAAGTTTAAATACAAGCTTTCATTACTAGGCGTCTTTTTTGCCGGGCGGTCAAGTCGACTATTTACGTACTTTCCATCGCACTTGGGGGCTGGAGGTGGCGGTGATTGATGCGGTCACTATGATGCGGCCACTATGATGCAATGTAGGTTGGATGGTGATGGACTAAGACGCGATGCGTGTGCAAAGAAGCGAGGGTCCCCTCGAAAGTGCGGAAGCAGCCGCCATGTGTCTACTCCACAAAAAGCCCATATCCCGAGTAGTGATTTGTAAATACCATCATGTCTTATTGGTTGATAATGAGCGTGGTACCTTGCTGCTGCTTTCGCACATTCGAAGCGATGGCAATTACTTGTGACCCCGATCATTGACCAAGTTTCAGGCCAAGGCTGAGGCAGCTATTGTAGTTGCAGTATAGTTTTTACCCCTCGTGTGCGGAGGAGCCAACCATGTGCGGGGAAGGGATATCAATCACCACATGCTTTCAGGAACGTGAGCGTGTGTACGTGTGCTGCTAGCAAGTGCGGCCCGGGAGATCGGAAGCTGAGGAGGTCATGATCCCTTTTTCCTTTTTTTTTTTTTTTTTGGATGACAACGGCCGAGCTGACGCTGAGGTTGTGTTAGCCATGAATACGGGCGCATTGGTGCCGACATGGTGCGACTCTGCCACCCTCGCGTCCAGGTTGAGAAAAGGACAGCAGGATTTGAGGCCTGAGAACTATGGGCTCGATCGCGAGGTTTTTATTGCGATTGCGAATCACTTGCACCTGGATCGACGAGTCTGGCGATACTGCATCGGGGTTTGTGTGTTCCGCCACGGCACTAATTGTGGGACGTGCCGCAACCTTCGAACGGGACATCCGAGATCGTCGTTCTTGACCAATGCCGTCGAGGCGCCCAATACCAGCCCTGACAAAGGCCGCAAGTTTAATTCCGATAAAACCTCCTTTTAAAGAGGTGGAAAACCACGATCCTGAGAAATTTGGCTCTCGAGATGCCGTCATGGCTGGTCATGCGGCAAAGCCGATGTGTCAAGAGCCCGCGCTGGTCCTCTTTCGGCGCCAAAACGTGAGCTCTGTAAACCATGCGGAGCAAACGCCCCTAAAAGCATAATCAACCCAAGGCATTCGGATACGAATCGTAAAATATAAAAAACCTGAGCGTCCCTTAATCATGTGCAGCGTATCCGTATGTCCCATTTCTGCTCTAGAACCCGCCCTTACATTCTTTTCCATGATCCGATTCAAGCATGGTGACCCGCCAGACCTGTGTCGCAATCTCGGAGGTGATTCTATATGTTCCGATTCTTCCTATTGCGATATACCTCGTCATTCGCAGTTGGAAATACAGACCTCGTTTCGTGTGGAGTCCTCTCGTTCTGTTCTCCCTGCGTAAGTCCTCGACCTCAGTTCTCTCACATGTATGTCGCTGATTACGCGTTCAAAGTGCGGCTTGCAAGTAGCATCTTGACCATTCTTCAAGAATTCGGACCAGGAGATTACCATCTGGTCATCGCCACCACTGTGCTAGTCAACATTGGCGTTATCCCTTTGTTGATATGCACCGTGAGTCTTGTCCACATTATGTGAGTAAATCCCATTCGGTACACGAGTGTTTACTGATCGGCATTCTAGTTTAAAAGCAAGCGAAGATGAGAATGAACGAGCCTATTATTTCCTCAACCTCGTTCCAGTTGCTTTTTTCATTGCCGGTACATCCTTTATTGCGAGTGGCATCCTGAACAGCCTTGATGCATTTGTCGGAGCCGCAGAAGCCCTCGCCGAGGCTGGAAACATAGTTCTGGGTGCTGTAGTTGCCGCGTTGGTAATAGAGATGATACATCTCCACACGCAGAGAGAGCGTATCCTGTCTCCGTGGTTCATGGTAAGTGGCCCTATTTCTACAATATGAGCATATCTAATTTGGTAGTATGTGGACCTTACGCTTATGAGCATGCTCACGCTTGTCATGCGCACTATTTACGGCCTCCTTGATGAATTCATGATTGATAGTTCATCTTCGCAATGGAGTCCGGTCCTGGGCTCAGAGGGCGCCTATGCCCTCATGTGCTTGTTCACAGAGTATATTTCTGCTCTCATATACCTTCACCTGGGCTTTCGCTACCTTCAAGATTACGCAAAGGAGCGTTTAAGGGAGGAGGCAAGGAGGAACACATACAATGGTTCAGACGGAGACGAGGAAAAGAAACTTACCGTGCCTAGCTACCCAAATTACAAGGTCCAAGACGACACAGATGGCGAAGAAGGCGTGGCGTACCCACAACGTTGTTATATGGCGAAAAAGAAATCTGAGAATCATTCGGGCTAAATTTCTCAACTACATAGAAATCAATGAGGGCATGTGATAGTGCTCATAGTTCGTCCTTCACTTCCTTCTGGTTCGTGTTTTCATATTCTTTTTCCTTTCCCATACCTTCCAAGCCCTTCTTCACAATACTTGTGATAATCTCGTAAGCAACCTGAGCCGCTGCCAGAGCTGTTTCCTCACCCCTGCCATCATAACTCGGTGCGACTTCAACAATATCGGCACCGACAACGTTCAGCCCCTCGATGCCTCTCAAAACCCGAATCAACTCACGAGATGTCCAGCCACCCGGCTCAGGCGTGCCGGTCCCGGGAGCAAATGCCGGGTCAAGGACATCAATATCTACGCTCAAATAGACAGGATCCTCCGTGCCCAACACCTCCATAATCCGCTTCGCAACAGCATTGGCACCCAGGTCGTCCATATCATCGGCATGGATGCGGATCCAATTCTGCGCGTCGTCAGCAAGGTTGTCGGGGCTGATTCCTTCAATGCCTGCCAAACGCGTGCGGATGCCTGCGTGCATTGATGGCCGGGATGACGCATTGGCGATAAGCCCTTCGTTGCCGGCCATCCAGAACATGCTTCCGTGGTTAAAGTGGGATTGTGTGCTTTTCCAAGTTGACGGATAGGCGGCAGGGTGCCATGTGTCTAAGTGAGCATCAAAATGCAGCACACGAAGCGGAGCACCATAGGTCTCCTTGAGCGCTCGCAGCGCGGGCAGGGCTAGACTGTGATCGCCGCCAAGCGTGATTAGCTTGGGCCTTGGGCTGACGCCCGATTTCGTATTGCGTTGGCTTAGCTCAGTGAAGGCGGTGGTCATTTGTTTGAGGGCCAGCTCATTGTCCATGGGCGTGATTGGGATATCCCCACAATCCAGAATCTTGGCCCAAGAAGCAAACGGGTTGATGCCGGCTCTCTGGTTGAACCCACGATAGCCGCTCATCTGCCGGGCAGACGCGGCTCGAATAGCGCGGGGGCCAAACCGGGCTCCGGGCCGGTAGGACACGGCCGTATCGAAGGGTGCACCGATGATGGCAATGTCATACAGCTCAGTCGGCGTTGTGAGACACTTGACATGATGCAAATGGGCAAAGGTCGAGATACCGCTAAAGGCCCACTGAAGGATTCGCTAGTTAGCATTTGCAACCCCAAGCTGCACCAGCGACGACAATTGTGCTCCTTCATAAGCTGCATCGCCTTATAAAAAAAGAATGCCGAGTGCAACACTGTGGATGACTTACATCGGCTCCCCACTTTCGCTCCAATTCATCAATCTCGTCTTGAGTCCACTCCCTCACGTCAGCGTGGCCCCCGCACGCGTTTACACCAACGGGGACGAGCAATTGGAGGAGTTGAAGCGCGAACAAGGATATCAGCTTCATGATGACCTGAAGAAAAAACGAGGGAGCAAGATGTATTATTTTTGTGGTTCAATTAAACCATGCTTAACACCATATAGTATCTTTTTTGATGGCATCTTGTCGTGCTTTTATACATGATTGCTATCAGCCCCGCGAATAAACAACCAGCCAATTCTCCGCATCTACAGGCTTGGGCATGGTGAACCTGCACAACTGATTGGGAACCAAGGGAAATCAAGTCCGGGTTATCTAGCCGCTTAGAACTACCACAAACCGCCGCTCTTATCTCTACCGATTGCTGTTGGGGGTTATCTATGCATAGACTTGCAACGCTACAAGCCACCCGAATGGTTTCTCGGAGTCTCCTGCCACGCTCCACTTAAGGGATTCCACCCTCTACAGGATGCCACGTGCGCTTGTGCTAGGGAGCAAACGCGCCCTACCGCCGAGCAGACGCACCCTGTCGCTAGAAGGGTTTATAGTTTGCGAACGCCTCACGTGCGTGTCGATTGTCGCTGAGGCTTTTCCTGCCGCCAGTCTCGATGCAAGCTTATCGCTCGTTTGGGATGCCGCTGTGACGAGTTCTCGCAAAATACGTATCCGCGCCCATTTCAGCCGTATTAATTGCGCCACAGCCGCCTCTCACATCTCCCTGGGCCAATTACCATTGACGACGCGCCTCTAATTGGCTGCGACTGCGCCATGATATTCGGATCAGACAATTTTGCCGGTGCGCACCCAGCCATCGCCGCCAATCTTGCCAAACACTCGGCCGGCTACGCCACGCCCTACGGAGCCTCGGATCTCGAGCGCTCTGTCGAGCAGCAGCTGAGCGAGATTTTCGAGCATGAGGTCGCCGTCTTTTACGTCGCCACCGGCACCGCCTCCAATTCGCTGGCCCTGACCACCACCGCCAAGCCAGGCGGCATCGTCCTCGCCCACCGCGAGGCGCATTGCGCTGTGGACGAGTGCGGTGCGCCCGAGTACTTGACCGGTCAATTGAGAGTGACTCCCGTCGATGGACCCGATGGGAAAATGGACCTGGCCGAGTTGCGCCGCCATGCCAAACGTATTTCTGGCCTTGGCTTCCATGGAGGACGACTGACCGCAATTTCCGTCACGCAGCCAACTGAGAGGGGCACTCTCTACACGCTTGAGGAGCTCGATGAAATTGCTGCCATTGCAAACGAGCACCAGGTCCCGATCCACATGGACGGCGCCCGGTTCGCCAATGGACTTGTCTCGCTCGGCTGCAGCCCAGCAGAGATGACCTGGAAGAGAGGCGTGGATATCCTCTCGTTCGGCGCCACCAAGAACGGATGCTGGTGCGCCGAAGCCATGATCTTCTTCGACCCGGCCAAGGCCCAGGACTTTAAATTCCTCCAGAAGCGCTCGGCGCAGCTGTTTTCCAAGGCCCGCTTTGTCTCCGCCCAGCTCGAGGCGTATCTTGCTGACAGCCTGTGGCTTGATCTCGCGCGACATGCCAACGCCATGGCGACGAAGCTGGCCGAGGAATTCAGCCGCTCAAAGTCGATGCGCCTCATCAGCCAGCCCGAAGCAAATGAGATATTCGTCATCATCAAGAGAAGCACAATTGCGCAGCTGCAGGCTGAGGGCGCAGCCTTCTTCGCGGGCTGGGCGCCGTTCCCCAGCCACCCTGTCGCGGATGACGAGCAGCTGTGCCGCTTTGTGACCAGTTTTGCCACAAAACCTGAAGACATCGCTCGCTTCAGTAGCATAGTCAGCTCCAGCGAAAAGAATGCTATAATGGCCAAGTTATAGACCATTTAGTATCGAAGCCAATCATTCGCCAAAATGGCCCTGCAGTTGTAAAGTACCTATGCAGGCTCCAGCTGCTTCACAGTAGAAGAAAAAAAGGTAGCGGCATATTAATAAGATGCCTTATTAGAGTAACAGACTTAAAACGGATAAGACATTAGATGGGTATTATTCAAATCTGGCTCATGTCTTGTATGTGCGTTTGAAACATTGTTAGATCGCCCCGTTATGCGTGCTCCACCTCCTCCTTCTTGCTCATCACGGCCACCTTTTCCTGGGCCTGAGCCTGAGCAATGCCGGCAGCCGAGTCTTCGCCATCGAACAGCACGGCAATCTCCTCCAGAGTCGGTCCCTTTGTCTCCACAAAGAAGAAGTAAATGATTAAGCATTCCAAGACGAGCCTAGTAAACGGAATACGGGTCAGCTTGTGCATCTGGGGGCTTGCGACGCATTTCAACTTACACGACGATGTAGACAAAGTAGAAGCGCCACTTCAGGTTTTCGATTCCGACAGGGTTCACGTATTGGTTGAAGACGCCGCTCAGGGCTGTGAAGCAGAAGCACAGTGTCAATCCCTTGGCGCGGATGTTGAATGGCAGAATCTCGACCGTGTAGGAAACCGTCAGACCGGGCCATGCAGCTCCAGCCGTTCCGTAAAAGAGGAAAATCATGGCCACCACAGCAATTCCGGAAGCTGACGATTCGGTCTTGGCGTATACGGCGCTGCAGGCTGTCCAGATGGAGAAGGAGATGAGCATGCCAACTGCGGCAAACATGAACAAAACGCGACGTCCGATTCGATCGACGAAGAAGGCGGCGAAGAGGGATACGAGCCAGCACCAGATGGTCAGGCCGCCATTGATGTAAGCCTGTGTCTCGGACCTACAATTTCGCGCGTTAGAAGCTTCTCCGCTGCCTCAAGGCTGGGGTTCCACTTACTCGGTAATGCCAATGGTATCGAGAATAGCCGCAAGCTGTCATACTTGTTAGCGAATGAAGCCAAATCGAAAACAAAAGCACCTACATAGTAAGATACGAGTCCGTTTCCACTGCACTGGGAGAAGATGGCGGTAGCGATAATCAAGGCGCACCTCTTTCGGTTGCCCTTGGTTCGCACCAGTTCCGCCCAGCCATTGCTAGATGAGGTCTCACGCTCCAGACGCAGAGTGTTGGTGATCTCGGCAAACTCCCACTTGACAAACTCGTCGTCCTCATCTCCATTGCCGTGGTACTTGACCAAAATCTGGCGCGCCTCCTCTTCCCTGCCTTTGCTGATGAGCCATCTCGGGCTCTCCGGAACCATCCAGATGGCGAAGAGCTGGATGCCGGGCATGAGACACTGCAGACCCGTAGGGAGAACCCACTGGAGGTTTCCGGAGAGGTTTCGCAGCGTTCCAAAGCAAACCCAGGCGGCAACGATGCTTCCCACGTACCAAACCGTGTTATAGATGGTCGTCACTCTTCCGCGGTGTCGAGGGTGCGCGACTTCGGTGATCAGGAGCGGGCACGTGCCGTTGGAAATGTTTGAGCCGAAACCCATGATGAATCGGCCGGCGAGATACAGCGCGTCTCTGCTGGCCGAGTTGCTCTTGTGGGGGAAACATTGCATGAGGGCACCGGCGATGACGAAGACGCAGCCAATGGCAGTGCCCTTCTTTCTTCCAAGACCATCGGCAATGTAAGGGGCGAAGAGAAGCACGAAAAGACCTCCGAAACCGGGGAACGCGCCGTAGAGTCCGAGTCGGCTACCTGTAGGATTGTTGAAAACTTTTGTGGAGGTCAGCAACGAAGCTCACGCAGTAAAATACAAACTTACAGCTCTGCCAGCTATCCATCGTCTGTAATCCATTGAGCAAACTTCCATCGTATCCCAGCGTGGTTGATCCCAGAAACAAAAAGGGCATCATGGCGTAGAGCTTGCGAAGCTCTGTCTGCTTCCAGAAGGGGAGCTGTGACCCCTGGGGTGCCTCGTGCACCCGCAGAGTGTCGACATGCTCGGTGGCATCTTCGGACTCTCTCTTGGGCGACATGTTTTCCAGACAATCCAAAGTAGAATTTAAAAAAAACCTGTCTTCAATTGGAGTCAGGTTTGCGACAAGTTGCTCTCTGCATTAGCCCTGGGGGTGTTGATCCTGGCGAGAGACCGCATGGCGAACTTTATATCCCTCGGGCTTGGCTTCGCGCGGACATGGGCAGAGGCTGAAAGCAAGCAGCAAATAGTGTTAGTCGGGCTGTTAGTCAAGGACAGGCAAGCCACCACCCATCAATCATCAGACGACCCTTGGAACGGCTTAACCATGTGAGGTCTGCTAACCGATGGGCGTTGCATAAAACCTCTAGTGCGGATTGACGACGCATGCCCCGTGGGGTAAACTGTCAGTGGCAGCAACCATGGGGAGACGGGTCGTGTGCAAAGGGCGGTATTCCCCGGTCCAAGCACTTTAGCCTCATGGTCTAACTCCTTTGGATGTCGCTGGATCCGGGGGATGGGCACCATTGGAGCGCAACTGGGGTGGACCCGTTTTGCGGGGTGCAGGCATCGCATGGTTGAGGCGGAAAGTCCGAGGTTTCTGCGATGAGGGGGCAGCCTGATTGATATGAGGACGTCGTTTTCCCCCGACATTTCTCCTCGGATGGAACCTCGAACGTCGAGCGGTCCTATCAGCTTCGATGACGAGCCCAGCTGTTCTCGAGAATGGAGCCCCCGGCGCCGAGACAAGCATCATTGCGGCGGGTCGGAGAATAGCTAGGGCCAAGCCGCGGCATCAAAATGCATGCGATGGCTGCCGGTCTCGGAAAGTCAGAGTACGATCCCCGTTTTTCCCCCAGCTTCTCAAGACGTGTGTATGCCGTGCTAACACGAGTAGTGTGTGTATGACGATGAAAAAGACCAGTGTCAAGGCTGTGTCTTTCTAGACATCAATTGCACGCGTCAGATGCCCCGGAGGAAACGCGGCCCTCCAAACAGGTTCTTTCTCGTCCAGTCCCGATATCTGACCCGGCGGTGCGTTTGGAGTACTAACATGTCGTCACCTTGCCTAGACATGCTCAATCCGGCGACAGGATCGAATCACCAACCACCCAGCCCGGCGTCCAGCTAATGTCGCTGGATTCGAGTGGGCCATCTCCACAATCACACTCCAGCCCGGCGTTTTCTGTCTGCTCCTCCTCACGGCCACATGAGCCGTGTGCCAGCCGGCCAGGCCCCTGGATGGCAGCGTTTGCCCCGGATGCGATCGTATCCCGCATGCTTACCGATTGGTTCGACCAGGTCCACCCCGTCGCCCCCATCCTGTTCCGCAGGCGCTTCCTACGACGCCTCCGCGAGGGGGAGGCTGATGTCAATCGGACCTTTTGCGGCCTGGTGGTCAGCGTGTGCGCTGCCGTGGCCGCGACGCTGCCGCGCGAGGACTACGGCGCGGTAACGGTTATCCGCTCGCTCGACTTCATCAGCCAGAACAACCTCATCCCGTGCGGGTTTACACGCCCCGGTTACTCTGTAGACTGGTGCATTGCCATGTACAATATCGGGACGGCGGTGGGAGCCATGACGGAAGCAGGGCTCAGCGATGTGCAATCCTACCACGCGTTAGCCGAAGCCACGGCCGGCGTGCGATATCTAATGTACTATCGCTTAAAAGACCTTGACAGCGCCGAGAAGCAATTGATTAAACGATTATACTGGCTTCTGTTTGCGGGGTCCTGGTGGGTACATCCCGTGTCTACTACTCCATCACATCACATCATAGCTGGGCACATGACTGATATATACCCCCTTGCTACAGTAGCGCCAGCATGCTTGGCCGTCTTTCCGTCAGTATGGTATCGCAGGAGTTGGCCGACTCGATCCCTCGGCCATTGAACCTGACAGATGATCAAATGGATCCAGAGAACAATGCATTGGGATCGGACCACGTCGCGTGGCATGGCGATAAGATTAGCTACGTCCCGGGGCTCAACTGTCTAAGCGACCTGTTCAACATATGGCACGAGCTGCTGACGGCGCCACCGCCTCAGGATCCCAGAGCTTGCCTCAAGGAATACCTAATCAAAGTCCAAAGTGTCATCGATGCTCTGCCGCCGGAGCTCCGCTGGCGGGGGGGATTGTCTCGCCCGCCAAATGTCACGCAGGGCCACGAGGTCCAGATCGCAAACATCTTCATCACCAGCCTGCACATCCGCTCCAACCTACTCCAAAAGCTCGACCCCACTCAGACCAGCGCCCCGGAGCACCAGAAGATCGTCGACGACCTGCTGGAGATTCTGTACCATCTACCCCAAGCCGTCTTTAACGCAAACGGCAGTAGCGTGGTCCCCAAGATCCGGGACATTGGAGCTGCCTACCTCGAACAGGTGGAGAGCGGACAGGGAGCAGACCATGCTGACGGCGACGGCCCCAGAAGCAAGCTAGAGCGCGTCCTCAGGAAACTCGAGGATCTCGATTGTTGGCCAGGGCTGGGTATTAGCGGCAACCCTGACGTGGTTGGGTTAGCAGCATAGCGTGCGCGTAGACAGCATGCATAACACACAACCAATCAGACAAAGAAATAAACGAGCCACATAAAGTAGCATGATTCAATTGTAACGTGAGCCAGCCTTGATTCACATTAATTGTGTGTCTTGATTTTTTTTTTTTTTATTGCTCAAGCCTAGCAGTAACCTTGGACACAAGACGTTGTTTTCCCATGACCGGCCGGACGTACGTCAAATGCGCTAAATCCATAACTGCGACATTTCTCCATGGGGAAACTCCTCCACCAGCTCCAACGGCTCGTGCGGAGAATATCCACTCACTGACAGAACATCGCGTCTCGTGTGGTACCATTGCGAGTCACGCTCGGCCAAGCCAGCCCGCAACACGGCGAGGCCAATGCATCCGGCAGCATGGCAGATCGTCCCGACTCTCGCGATTTTGTTTTCCAGCTCCGGCCGCATGGTATTTTATTCACCATCGTCTCCCAGCCGGAATTTGTTTGATTCCCCAAGCCAGCAGCCCAATCTTTTTACTCGTCCTTCATTGATTGTCGTCGTCGTTTTTCGTCAATCGTCGCCAACATGACTGTTGTTCCATCCCAGAATTCGCTGCCTCACATCCAGCGCCAAGAAAATGGGTCAATTCACCTCATCGTCAAGGGGAAGCCCTTCCTCATGCTTGCGGGCGAGTTGCACAATTCGTCGCTCAGCTCAGCCAAGTTCATGAGCGAGGTGTGGCCGGAAATGAAGAAGAACAGCATCAACACCCTTCTCGGATCAGTTACATGGGAAACCATTGAGCCCGAAGAGAGCAAGTTCGATTTCAGCGAGCTTGACCGGGTGCTGACTGGCGCTCGCGAGCACGACATGCACCTTGTTCTTCTGTGGTTCGGCACCTACAAGAACGGCATCTCCACCTATGCCCCAGGTTGGGTGAAGCGGGATGTCAAGAGATTTCCTCGCGTGCAGGTGCTAGAGGCCGGTGGTGTCAAGCGCACCGTTGAGATGGTCAGCCCTCTGAGCCATGCAGCATGCGAGGCCGACAGCCGCGCTTTTGCGGCTCTGATGCGTCATTTGGCCGAGGTGGACGCTGAGCACAACACTGTTTTGATGATCCAAGTCGAGAATGAGACTGGTCTTCTCGGTGACTCTCGCGACCGCTCACGTAGAGCCGAAAAGGCCTTCAACGAGCCCGTACCAGAGAGTCTGCTAGCACACCTCGGAAAAGTCGATCTTCACCCCAGATTCAAGGAGAGATTTTCCAATGTTCCTACATCAGGCTCGCATTCGTGGGACTCCATCTTCGGAGCAGGCCATGCTGCCAACGAGGCTTTCATGGCATACCACATCTCTTCATACGTTGGACGAGTGGCAGCCGCCGGAAAGAAGGAATACCCAATTCCTCTCTACACCAACACCTGGCTCAACTTTGATGATCCTTCCCAGCTTGACCTGCGAGGTGTGCCCATCGTAGTAGGTGGCGGTGCTGACCCTGGAGTTTACCCTTCTGGTGGCCCATGCCCCCATGTTCTAGACATCTGGAGATACAACACTCCATCTCTAGACTTTTTGTCCCCAGACTTATACTTCCACGACTACGAGGGTGTATGCAAGAATTATACCGAGCAGCAAAACGCACTATTTATCCCCGAGCAGAGGCGAGACGAGAATGGCTCCCGAAGGGTGTGGCTCTCATACGCAACATATGGAGCCCTTGGCGCCGCTCCGTTCGGCATCGACACTGGTGCCGAAACAGTCGGTCGTGAATACAAGCTACTTAGCCAGACCTCAAGTTATCTCTTGGCTGCCGCTCCTGAGGATCGCATGGGCTTCTTCTTTGATGAGGAGCCCACCGAGAGAGTCCCTGAGCAATGGAAGCGCGTATTTGGAGATATCGAAGTCATTGTCGAGAGGGCATTTGTCTTTGGAAAGGCAGGCCCCGGAGGTGGCATGGTGATTCATCTCGGCAACGCCAAGTTCCTTCTTGTTGGACGAGGCTTCCACGTTAGGTTCAAGAGCGTGCGCAAGGAGGCAACATTTACTGGTATCTTGAAGGCCGAGGAGAAGGAGGTCGATGAGCAAGGCCAGCTGAAGACACTAAGGATTTTCAACGGCGATGAGACCAGGAGTGGAGAGTTCCTCATTATGCCCAATGATGACCCTGACTACGGTGGCTTCCCCATTGCCGTCACAATCCCAGCTCGAACCTGCATCGCTGAAGTGGAAGCGTATTGGGTGGCTGAGGATGAGGAGGACCGATAAACATGAAGATCGGCTCTCTGTTTTGACAACAATATTTAAGATAGATATAAATCAGTGCATATGACCAGATGCATTAGAATGATACAAATCACGATATTAATAGATGCCCTATTTAAGAACAAACACTAGATTTCAAACCAACACGCGTCTAGCAATTATGTAAAACCCTGTGTGCACCGTCTAAACGTAGCAGTTTCCACAATATCCTAAACCTTGCAACTGTGTACCACATCAAAATGATTTTTGGAATTCATTTGGTGAAAGCTACTTTGGGAAAATGCAAAAGATCGATACTAATCACATGAGTTGTACCATTGCCTTTTACTTTAACCAGTTCTTCCCTGTCCATAAAGTGAACTCACCAACAATGAATCACGCTGGATCAAGACCACGAGTCTATGTATTTCCCAGGAAATATTGTATAAATTTATTCTTGGCGCAAATATTTTAGACCCACCTTATGCTTTCATATTTGAATGGTTCAAAGGCATTATCGTCCCCATCAAGACGCTTTGACTTATCTCGAACGGATATAAGGCAGTGACGCCAAACACTAGCGCAGCGCCTTGCTCTTGCCGGACCCGACAATGCGACGATCAAACTTTTGTAGTCTGTAGACCCTTTTCTATTTTTAAAACAGGCGTAGTAAGCCCATAGCCATGCTGTGCTCTTGGGGGCGCTTACGCATGCCCGCCTTTCCAAGTGATTCAGCTTACTTTGAATCACTGCCACGTACACTAGACAGTTTTTATACAGTGATTGACTGTCCCGCGCCACAAACCAGTGTCACGGGGAATCTAGCATTCACTAAGAACACACAAATACTTATGAGCGCTTTCTGCTTTCCTGGGCCGCGACAATACTGTCATTGAACTTGCCCTTCTGCCCAAATCTTCGCCATCTAATCATCGCCAGCCATATTTCAATGCATTCACCCATGTACCCTTACTTTTCCTTTCCGATCGATCCGCTGGAACCAGCTTCCTTTCCCAGAGCCAAAATGTCGCGTCTCTCCCTCCCCACTCTCATCGTCACCGGCCCCGATGGCAAGCAACAGATTATGATCGCTCCACCCGCCGATGACGAGCCTGTGCTATTAGGGAAGTTGTCCGAGGAAGAATTTACAACAGCGCCAAATCCCGTTGATACGGTGTTGGATCGGTTGCTTTCCAGTACGTCCGATAACCCGTGGCCCTTCAAACTCGATCAATCTCGCGGTTGAGACAATCCTGACGGCATCAAAGAATTCGATAACATGACACTCGATGAGATGTCGGCTTGGCCGCATCAGAACCGGGAGGAAATTTTTGAACAAGACCCAAACCAGTCAGATGACGCACCAAGCCACGCTACTTGGCACGCTATTACACAGTCCGGTGTGGGGATGCAAGTGACCAAAGATCCGGAGCAGGACAATGACGTCAAGGTAACACAGAGAAGGCATAAAGGACCAATTTTCAGCGCATAATGTACATATCAAAATCAACAAAAAAAAAACGAAACACAATACAAATACGAATACGTGCAACTTGCTCAATCACCAAGATGACCGGCTACTCTCGGGCTTACTTGAGCGTCTTGAGACGGATTCACATACAAATCTCCCCAAGACAATACAACCAATGAATCGGCAGCAAAATGTGAATAATATTCACTCACCTGTTTCCACGTCTACTGTATACATGCAAAGCACCATGGTATCGAATTTCCCACACCTGTTAAGCTTCCGACAGTCCCGCAGATGCAACGTGATGGTCCTTGCATTGCAGCAGTGATCGACACATCGCTCACATTCGTTAGCGAATGCGTCGCGTATCCGTACACTAACCAATCGCCTATCAAATATGCCCCACAAATCGCACAAATGCCCGGACGATCACTTGACAGAAATCGGGCGTGGGAAAATGCGATAAATCTTCCGCTTCGTGGTCGGATGCCGGTATTTACTTTGCACCCGAGAAATAAGATCAAGTAGATTGATCAAGAAGATTCGTTTCATCTCATGTTTCATTAAGTTTTTTGAAAGTTTAATGTAAAGATTCCAAGAGAGTTCCGGTAGGTGTTTTTAGTGAGATGTCGTATCCATAAAGTTAATGCCGATCCGTCTGACCAAGAGTGTGTGACGAGGTGCTGTGCCTTCCAAGCCCTTTCATACCTTCCCTTTTCTTCTACCGGTTTATTTAGGAGGATATATATAACATATAGCAACATATATGTCTTGGCGGTATTCAATTTGTTTCAATTTCTTAATTTTGACACCGGAGCAAGAGGCCACATTTCCGTCTTCTCCCTACCCTACAACGTTACACCTCTCCCCTTAGTTTCCCGCCCCGTAAAGAACATGAATTCAGCATTCTGCTCACCGATACGACGCGTAGGAGGTGCCCCGAGCTCGCCGAAGGATGGGGTTGAATGCAACGTTGGCGACAGACTCCCAGGGAACCGCCTTTTGCAATCGATGGCGCGGGTGGGGCGGAATTGACCGCGATCCCTGCCCGTGGAACGATGAGGTCGAGTCAAGATGGGACTAGCTCGCACCTGACAGGCGCAGGGCAGATTCGATGTCGACGATCAGCGAATTAAGATTCCGCCATTTGTAGATCCTTTACGATTTTAACAAACGTCCGGAATCCTGTTCGCTCCCGCACCATCAAAGTTACCGGGTCCTTGAGCGAGCCGGCGAGACGGAGATTTTGCGTGCCTTCTCCCCTCCTCCCCTCCCCCCCTTAAGCTGTGGAGAGATGCAGTTGGTTAGGAGTATGCCCTGCTGTCCTGTCGGGCAAGTAGAGAAAGAGGTTAGTCGGCCTCTGCATGCGGTCCGCGGCTCCGTTACCGACGGGCCAGGGTTTCAGTCAAGTGGAGGTGAAATTTGTCGTGCCGCTCCGCCCCTGCTCGCGGCACATGGCTTCTCGAGGTCCAGCCAACCTTAAGGAACGCACCGTTCCGTTATCCCCGGGAGATGGTCTAGCGCATATCATCTAGATGGACCATTGACGGCAGTTTGAATAGCCAGAAAGGCTTGGTGCTTTGCCGGCCATGAGAGCGAAGCAACCAACACCCGTGTGGGTTGTGGCTCCATGAATGCGTCGACGGCGGAGCCAGCGTTGCAGAATACTCCCCGGGCGTGACGTAAGTCAGGGTACAACCAACAACTATATACTGGTAAACAATGCGTACAGACAAGGGGTATTTTTTTTGTGTTGGCTGGGGCCTGTCATGTCACCGCACTAGTGCGATGGGGCCGTTGTTTGAACCGTACAACCAACACGTCTCAATTGGAAAGAAATCACCCTCGACCAACAGCATTCTATCTGGCACAGCCCAGAAGCGAACCAAATTAGAAATGCGTTGGCCGATCCTACTTGCTATCTTTGTACATGCTCCCGAGTCTCATGGCTGTATATAATCACCCACGTCTCATAGGCTGCCGCTCTTGGGGGGAATCAAGCTCCTGTTCTCGCATCCACAGAACTGGCAGCTCACTCTCACCATGGCTTCAAACGTGAGCGACTCAATTCCAATTGGAACAAACTTTGGCTTTGAATCTCTGGGCCTTCTCTCATGGCCTAGGGTTCCCTACCTTGTGGTCGCCGTGGTCATCCTGGCCACTTACATGTCCACTTGGGGTTCTGACTCAAAGAATCTGCTCAACCCGCAACAAAAGTTTTACGACATCTTCCAGATTGGCCCCAAGGTCAAGTTCTTCACCAACGCTGATGAGATTATCAAGAAGTGGCTGAGCGGAAACCCGCAAAAGTCGGCTTGGATCAACACTTGGGACGGTAAAGTGGTCTTGGTTCCTCCGCACATGGTCCATGAGGTCAAGAACGATCAGCGTCTTAGCCTGTCACTATGGCTGCGCAAGGTTAGTACATCGGATAACTTTGTCAGTCTGATGAAGTTTTCTGACAGACTTTAGGCCTTTCACGCCCACCTCCCGGGCTTTGAAGGCTTCCAGGAGGGTGGATATTACCATGACATTTTGAAATCCACCTGCAACAACCAGCTCAACAAGAACCTGAGTATGTTGTCCACCACATTCATTCATATTAGTCTACAGTCATGTGTCTAACTTTGGTTCAAGTCAAATTCACTCGACCGTTGGCAGATGAATCTGCAAAGGCTATTGCGGATATTTTCCCCGAGGATGGAGGTAAGCGAAACTTGCTCTCCCATGTTAAATGCGACGAGTGCTAACAAGACAGAATGGCACGCTGTCCCTATCCTGGAGAAGGTTCCCACCATTGTTGCTCAGTGTGTTGCACGAGTCTTCTTGGGACAAGAGTTTGCTCGCAACAAAGACTGGATCAGAATCACCTGCGAGTATGCGCTTGCTGGAGTCCCTGTCGGGTTCATCTTACGACTTTGGCCCGTGTCTTGGCGCTACATTCTGCATTGGTTCCTTCCGGGCACTCGAAAGCTACGTACAATGATGGCCGAGGCTCGACAGATTGTTGAGCCGGCCCTGGAGAAGCGCAAACAGGAGAAGGCCGCTGGAAAGACCGACTTTAACGATTCCATGGAGTGGTTTGATGAGTCTGCCCGTGGCAGGGAATATGACCACACTGGCGTTCAGGTGTTCCTCTCGGTCGCTGCCATTCACACCTCGACAGATCTCGCTTGCACCACGCTTATTCGCCTAGCTCAGAACCCTGAGATGATTGAGCCTCTCCGGGAGGAGATTGCTTCTGTATTGGCTGAATCTGGATGGGATAAATCATCCCTGGCAAAGTTGGTCCTGCTGGAAAGTGTGGCCAAGGAGAGCCAGCGCATGAAGCCCGTTGCAATTGGTTCGTTTCCCCATTTTCAATCACGTGGTTTGCTTTGCTAACTTCCAACCAGTACTAAGAAGAGTTGCTCTCGAGGATACCACTCTGTCAGACGGCACCTTCGTCCGCAAGGACACCACAGTGGCGATTCCGTCTTACCGGATGTGGGACTCGGAGTTTTACGAGAACCCGGAAAAATGGAACGGCTACCGCTACTACAATCTCCGACAGAAGGCTGGACAGGGAACTCAGCACCAATTGGCTACGACTAGTGTTGACCACTTTGGGTTCGGCTATGGCAGGCAGCCCTGCCCCGGCCGCTTCTACGCGTCTGATCTGACCAAGATCATGCTGATCCATTTCATCATGAAGTATGACTTTAGACTCATTGAAGGAGAAAATGTGAATGGTCTCTTGTTTGGATTTGATTCCACTTATGACCCTAACATGAAATTGGAGTTCAAGAGGCGCAAGTGTGACTTGCCCTTGCCGGAGCTTTGAAGCAGTTGGACGAGTTTAATGTCTGGTAGGGAGGACTGGCGATTATGCGGACTGTGCTGCACAGATGATGAGATGGTGGTGCTCATAGGCCCACAAGAAGTTCACAGCAGAGAGGGATGAATTATGCCTTATGACGTCAATAAAAATTAGCGTGTCAGTGTCAACAGCCTTTGATATATTGCTGCCTTGGTGAATGCCAGGCAACCATCGATAGTGGTACTTTGTGACTTGCCAGTAAGCAGGGGATATGGCCACTACCCATCATCACCGAATGTTTGAAAAGGGAAAGTCTGTACTAAAACAAATAAATTGCATTAATATTTTTACTTCACTTCCACTTGGATATTTCTTTTCTATTTTCTTGTTTCTTATTGCCACTCGTATTCTCTATACCCCTATCGGCATTCTGGTCCGCCTAGTCTTTTGTCGTCCGCATGTTACAGTAACATCCACGGCCGCCTTGTTGAGGCGCTCCCAAGACACAAACTTAAAAGCCGCGCTATTCGTTTTCTTGGCGTCAATTATAGGGTAGAATATACCATATCCCGCTTACGGGATTCTGAAGGTGTGCTTGATGACAGCTGGATTGTTTGCACTTTTATGAAATCAGACAGTCGATGATGCAGAAGAGGGCGGGGGTAGGCGCTCACTGCCACACTAATGCGTATACCCGTGTCTCGGGAGTGTCGCAGGATATCGTGATCTATATATCACAGATGCACGCATCCATCGGCCCCTGGAGTCATCTCCGCTGAGCGCTACGGGAATTCCACATGGGTCAAAGCATAATGGCAAATATCCAGAAGAATAATTTTGGAATAAGCGGCTCAAGGTTCGATTCTTTTGACAATATTGCAGCTATTGTGCCTGAAAGAAATTACTCCCATGGTCAAACTACATAATGATACCAATTCAACGAATGTACCACACATCGGAATTGGCACCTAAATGAGGAATGTGGTATTCAGCCCACGTTGCATCTCGGCTCTTATATGCAATCTGCACGTAGCTACTTGGCTAGCTGAGAATCCGTTTTCTCAGCTGTACCTTAGTCCCTTTTGGGAACCAATCACACCATGAAATGCCGGCATTTGGAATACGAAAGGCAGTCACAAATGTAACCAAATGTTTCACGCAACCTCGGCACATCTATCGGTGGCGACTAATGCAAATTATACGATGATTAGGTAAGTTGAACGTCTGAATGAGCTGGCGGGTGATAAAAGCAGATAATGAGTCCTGGGAATGCAAATGCATTGTTCTCTATTCATCAATTCGACCCTGGCTAATCTAGATATTCTACAACACGAAAAACGGCAAGAGACAATATGAATTAGAGTTGGAGACGAATCTGGGGTCTTCGGTGAACATCTTTGACACAACACGCTCATCTTTGTCTTCTCCCACTATGCATAGCACAAACAGCAGAGCTATGAGAGGACAATATCCTCAAATAACTCGCACTTCACGCCCACCGCGGCCGGTTCAAAGAAACGCAGACCTACCTGCACTCTCAACATCGGTTGAGCCTCCACAAGTATCCATTTTCAAGTTTTGTCCCTCGCCCACGCCCTCACACTCTAGGAACTCTGTTCATGCATCAATTAGCCAGCTTACTGGAAGCGGCGAGGAGATGCCTGTCTCTCTCGGATTTGAACTTGGATCAGTTCTACCAACAAAGCATGCACGAGAAAGCAACCCAAGTGACCAAGAGTTCCACATTTTGGAAGAGAACCTGAACATTTGTGAGCATTCTGAAGACATGACTCCGCTTTTGAGAGGAACACCACGGCCCGCCAATTTGGACAGCTTTGGGCAACGTGAAAACTACGCTCGAGAGGGATTGCAAAGCCAGACAAAGGTGAAGACAATCCGCCGGAGCCCCGCAGTTCGAGCAAAGTTGAGGAACAACTACATTGATCCTATGATAGACGGGGTCGAGAGGGGTGGGGATCACAGATCCCTCAGTGAGAATACATTGCGTGCGGGATCAAATCAACACGGCTTGAGACGTGCAGGACCGGAACCAGGATTGTTCAGACGCGAGCAACTCCTCCATCTGCTACGGAGAAAGAAGCCATTTCCAGGATTGAGGATGGCCCCAGTGCCGTTTCATGACGTGCACGGGTCTGTTCAACCAATATTTCACGTTCTCCGAGAACTCAACGCTACCATATTGGATTCGCAAAATGGAGATGTCGCAAAATTACTCCCGCCTACGCTAAATCTGTCAACAAATTCGCTCGGAATGCAACCAGAACCAATCGCGGAGATTGAAAGTGTCCAGGGCGAACAAACCAGTGATCTAACCGACGATGAAATGCCAACGTGCTGTCTAACCCTTGTGTGTTATAGATCCGGGGCAGGGGGTTGCGAGCTGCAGTATATCCACTGCGTCATGCGCCGCAACTACCCGACAGATGAGAGTTTCGACCAAGTGCGGAAGTGCAATCCCCATATCGTGCACAAAGATGGACAGCTTTTTATTGAGATGAGGCGTGTTTTTCGCACCAAGATGTGTGGTATTTTTCGGCGACTCTTCTCGCTCAAATCTCTAAAATCATTCCGGATTCTTGCCGTAAGCTGGCTTTAGACATTGCGACCTCCTTTTCTTTTTCCTTTTACTAACCTGAACTTGAAAATTTTCTCTTCGCAGTACACGCCGACGACGAGACCAACAGTGGTCCCGTTTGAAGAAATCGTCCTCCAGGAAATAATGTACGCGTACAAACACCCCAAGGAGCTGGTAAGCAACGACGATTGGATCGAATGGGTTTACAGGCTTCGAGGCGAGGAAAAGAGGTACGCCGTAGAGTTTGTTGAGGGTTGGGACAATACTCGAATAGTTGTTGCGGGGATAATCCCGTGGCTTAGTTCTTGCTTCGTGGGTATATCATGGTCCGTCGCAGGAGGGGATCCCCAAACAGCCTTTACAGTTGCGAGCTTCATTATGACGTCTTCTTCGGGTGAGTACGGTATAATGTGATATTTTATCATCAAAGCCTAACTTACTTCTGCAGTTATTCTGGCATTATTGACGATAATTAGTAGTATTGAGTCATCAGGTAGATTGACAATCTGACTAGAGTTTAGATAAACATAGAAACTAATTGCTTTACAATCATCTAAGCCTTTTCTCTGACCAAAAACAATTAATTTGTGATGAAGGAAGATAAGATAGCTTTGCCATTTGGTGTTGAGACTGGCATGCTCCATCACTAGCACTGGTGTTGCAGTTGGGCTAAGCAAACCTAGCCTCATCGTCCTTCAATCTATAGACCTTTAACCCCGAATCACTACCTAAAAAAGTCTTCCGGGAATTTAGATTATTTCCCGGGACACTACACAGTTCTTAGAAAAGTTTCATGGCGGCTAGGTCGATCAATTCGGTTCAAAACTTACGTATGGCCAATGCGAGTTCTGATGTTATTCAACTTATTAGTCAAAGCCGCGGTAAACAACGAGGCGGTATTATTCACCTTGCAGACGCAATACTTTCCTACTCGCGGAATTTCCTATATAATTAGCATAGGGTGATTGGAACTTTTGCAAAACCTACGTCTTTGGGTCTATTAAGATGACAGCAAAGAGATACTGCTGTCTTGCTGCATGGACAGCCTGCGGCCACAACGCACTAATGTCTGACATTAACTTGATTGCATAGATGAAAAATCACCCAAGAGGCTAGCTCTCAATGGCGCTGGCACGTTGTTTCTTTACCTTTGCATACGTTGAACCATCTCCAACGTCAAATATCCCCCTTTCAACGGGGTTAGCCATTGCTAGACCGCACATCCCAACACCAAGGGCAATGGAAATCTTCATTTTTACTGTGCGCAGCTATTGTAGTAGGTTGAGGTTGGGGTGGAGGGTGAGTAGCCAGTTGGCGGCGCTTACACGACCATTAGACCTCCATGAAGAAGTCGAAATTAAATTGGTATACATATGTGACACCGTTAACAATTATATATCTCCCCAGCTTACAAATCACCTCGACTTCCGAGATTGACTACTGCCGCCCGTGATGGATGGTGTGTCGTAATATGAAATGTCTTGGTGCTTGTGTTGCCGAGGTGAGTGCCATCACTCTCAAAGACCGAAAGTCAAAACTGACAACATCACGGACAATTCCGTCTTTGGCATACGCAAGACAATGAGAAACACACCAAGCATTAAAACAGTACAGTTTGCAATCTATTTGTACATAATAATTTACTGCTAACTCGTCAGGTCGCCTGTAAAACTATCAAAGGCGGCAACCTCTGGAGAGTTCAGTGGCAAACATTTCTGTAACCCTCCATCACTGCATTACAAACACAGTTGACTTTCTTGCTCTGACCTCTCTCTAGCGATGACAAATCTTGCTAGAATTACCCCATTTTTCAGAATACTGTAAGCTTCGAATAACTCTTGCTATATTCCGTACCGTGTCTTGAAAAGCCGTCACACCAAAAGTACCGTTTCGCCCTATGTCTCGCCTTGGTGTGATGTGATTTGGTGGCGTGAGATATGTGACTGTCGAGAAAGTTTAAGCCACTTCGCTGGTGGTTTCAGAAAATGGTCGCATCAAGACCATGATGGCCATGGAATCAGGGTCTATCTTCATCCTTCGGTGCTGAGAATAGCCTCGGTTCTCCGGCAATGTGTCATTCATAGAACAAGGATATCTCGCATTGCTGAGACAGAAGATCTATTACCGTTGCCCTAAATCACTTGTTTGCTTGACTTTTACATTGATTTATTAGGTTTAGCTCATGTGATATAGGCCCAATTACGGAAGTTGCGTAATGCTGCGCATTGTAATGCTGGTTATGAACCAGCCGTATCCTGCATCCCAGCCTTGACAAGGCGCCGTTCATGTCCGACCGCATATAATTCAAAGCTTTGCTAGAATACTAGGCTGCCATAACTGCTTCAAGGGGCCTCCCTTTCCATATACTGGGTCTGCCTCTGGCATCTCCACGCTTTTGATTGACTCACGAAACTCTGACGCAAGAGTCTTGCCCATTTCATTACGCCATTTTGGATGACGCTGTAAATAGTTAGGCATGAGAATCTGTCAACGTTTGCACATGATGCGTTCACTTACCACTGGATAAACGCCTATGTAGCGATAATCTGGAGAGCTCTCAAGACAGCAATGAGCAGTCCCAGCGGGGAGAACGATGACGTCACCCTCTTGCACATGGACCTCTAAGCCCTTTCCATCATCGATTTGGCCCAGCAGAAGTTTCGAGTGTCCTTGAAAAATACCTAAAAAAGAGCATTAGAATTGTGATGCGGGAGGACAAAGGATTGAAAAGTACCATAACATTCATGAGTGTTGGGATGGAAATGTCGGATCTCGATATGACCCCATGTTCCCTATTAATTTTAGTACGCCCTTGTAATGAAATGCGTAAAAAAGAAAAGCAACTTACACGTTTTTCCCATCTATGCATTGTCAAGAATGCTGTCGTCGTCTCCTCATTTCGCGGCCCGGGCAAGACATTCCGATAGTGCAAGATGGGAAGCACGCTATTGGGTGCGTCCTTTGTCGAGGGGGCAAAATAGCATTGCACGTTGGTGTTCATGGTGGCTGACTCGCGGGTGTCTCGTGTCGCAAGCGTCTATCTAACAAAAAAAAAGCCAGGGTCGATTAATGTAGTTGGTTAGATTCGTGGCGTATCTCGGTTGGTGAGATGCGGATAAGCTGAAGCGGGGTTGGTTCCGTGTCCGGGCCGCTTCCGGGTTGGTGTCCTTTCTCGGCCCTGATCCGTCCTCGCTCCAAAAGAAGGCGGGATTGCCATTCCGCCTCCTCAACACTTGGCTGGAGAGATAAGCCAACCTAAACGGACAGGGTCTAAACTAGGGTACCCAAGGTTTCGTAGTCCAAGATTGTAGATTACTTACCCCAGCATTTGACCAGGTGCTAGCGTCATCGCGTGCCCCTCGGTGCTGTATATATGGCTTTGGCACGCTGCCATATATGCACCCATTTTGGAAAGTTCAAACACGCCTGCTACTCCACTGTTGCAGCCACATCCATCGCCGTTTGTGAATTATTACCATGTCGGCTCCTCATTCCACGGAGGGTGCCGGGTCCAGCCCCAATGTCGATACCACCACAGCTCAATCACAGGATGCAGAGGCCAAAAAGTCGCTGGAAGCTCCAATTGAGCGAGTTCCTAGCCACTCCAAGGGCACCATTATTTCTATAGGCGGTGCTGAAAATGAGATCGAATTCAACCTCAAGCTGATTGAAGAAATCATCGAAGCCATTGGCTTTGGCCCATTTCAGTGGCAGCTGACCTTTTCCTGTGGATTCGGTTTTTTGGTTGACCAGGCATGACGCGATCGAAATTGTCCAATACTTTTTTCTAACAATTTGCTTACAGATAGTACTCGTCTCTATTAGTCTTGTGACACCTCAAGCCGCAATGGAGTTTGGTCCTAAATATGACACTCTCCTCTCAGCATCCATGTATGCCGGCCTGCTGCTTGGTGCCATCATAATAGGTGGTTTGGCCGACAACCTTGGCAGAAGGTTTGTTTGGTTGAGCTGTATTTTTGCTGTGTCTATTGTCACCATGATTGCTGCCAGCTCCCCAAACTGGGCTGCCTTGAATGTTTTTGTTGCTTTGATTGGTTTCTTTGGTGGCGGAAATCGTAAGTCGTGCTCGGGAATCTTTTCACTAAATGTGCAGGACGTTTATGGCTAACCCCAGAACCTACCTTGTTTATTAGTCGCGATCGACTTGACCATCCTCGCCGAGAGTATTCCCCGCAAGTGGAACTTTCTCCTTTCTGGTCTTGCCGGCATCTGGGGTCTTGGTAATGCTGTTTCTGGATTAATTGGTATATATCGCTCTCTAATGTTTGAAGCACCTCTCTCACATTTCGGGTACTAATAAATTATAGCATGGCCACTGCTCGTCAATTTTGGATGTGCAAGTGGCTCAACACCCGCCAATTGTTCAAAAGCAGAGAACATGGGTTGGAGATACCTCTTTATCACCCTTGGTGGTCTCTGCCTCGCCATGGCTTTTGTCCGTAGCCTTGTTCTCCGATCACTGGAGTCGCCAAAGTGGCTCATGAGCTCTGGTCAAGTTTCTGAAGCTGTCGATGTTTTGAACAAAATCAGCGCTGCTAATGGCTCAGACTACGTGGTAACTGAAGATCAGTTTGCCCATGCAGGCCATCAAGAGGAGAAGGTCATCTCAATCAGAGAAAATCTAAGCCGAGCCGCCCAGCTCTTCTCTGGTCCTGGACAAACACGCGTGATGCTGTGCCTGATAGGAATGTGGGCCCTCATCGGCATTGCGTAAGTCATCTCAACACAACGCTCCTTTAGCAGCCCAAATTTAGCTGACTGATTAGATACCCTCTTTATACTATTTTCTTGCCTTACTATCTTGCAGCCCATGGAGCTAAGTTAGGAGACCAAAGCACGTACATTACGTATCGCGACTGGACCGTCTCCTCAGTGGTTGGCATATTTGGTCCATTCCTCAGCATGTACATGGTTTCTACTCATTGGTTCAAATCAAAGCTGTCCATGCTCATCACAGGCATTATGTGTGCTGCCTTCTCTGGGGCCTTTACATCTGTCAAAACTGAGGCACAGAACCTGGCATTTTCATCCATGATTAATTTCTGGTTGAACGCGCTGTATGCCATCATTTATGCGTAAGCTTTACTCACTTCTATTACGACCCAGAACCAAATGTTGACCTCCCCTCTAGCTATACGCCACAGGCACTTCAGGTCCAAAACCGTGGGTTGGGAAGTGGTCTGCTTATGGCCGTAGGAAGATTTGCGTCTTTGAGTGCGCCGTTCATTGCAACGTTTGCCGACACGACTACTTCAGCACCGCTCTGGGTTTCTTGCGGTTGCTACGTGGCTATCGGGCTCATTGCAATGGTCCTGCCCGTTGACACTGTTTCTTACAGCAAGGCATAGGACGCATGAGCAATTGTTGGTCTTCTTGTTGAGCATTTAGGAAGAAACATGTGACGTTTCTCTGTTTGAAAATAAACCCGTATCTCCGCGGAATTTAGCACCTTGACCCCTGGAAGAAGCACGCCTGGTTCATTGGCATCCGTCACCAAGCTGTTTCAATTAGTCGAACTAGAAGCAGTAGTCTCCATGGAATCCGCGGCCAACCTAGTACTATTTTAGGACTCGTAATCGTGATTGGATTGTTCGACCTCTCAATGTTCAACTTCGGTCTTCGCCGTGTTACATGAAACATCGACACTTAGTCATCAATGCTACCCATGCTACCCTTGCACCAGTCGATCATACTACATAGTAAGTAAGTCATTTCGTTGACAGTTTTAGCGAGAGCCGTCAAACTTTAATTTTTCGCTGGATTCCAAATCGCAAGGATCCACCGGTTGCCGTTCACAACGCAATTTAGAACCAAGTAAGACAGGAAGATGCGGCTAAATCTAAGATTTTTTTGTTCGTTTTCTTGCACTAGTATTGAAGAAAGAAAATTCTGAAATATCACTCGAATAGCTCGCAATTCTGTCACCCAAAGTTTCCTCATTCAATTTTGCAAAGGTAGGATTCATCATCGACCCCCCTGTCTCGGGCGCGCCGAATTAAACCTCACGATACCCAAATGAGAACCCTTGGAAAAAGTTAATCTTCAATTCCCAGTATCTGGCTAGCGCCTCCGAACTATAGGTTACAGAGAAGAGGAAAGAGGAAAAACAGCCGTTGCATCTCCTGTTCCGGCTGTCTGGATTCCGAACGAATTTTCGTATTTAGGATACGGTGATCAGCCTCGCAGTTGCTTTTTTTTTTTTAATCCAAATGACACCAAAAAAGAAAGAAAGAAATAGCGCGGTCAGCTGGCATGCGCAAAATATGCGACTTTCAAGGATTGGTCAATTGGCTACTTCCTATTGGTTTGATCTCCGCCCGGCAGCGGAAGGGATAGGCCTTTATCCCGCCGGACCTTAACGAGAGTAGAGTTTCGTCCAACCATGAATCTCGACGGTTCAGGAAACGTCCCGAAGGTTCAAGCCAGCATATCCATGTTTGCGAATAGCACTTTGCAGGTCTCAGGGCCAATAGTATGTGAATGAATATAAAGGATTGCCGCTTATTCATGCATGTTTCTCGAATTTAGAATACCAGGCTCCAGTGCCGGTACCACAATATGGCATCAATTTGCCCAACTCTTCGGCAAATATTTCCGTTTCAGTTGTGGCGATCCGGTCCTAAACGCGGAGTTAGTTAATCTCCTATGCGGAGAATGAATTTAACACACCTCTAGGCTCGCCCAACCGAGATAGTACGTCACTAGCCTCCTATCGTCTTCGGGCAGAATATTGTTAGATGGAGCGGTGTAAGATTCTCCGTCAGGATCAGAGGTGTTGAGTGCGTGTGCCCACTGGCCACCAAGGAACCCCGTCATCTGGAAGCTATTCGTGTAGCCCTTTTCCACCGATTTCTTGATCTCAGGCTTCTCAATGTCTACCTCATCTAAGAGGCGGATAATGGCCTAGGTGGGGGTGTTAACAAGACGGCGCCATTCAGTTAATTGGGAGGGCACAGCAAACTAACGAATTCTGAGACTGGTGATTCGAGAGCTGTAGTTATGTGCGGAAGCTGGTCATCTGTGAATTCAAATTCAACGTATGTCGCATCGCCTTCTATAATCTCAGCGAGGCCGGACGCCAGCGACGCCTTATTTCCATGTGGCCATTCTGTACAGTGCGCGGTCAGCTTAGCTTCTCAGCCCCGCATGCATGGTAAGCTGCACTCGACACTGCAGCAGACAGAAAAAGCAAAAAATATATATACTTACGAATCACCCAGACAATTTCGTTGCTGGGCTTGGGAACCTTGGGGTGGCTAAATGGGCGGACGGGAATCTTGTGTCCGAAGTATTGGGCCGTGGCCCCCGCGGAGGCGGCGTCCTGGCGAAGCTTGAGGAACTCCGGGCCGGAAATGGCCAAGGGAGACTGAAGGGTGAAGCGAATAACATGCGAAAACATCTTGGACAGGCTGTGATAGTGATAGTATTGCGATCAACGGGCCAGAAAGAGCTGGCTGGAATCGAGTTTCCGGGTGAGAATAGTTGCGGCCTTGGTGCGCGGCCTGACAAATTCTTTTCCCGACCATGCTTATATCGCTTCAGCACCTGAGACAACGCACCTGTTCGCGCGTGCTGACTAACAGTCAGGGGCTGGTGCCCATGTATCCAGCTTCACCCGATTGGGAAAACCGCGCGTGCACAGCCCTTTGTGGCGTCCCCTGCCAACCGAGGTGCGACGTCCGCATCTGTCCTAGTGGCCGTAATGCCATCGCCGGCAATAAGGCCATCAGCCTGACAGGCCCCCAATCGCGCAAGATAGGGCAATTAAATAGGTCTGTGGAGCTTGGAGTTTGCCCAGAAACCGAGCGGGCGAGTTACAGATGCGGGAGCACACCATCAGGGCGTTTGTGGGAAGATCGGGTTGCCCGAATACCATCATTACGGCATCTATTATTACCACCCGATTCCCAGGGCAGGCATACCGGGGTCGGATGAATCATGACGCCTTCCGCGGGCGTGGTCAATGCTCACAACCATGCTAGACGTCTAGATGAAACGGAGAATGCTGACAATGGAATGGTCCAGACAAAAGATGGAGGTGGAAAGTACTAAGGGAATCAATCTATATCCATTCCTTGGGGTAAGCTCCGAAAAAAATTGAACGGCACCATCAGACCAAAACTTGATTACTGACTGTATAGGTCCTAAGTTTCTTCGCACTGACTAAGCATGCACCGTCGACTCGCTAACCATACCGGACATTGCCCTTTCGCCGATCCGCGCTGCCCAACCACTCGGAGTGGTCAACACCTCAGACACCATTTCTTTCTTTACGGATATACGAGGCGTAAAGCTCTCGCGCGGCAGTGGGGTGCTGTTCCACAGGTAGAAACTCAAATCAGAGTCTCTCTGAGGAACTGTTGTCGCGGACATGCTTTCCCGCTCATCAATTCCGAGTGGGTCTTGCTCCGGACTCTCGATCCATGAAATCCCCTGGCCCCAGTAGGCGTACCTCTCCTTTTCATACTGCCATTCGTAATCCTCCCACCTGTTCTCCGCCAGCACCTGTATATAGTGGAGAGAGCTTCCGGGCCAGAGCGCCGTGACTTTTCCATCGGTACCCTTTTTGACTATTGGGGTCATTAGCAACTCGACTCTTCGGCGTTAAGGGAAATTCTGCCTACACCAGCTTCGACAGGTTCCTGTCCAGACCATATTCTTCATAAATGCCTGAGTATGTTCGTCGAAATCCATCTGAGCTTCTTGGCGTACGTCAAACGCCTTGACTCGTTGGCGAATCATTTTGCGAAGCAGTCGGATAAAATAGTCGCTTGTCGCCTCGAGGGACCCTGCCAAACATCAGCACGAGTAATACGGTGGTCACATCAGGTTATCTCACCCATCAAGCTTCCATTGGAAATCGGAGTATTCGGTCCCAGAAATAGAAGATAATTTGGGAACCCAGACACGCCCGTACCCAGGTACGAAACCGGTGTTTCCGCCCATAGATCCTGCAGGTTGACATTGTTGCGGCCGTAGATGGGGAAACGGGGTTTAAAGGTAGTGTTGAAGCCAGTTGCCGTGACGAGAATATCAGCCGGATACTCTGTGCCACCAGCTACCACGCCGCTTGGGGTGATTCTCTCGATAGGATCAAAGACCGGCTCGACATTCGGCTTTTGAAGCGACACAAGAAAACTTTCCCCTGGATTGATACGACGACAGCCAACCTCGAAAGAAGGTATGAGTTTCTTCTGGAGTTCCTCGTCCGGGATCAATGATTTCATACGACCCTCAAACTTGGAGCGCATGTCCCTCTGCTCAGGGCTTTCCTTGATGAACCCACGAAACATTCCATTGAAGTGCGTCTCGTAGTCTTTCCTTAGCCGCAGATAATCTTCTTTTTCAAGCTTGAACTCCTCCTTTTCACTCTCTGTATATGTATAATTGGAAGTTTTCCCGGCTGGCAGAGCTACGGGGGGACAAATCCAAGAGGGTGTGCGGATGAACACGTTCAGTTTCGAGCCGATGGCCTGAAGCTGGGGTAAAAGCTGAACACCACTGGCGCCGGATCCTATAATGGCAATTCTCTTACCTGTTAGATCGACAGACGAGTCCCACGCTGCCGTATGCAGACGAGGCCCCGCAAATGATGTCAAACCTTGGATGTTGGGGTACTGTGCATGATTCAGAATACCGCCAGCATTGACCAAGATCTCGGATTGGATGGCAGGCCCGTTTTCAATCTTGGTGGTCCAAGTTCCGGATTCTTCAGACCAGCTTGCTGCGACAATCTTGCTATTATAATTGATAAACCGGTCCAGGTCGAAGTGCCGAGCAACAGCCTTAAGGTAGCCTTTGATCTCCGCGGAAGAAGCATAACTGGAATTTTTGTCAACTACCCATCCACTCGTAAAAAGGGCAGCCTTACAACTGAGACCAGTATGGGTTTGGCGCAAACGGGAACTGGTAGCAATGGCTTGGAACATCGCAGGCACATCCTAGCAATATGAGCAAGGGCTGGTCATTAAAACTCAACACCCTTACCTGGATAAGTGTTCTCATGCCATGTCCCTCCCAGTTCAGCATTTTTCTCGTAAATCTGAAAATCTACATAGCCCTTCAAATGCTGTCGCAGCTTGTAGGCTAATCAACGATGTTAGCCTTCCCATACTCATTGTAGATTTGACTGGCTGTACCCATGAGAATGCCCGAGACTCTGAATTACATTTATGGTTAGCGCGGCCTTGTATTTCTTCACGGTGTCTTACTTACCCAGCACCAATGATGGTGCATCGAAGACGCCTTGGCTGTGAAAATGTCTTGGAATCCATTGTGCTGTATGTTCTGAGCTGTTGAGCATCGGTACAGAGCACTGCTGAATCAGGGATCGCACAGGCCCCTGGCCAAGTACTTAGATATCCCGTCAGGGAATGTTTCTACTGCTGAGCAAAGCACCCTAGTCCAAATGCGGGCCGGTAGATCAAGCGCATCAAGACATTGGAGACGGGCCGGACGGTCCGCCTGGGTAACGCCCCGGCTGGGAGCGCATCACAAGACCAATGTTTCCGATTGAGACATCCTTTACGGAGCAGCCGGGGTACGCAATGATAAGCGCGTCGCCCGGCTGCCCGTGCGCGAATTCTGTCCATGATAAGGTGGCTCTGCGTGATTCATTGTCTCATTCTCCACATACGGCACAGCCAGGCGCCCCCACCAACTGACGAATAAATCTTGTACTTTTCGGTGTCAAAATGGGGCAGAAGTATCACGCGCTTTATGGTTGTAAATTTGATGAGTGTCGTGAGATATTATTACTTGAATATTCACCCGGGCGATGCTAAACTTTTAAACTACCTATTTTCCTGATTTAAACGGGCTAGGTTGAAGTGAGGCGCAGTCTTAACCATCAAGGTTTTCATCCCATCTTTAAAGCCATTATCCACACATGAAGCCAAACCTTCGCTCTGACAACTAGTTAATATGCATGGACACTATGGTGTCGTGATATTTGTTTAGTTCCTTCACAACTTGGCTTGCTCAGCTCGAGTAAGTGTCCTAAGTGGCGGGCCGGCCCGGCTTCCATCCCCTCCCTTCGGACCACTATCCTGTTTCGAAGGGGCTCGAAGCCTCCACTTCTCCCTAAGATCTTTTGAGGCCTTGTTTTCGAAGCAGTCGGCAATGTACTTTCCAAGGACTGGAAGAAACTTAAAAGCACTAAGGTTGCCATATTAGCAGTCTGAATAGGTCCGCTTGCACAAATTTGACTTACTGCCCAGCTCCTCCAGTAGCCACAAAAAGACCTTCAGTAGCGGGATGGTGGTCAATAATAAAATCTCCCTCCGGCGTGTCTGAATACCAGCATAGGCGACGGTCCATCCAGTCCCGTTCTGCGAATTCCGGAACAAGTTGGCGAAGACCTTCGCGAAGCCCTTCGTCGGCATCATCTGGTAGATAGCGAGCACCTGCGTTGCTAGTGTCTCGCTTTGGCGACGAAACGAATCGCTCGGTGCCTTCAACAGCAACATGAGTCGCAAACCCATAGCCATGTCGTGCAACCTTGAGGATATTGGTGTCAGGCGTTGGCGGGAACACAAACACGCCAGTGCTGAGATTAATCATCACCGGCATAGCCCTCAGCTTTTCCCCTTCCTCTGGAGTCAATTGAATGAAACCCACGGGCTGTCCGGATGCCGATGTTGCATGCTCAACTGGGAGAAGTCTATTGGACCATGCGCCAGCTGAGAGGATGACCTGCGATGCGAGAATAGGGTCACCCTCAGCCACATTGACGCCAATCACTCGGTGACCGCTAAATCTCAAGGAGAGAACACGACCTCGAGACCCGGTGATGAAATTGACACCCTCAAGACTGCACTGGGCACTCAGCTGTCTGATGCTTTTTTCTGCATCGGCCCAGCCGCCTTGGGGGTTGACATATGCCTTCAAGCCATCAAGATGAGACTGGATGCTTGGGTACCGTTGGCGAACCTGGTTCGCGTCGTCGTACTCTTCCAGTTTCTGTCCCAGTGCTTCCGTAACTTGCTTGCTCTTCTCAATGTAGGAGCTTCCCAAGCCATTCGCAAGCATAACGAAGCCAGACTCGTGGTAGTTGTTTGCATATTCGCTCGTCCAGCCCTGGTGGGCTTCACGTGCCATCTTGCCGTACACGGCATCAGCATAATCAACGCGGATGACACGTGAAATATCCACGCTACTACCATCGATAACGGGCGGAAGATATCGGTCCACCACGGTAACACTCTGGTAGCCTCTTCTTTTCAGCTCCAATGCAGTCGACAGCCCAAACACACCTGCACCAACAATGAGAATAGACTCGTTCTTTGGTACGGGATCGCGTGTAGTCATTTTTGCTGTCGGTCGAAACAAACAAACCAAATGAATTAAGATTTTTTTTTTTTTAGGAAACAAAAGTCAATTGCGAGCTATAGAGAAGCAGAAAGACATAGCAGCTGGCCCAATAAAGAAAGCAATACTCGGAGAATGCAAACAGCCAGGTCCGATGTCCGGGTACGTCAAGATTACTGGGCCAATCATGCGCCGGCATGAGATCCGGATGTGGACTAATGTGGGTACGGAAAACGGGCCGCCTCCCTTATCGTGGATAGCTTCGCCGTCTTGTCAATTCCGTCCCCACCTGGCTCCGGGGAACTCGGTCATCGCCCGTCCCCCGGCGCTGCCTAGGACAAGCCTCCGTCCTTGTTTTGGTCATGTGGGAAGATTAAGGATGGAGGAATCAACCCTCCTTGTCTATAAAGGGATTAGATTAGCTGAGAGCGTCAACGTGGGCATTGAACAGCACCAGCGCCATCAATTGAGCATTCCCAATTACTTGCGGCAAAACAACCGACAAGATGAGCTGGTTTGGTTTCCAAAAATCCCCCGAAAAGCAAGATGAGGGCCCCAAGACAGTCCGTGCCCTCCCGTCGTCCTGGTACAGATCAGATGCAATGTACCAGCTTGAAAGAAGGTCCATTTTTTCCAAAAAGTGGCTCTTGGTGTCCCACAGGGTGCGGTTTACCGAGCCTGGCGAGTACCTCCAAATCACCGAGGCTGGGTTCAGCTTCTTCCTGATAAAAGATAGGCAGGGGCAGATCAGGGCCCACCACAATGTGTGCCGCCATCGCGCTTATCCGCTGGTCGAAAAGGACCACGGGAAAGTCTCCATCCTTGCTTGCAAGTACCATGGTAGGTCCTCTTCACCGCTGTTCCAAATCTAGGAGTCTGAGTCTTATGCTTCCTAGGTTGGTCATACGGCTTGGATGGAAAGCTGGCCAAGGCCCCAAAGTACCAGGAAATTCCATCCTTTGACAAGTCTGCCAATGGGCTGTTCAAAATCCATGTCCACGAGGACCACCTCGGGTTCATCTGGATCAACCTCGACTCGAACGAGACGCCGACGGTTCCGTGGGACCAAGACTTTGCCAAGGTTGATCTCCAGCCGCGCTTGCAGGTCTTTGACACGAGCGAGTACAAATTTGATCACCAGTGGGAGATGGTTGGGGACTACAACTGGAAAACGCTAGCCGACAACTATAACGAGGTATGCTCTTTGTCCATTTGTTCCTTCGCTGCTAAATAAAAGAAAACAAAAGTGCTATCACTGTCCAACAGGACATCCTGCCCTCAACGGCCTCTCAGATATTTCAAAGTACTGGGTTGAGACAGCCGGCGGGCACATTCAGCACTTCAATGTTGACAAGCCAGACAGCGAGGGGCTCGGCATCTACAGCACATTCTATTATCCTAATGCATGCATGACCCTGTCGTAAGTGTGGTGGTTCCTGTCCGGATTCGTTCCACTGCTAATGTCTGCAGCCCTGACTTCTTCTACATTATGCGCTGCATTCCCATTTCTTCCACTCAGACCAAGATGGAGTACGAGGTTTACCGCCACAAAAATGCAACCGACAAAGCTTTCAACGGCATCAGCGACTTCTTCAAGCAGGTGCTTCAGGAGGACAAGGATCTCTGTAACGCTGCACAGAAAAATCTCAACGCTGGCGTCTTCACAAACGGCGAACTCCACCCTCGCGTTGAAAAGGTAAGCAGCTCGCTTCCACTTCTGATCCTTAAGCATTAGCTCATCTCAGAAACAGGGGCCTCTCTTTTTCCAAGAGCTGACCAGGGAGCTGGTTATGTCTCATCGAAAGGAGGAGGAAGCAGAAGGAAAGGATATTTGGCCAGCGACTCCAAAGCAGCTGGTGACGGATAAGAACCAAGAGGAAATTGACTTTTGTAACGGCCTTGACTGCGGTAATAGCCAGGGGCTAGCGCAGTTGGCTTGGTAGATTTAGTTCCTAATTCAAACTCCCAAATTGTTGATGACATATGCTTTCAAATCATAGTACAGGATCAAAGTTCAGCCAGCTCTCAATCGCCCTCCCAAAATCATCAGCCTGCAGAAACCAGTTTTCCTGATCCCCGAGACCTCCCACGCTCTCGAAATACCGGTTTTCCGCCGATACACTGAGCTCGGTTTCCCTTCGGCTTTTGTTCGGTGTGCATCCCAATACGGTGGGAGAAGTAGCCGCGTCGTTGGGTGCATATGCCGGTATCTCCTTGAGGACTGACTTGTGGCCCGAGATTCCTGCGGACCCAACAAGATTGAATTCTTCCCTTGGGTTCCCGATGGTGCTTTCGTGCGCTGATGTTTCGGATTCGCCAAACATTGATCGGTCTGCAGTGGCACCGGCCCTCCCAGCTCTCTCGTAGATCAAGATGTCCCAAAGAAGTTGCGAGTCGATGGAAAATGCCCGATGTGGATTTTCTTGGTCTCCGTCTTCTCGGCCTGGCGATGGAACTCCCACCACACTGCGCTGCAGTTTTTGCAAATTTTCTGCCTGAATAGATCTGTTAGTCTAACAAACGGCCGGTATTTAGTAGGCAGGTACTTACCATGTTGGCAACACTGGGCCAGATGGATCCCATGGAACTCAGGAATCTCTGGCACTTCTCAAATCCCTCCTGTGCTTTTCGTCGAAGAGCGCCGTTTTCGACAAAGCTGTGCTGCAAGTGGATCGTCGCTACGACAGCGACGCAATGTGCCAATACCGGATCTGATACTTGAAAGCCCTTCTTCTCCAGAAGGTCGATAAAGTACACAATCCAGCCTGCGTGCCGCGTGATGTTTTCAAAGGATTGGTGAATAAAGGCCTGGGGCATTGTGTGGCGGAAATTCCGCAGGCGCATGGAGAGGAGAAACGGATGGTTGAGGAGGCATGGAATCGCCGCGTAGACGAGCTGGATGAACAGGTAAGGACCCCAGTAGTCGCGTCTCTTCTCCAGCGTTTCCAGGTCGTAATCATCAAACTTGTTTGCGGAAAAGCGATATCTCAATGGAATGCCGCAGTCAATTTCTAAATGTTGAAAAGTTAGGCGTGAATAATCCGACTCGGCCGTCCAAGGAGGTGGCGCGTCAGCATCGACATGGTTTGCGGCGTATGCTCGGGCCATGCACCAAACTTCCGAGATCAAAAAGGTGCACTTTACGATCCCTGGGTCCATTGGACCCTCACAGCCTGTTTCGGCGTCTGGGGCAGTCCATAGATTTATGCGGCCAGGTACTGGCGAAGCAACTGGGCCAGATAGCGATCCTGTAGAGATGTTGCTTTGTCTTGTTGAGGTGAATATGCATCCTTGGATATTCTGCAGTGTTTCTATAGCTTGTATGCAATTCTTACACTCTTCTTGATTTCCAAGCGAGCTTCCTTGGGGTATGCTTTGGGCAAGATGACTTGCCATGTTCAGATTAAGGCCAGCTTGCGTTGTTTTTCCATCTGCGCGCTCGTCAGCCCCGGTGGCAGATGGGCATGTTCATTTTACGTACCTGCAAATTCAAGAACACTCAGCAGCACCAAGGTCTGCAATGTAGAAAGCTTGATATGGCCATCAGCAATGTGGTCCATCACTAGTCGTCGAGAAGCTTTTCCCAATGATTTTATGCTGTCCTCCTTCTGAGGGGTGAGAGTACCGGGAGGAAAGCGTAATGTGAGGGCTTTTAGGGCAAGCAAAAGCTCTTTACTCCTAGTCGCGAGTGAAGCAAGGAAGCCATCTTGGTTAAATAACTTAAGAGGTTGGTTATGACACCACGAAAGGTACAATTGCCCAGCCTCTAGAAGATTCGAGTCTGAAGGTTGGTCGCTGCAAATGCCAGTGAGTACTTGGGACAAGTGCGGTTAGATATGGAGCAGAAGAACCTGTCGCTTCTAGAATTTGTCTCTTCCTGACCCTGCCAGGGCTCTTCGTTGATTTGATCCAAGCTGGGCGTGAGGGCTTGGTAGGAAGATTCCACCCGGCGAGATGCCATGACAATTGGCCTGTGCTTCATTAGGTCATGTTGGCAATCAGCAGCGGAAGAAACGTACGTCAACTGCTGCATGAGCTGATCCAATTTCCCTTCCAGGTTATCCATGCGATATTCCTAGCATCTGTCAGCAAACACGCCATGCAAACGATAAAGACGAGCACATTGCGCACCATTTTCCTGCCGTGCCTTGATTGAAAAGCATCACCATCGCCGTTGTATACACACTGCTGTCCCAACCTGTGGCAGTAGGAACACACGGGCTTCTCGCCGGGACACTTCGACTTCTTGCGCCTATTTTCCGTCATCAGCAAATGGGCAGGTGCATCGAGGCCCGAGGGTTCCGTACCGACATGGCTCACAAGCTTGCCGTGCCCGCTTCGGATGTCGCGCGTCGTCCATGGTGCGATGCAATCCGCCAAATGAACCAGAATTACACCGGCGCCTGAAAAGTCCGGGGCTGGAGGCTACTAATAACCATCTTCGCTGATACGTCCGGTCCCAATGCAGTAAAGCTAGACGCAATCTGTCCCCGAAATGCGGGGTGACCCACCGCTAATCGGCCTGTGGTTTATCACGAAGCCATTCGTGATTCGCCTGCAGCACCCTGATCTTGGGGTAGCGGGGCTCTGGATAGCTTCCGGTCCTATGGGAGGCTGCAAAATGATAAGCAGTGCAGTTTTCTAAGATAACACAGAAGAAAAGCCACACGTCAAATCGACACGAGTGAGGGCGAGGTTCAGGGTAGGTTGGGCCTCTGGGTAATAGGTATCAAATTTTGTAATTAATAAAACAACGGCTACAGCGCCTGCAGTCATGCAAATCAACCCGTAGCGATAGGCTATTTAGATCAAACGGTCCTTCAAAAACAAAAAATTAAAATTAAGCGGGAAATCGTTTCTATATACGTCTAGCTCCAGCCTCCAAAGCATGCAGACGGGAAAAAAACATGGTTTCATGGCATCAATACCTTTCATGCCCAGTTGACTTAACGATTGAATCTAGTGTTTTTTCTGAGGCTAAAACCTTTGATGCCTAGATAGCTTTCTCCGAAATTTTGTAAATATTTAATCCAGCAGGCGGCGTCTCTCCCTTATCTCAGCCATAGGTCACCCCTTCACCCGCTAAACCCGTCGTTCCGTCTTTTTCTTCCATCATGCATACCTATTGTAAAGATTCCAGCATGTGTATTTCCCAACCGTCCCTACAAACCGCTCACTAGACCGTGTACTTCCCGAAACTTGAGGTACCGCTCTGCGGCACCACGGCCATGCTCCTCCCTGATACTAGCGAGCCACTCTTCCTCAGGCGCTGGTAGTTGTTGCTTGTTGGGCTCTGCGCCGGCTTCGAGAAGCACCTTCACAATGTCCCAATATCCCTGGACCGCGGCAGCGTTAAGCGCATTGCCGTACTTGCCACCTACGGCGCAGACATCGGCACCCTTATCCAATAGCATCTTGACAGATGCTGTTAGACCTGTGTATGCGGCTGCCTGTAGGGCCGAGCCGAAGACGCCTCCCTGGGCATTAATATCCATTCCAGGGCAATTTTCCAGTAGAAACTCAATAATTTTGGCATTATCCTTTGTGGCACATGCCGCTTGCAATGGGGAGCCGTGGACCCCGGCGGCGAGATTAATGTTTGCGCCCCAGTCAAGTAATAGATGGATACGTCTGGTCCAGGATGCGGTGATTTTCTCCTCTTTGTCTCGGCTAAATAATCCTTTGACCCTGGGCACGGCGCTCTCCACCGCGGCGTGAAGGGCCGTGGGGTGTATTAGGCCTTGGGCATCGTTCACATCAGCACCTTCGTCGAGCAGCCTCTGCAGAGTCTCGGAGTGAAGGTACGTTCCTGCCGCCGCGTGCCAGGCGCTCCCAAACACGCCGCCTCGGGTGTGGATTTTCGCGCCGGCATCTATTAGGAGACGAGGGATTTCTTTGTAGGAATCCGCACTGTCATACTCCGTTAAGGCACATGCCGCCTGCAGAGCGGTCCCATGCTTGCCACCCTCAGCGTTGACGTCGGAGCCCCGATCTAGCAGCAACCGAACTGACTCAATGTAGCCAGACCTACAAGCTGCTTGAAGAGCGGTCCCATACTCACCGCCAATTTCATTGATGTCGGCGCCTTGATCGAGTAATAGCCGGATCTTTTCAACGCGGTCTATGCCAGGAAGCCACTCCAATTCCCTGTGGGAGCAGGCCTGTAGCGCGGTGCCATAACGCCCGCCTTGCTTGTTGGCTTGGGCACCTCCGTGAAACAGCATCTCTAGGATCCCAGTTGAGATGCAATTGGCGGCGGCAGCCGCCTGCAATGCGTTCCCAAACTCTCCACCTTCAGCGTTGACATTGGCTCCGTAGTCCAGTAACAGTTGAACGATACGTTCCTTGCTCGATGTGTCAGTCATGGTGTAGCACGCGGCCTGTAGAGCGTTGCCGTATACTCCCCCTTGAAGGTTCACGTCCGCACCATTGTCCAATAAGAATTGTACATGCTGGTCATTTCCGTCCCGGCTGGCGCAAACTGCTTGAAGGCACGTCCCGAAGTGGCCACCTTGGGCATTGATGTCGGCGCCGTAATCTACCAAGAGCCGAATTAAGTTGCTGTTGTGGACTGGCTGGGTGCACGCCGCCTGCAATGCGTTCCCGTATATGCCACCTTGCGCGTTGATATCAGCACCTCGGTCTAGCAATATCTTCGCTCTCGCGATATTGTCGTAAATATCTGCACATGCCGCCTGTAGTGGAAAGCCAAAAGTCCCTCCCTGGGTGTTGACATTAGCACCCAGTTCTAACAGCAACATGAAGTAGTCCAAGTTCTTATTCCAACGGCTAAGTTCTACTTGGAGAGCAGTCCCTACTTCCTCGTTGCTAGCGTTGATATCAGCACCGTTCTCGACTAAATATCGTAGGCAGTGAGGATCCCGGGCCGACGTCACAGCACCTCGTCCCTTCTGGGAAAACAAGTTCACATCGGCTCCGCGCCCAACAAGCAATTTTAATGTATAGAGATCGCTCGATTGTGCAGCAGCCGCCACAGCCAAATTCCCAGCACCGTCCTCCGCATTAATGTTGGCGCCGCTGTCCAGCAAAAGCTCCACAATGGCCGCGTGTCCCTGGGATGCTGCTGTACTGAGTGGACTTTGAAGTTCTGTGCTCATTGCGTTGACTTCAGCACCTTTTTTCAGAAGGAGCTTGACAGTCTCCATGCTTCCTCCCAACAATGCTTCATGGAGTGCTGTGTCTAGATCCTGCTGTGTCAGGTACTCATTGCCGCAGACTAACATCTCGGTGAGTTGAACCAGGCCATGCTGAGCAGTGTAGCAGTAGGGCCGCATCATCTGATAATTACCGGGTTCCGTCGTAGTTGACCGGGATATTTTGTAGTCGATCCTACTGATAATAGTGCTCATGCTTTCACTGCGGGCCGCGAGGGCGCGTGTAACCATGTCTGTCACGTCTGATGGCCATTCATCGCGGGGGACCATCTCAAGATGCCACATCCAGTCATGAGCTGCATAGCGCTTGAGCGGAAGGGCAGAAATATCGCGATTGACTGCTTTGATGGTGTGATTTAGATGGTAAACTAGACATGCGTATACAATGTCCAAGTGAGCATCGATCTCGCTGAATGAGAAGTCCGCGGCCGGCCCCTTAGCAACACGGTCGGACAACAGGTACTCTTTGATTGAAAAGTGACCTAGCCGTACATATGTTCCGCGATCCATCCAACTATGCCTAGTCTCGGTAACCACTAGACTAGATAAGTATTTAAGCACATCTTTCGGCTTGAAGAGTCGGTCACCCTCTTTTAATGCCACAGCACCCTTGGGTGATAGGATGAATATCTCGGCGAGTTCTTCGAGGTAGAGAGGCCTTTTTGAGAACGCGAGCCATTTAAGTGATCTCGCAACCTGGGCTCGGAAGTCCGGGTCTATGCCCACAAATATCCTGCTATATGTCGCATCCAGTCCTACGGGTAGGTTTTGGAGCGCATTGCGGATTTTTGCTGGTGAAGAGTGTCTCCGTAGCACTTCACATTGGAGAAAAATGTACTGAAACCTGTGCAGGAACTATTAGCGACGCTATCATGCTATCTGGATTGCAGGTTGACTGACATGCCGTCAGCTCGCTTAGCCAATAAAGTTTTTGCCTCATCTTTTAGTGGATTAGGCCACGAGCTATAGTCGGAGGATGCAAAAACAGAGTCCATATACAAGTTCATGTCATGTTGAATGCTCCCCCGGTGTTCTGCTAGATCAATCGAGTCTCTAGCTGGCGGGGCCAAGAAGGGGCTCATGCTCATTGCGGAACTAATATCTGCTTCTTTTCGGCTTGTTAGTAGGATGTGGACGTTATCTGGCATAGCAACTATAATCCGGCCAAGACTCTCCAGCAATGCTCTTCGTTCTCCATTCAACATTGGGCATTCGTCTAAGGCATCAACAATAATAAAGACTGACGAGTACCCAGGTATAATAGCTGCCAGCGCCTTCTCAAGCGTCTCTTTATCGGGACGCTCATTTCTCTTCTTATATTCGCCGAGGATCTGGGACAACCCCGGCGTGTTGGGGCGTTCAACATACAGCTGCTTGACAAGCGATGCGAGCATCCCGGAAACACTCTGCCTGTCCACCTCACTGAAGCTAAAGAAAAAGTATGCAAGTGCAGCATCCGGGTTAGATGCACACCAACTCTTGAGGTGATGGATAACAGATGAGCTCAGAATTGACTTTCCGGATCCAGCTAAACACCGTTAGTAATGAGTTGACAGGGGCCTAGAGAGAAGGCGTAGATACCTTTTCCATGAAGCCACAACAGTGAGCCCGGAAATTCCTTCCAATTCTTAAACTTCTCAGAGTCCTTTATTAGCCAATCGCTTGTACCACTTCCATGCTTCTCTCTGGCAGCATTATATATCCCAGAAGGGTCAATCGTACACAGCCAATTCAGAAGCTCCCCGTGCCTCTTCTCGGCGTCAGAATCCTTAAACGTCTTCAGTTCCCCTGCCAAGTCAGAGATAAGCTTGATAAGGCCCTGGGAACTGGTTCGATTAGAAAGATCACAGTATCTTCCGCAATTATTGACAGCTTGCAATAACTGCTGCTTACTGTTCTGTAACTCGCCGATGTGGTCCCGCACATATTCGAACTTGAACAAAGCCTCTATTATTTTGGCCTTGCTTTGCTTGTAGTTTACAGCAAAGCTTAGAAACTTCTGTGATTTTTCATATGCTTGAATCACACATGTCCTCAATGTATACAAAGCAGTCCTGGGTGGACGGAGGGTAGGGTCGGGGGCCATGTAGATTTGCTGGTATATGTCGCACTGCACTAGAAGCCAAGCAACTTGGGCAAACCCGATCAATAGCTGACTGTTCAACTCGTTGGTTGCATTTAAAACCTTATAATATTAGCCCAGTTCCAAAAAGCAATGTGTGGGCCAGGTTCTCGCTGTTTACACACAAAAGAGATACCTACAACAAGAATTGATCGTACGGCCGCCCATGGTAGAGCAGCATGAACTGGATCGAAGCTAACTGCAACATCAAGAACAGATGCAAATGTATTCAAAACTGATACAGACTTTTCAATTATCATTCGTGCGTTGCTGTCATGTTGCTGGTCTTTGGATGCCTTGTCTATTTCCTGTTGGATGCTTGCTGCCAAAGCTTTTCTGTCGGCCGTCTCGTGATCCTGCTCACCCACCAAGGTCTTCACATTGCTCCTTTCGGGCTCTTCAAGCGATTCTAGCGCCTCAAGCCACAGTTCATAATTGCTGGCATATGGCTCTGGCATGTTGTGCACTGCGCTTCCACATTCTGTTGAGATTTGGGGCTCCCGCTGCTCAGAACATGTGGGAGGAAAAGCGTGCAATGATGTTTGGTCAGGTTTAGTCTGTCTACTTTCTGCCTGTACAACCTTTCGGCGGCGGAATAGTCGATACGTTCTGTAGGGTCTTAAACTGAGACATAGTTTTGTATCGGTAATCTCGCTCGTTGGGGAGTTGGTTGATGGGCTAGGGTCTCTTTGCTTATACCCTTTACGCCAAATGCGCACCAGAGACATTTTTGGCAACCCAGGCGGAGCGGCCTCGCTATCAGAGAAATCTTTCCAGATGATAATCACGACCTAGTTGATTGAAGGAATACAGGCGCGGGGCGAAGAGCCGTAGCCATCGGTTGTCAGTTTTTGTAACGTTGTATAACTTCGAGGAGATAGCTATTACACCGCCGTGAAAGATGAATTCAGAACATACGCATACTAGATGAACTGGCCCCAAAGGCAGACTGGGCATCATCGATGCTGCCCAAAGAAAAGATGACGTAACTTGTTGCTACATATGTATGAGCGCCAAGTGGCGGCTTGGGTTTGCTGCCTTGCCCCACTAGCATAAATAACACAAATGCGGGTGCGGCTTGTACTGTGCATAAAATATACTAGCCTAGTATATTTCAGGGGAGCCTGACTCCGTTGTTCCCTAGACTATCCTAGGCCTTCCCTAGGCTTTGCATGTTAGTCCCCAACTCAGTACGGGTAAGCCCACATGTACGACTCGCAATCCTTCTCTTCATCCTCAGCTGATTCGATATCGCTATCATACCCATCATAGCTAGGGTCGCGGCTTGAGCAAGAACTTGAGATAGAGCTTGAGTGAGATAGTCTCCTGTCGAAGACTCCGGGTGAGATGCGTTCAAGAAAAATACTTTTGTCCCAACTTGACGTTGCCGGAATTCAACTGGTATTCATCGCCTCGCCTCTGCCCTGGATGTTGCCATGAGACCAGGGCAAATGAGGACGGGGAAACGGAAGACCGGGCATCGGAGGAGGGGCGCGCTGGTGAGGGGGCAATTGGGGATGGGAAAATTGAGGCCGAGGGAATTGAGCATTGGGAAACTGAGCATGGTGAAAGTGAACATTGTGGAACTCAGAAGAGGGCAGCTGAACAGGCTGTGGAAGACATGAGTTGCCAGAGGAGGTAGGTGTCGTTTGAAAAGGGCATGTCGTGTTGGCAAACGAGGCATTGACCTCGGAGACAACTTCGTGTGGCGACGATGACTTGTCAGCCGCCCGGTTGAGCAGCTCGTTGAAAATTTTGCAAAACATGAAGTCAGATTCTTCAAATACAAACGATATGTTGAATAGAACGAGGAGAGGGGTAGCGACGACGCATATAGTCCACGCCCAGCATGGAAAGGAAATCTGGAGAACCCCGAGGTAGCAACTGCATATGCACGAGGCTCAATCGCGGTAAGAATTGTATCAAAGAAGCAGCAACAAGCTGTATGTCTGCTTATCATGGCTGGCCTCATTGGTACCCACTCACGCAAGTGCAGATGTGACCAATCAGAAGAAATTGCAGGCCAGGAGCAACACATAGAAACGGTTTATTGGACCCTGACACCCTGATGCTCACGGGACCAGTGAATTCTAGCACTTCTGCCTTTGCCACCCTTGACTGCGCGGCTCTTCTAATACACGGGTGGCCGAAAAGACCAGCTAAGGGATTGAGTAAAGGCAACCTTATACCATATTGTACAAAATATAGCTTACCACAACCCCTTTATGCAAAAATTCTGCTTGGGCCAGTATACCTATACACCATGTCAGAGCTATGGAGTGCACATGTTACATTTGAGCTCTTGCCTGTTCATTGAGGGGCTCTATCTAGGTATTATATTGCTGTATAATTACTGAGGGCGGCCGGAGGCGCCCGATAGACCTGTTCAAGCTGAATGAACTGAATAGGTTTATGGCTTCTACAGGCCACAAGGGCTTCAAAGGTTAGCGCCCGGAGTACTGCAGAAGAGGTGGTGTATAGGAACTTGACTTGTGCCCTAAAGATTTAGTGGTTTCATGTAAGGGTACAAGTCATCTTTCATTGCTTTTGTTGATCGTGCAAATAGAGGAGCAGACATCTTGAGCAGCCCAAGTCCAACCCAATCACCTATCTTCTGGTAGTTGGCCCACAGGAACCTGTCACACTAACCTTTGAGACCCTTGTGGCCTGTATTCACAATAGAAGGCCAAGCTGCTAGAGTCATCTGATGTTCTGGATTGTGGTCTGTGCAACCACAAGTGGCCTTTGTGGCTGACCTAGCTGTAAGTGTGTTGGTGTGACACACCATGCTACCTGCAACGAGGAGAATTTGGCGGGGTGACTAATCATCTTAGTCGCCTGTTGTTTAGAAGAAGGCCTCCAAAATGAGGCTGCATTGCACATTTAGCAGGCAGCATTAGGCAACGAGGCATATCAATGCTATGAGGATGCGCGCAAACGCTTTGCAATTTGTCAACGAGGTTAGTCCTGGACGGGTAGGCTGGGTTAGCTTCCCCCCATACCTCGATTTGGCTGGCCTGCGGGGGGAGAGGGCCAAATCTTCCCACTGTGCGCATATGATGAATACTCGGCGGACAGTTCGCCAGCAATCCATCATGACGAGGCAGATTCGGCTTACGCCACATAAAACACTGCGGCATTTTTGCTCAACATGATGCCTCTTCAACCTTCGAAATGCAACCCAGACGCTTCGTTACGACTCTTATACTTATTCTTTCTCGGTTTTGCTTTTCAGAAGCCACCTCGGTCCCAGAATCAGTCCAAGTTTATCCCAGAAGCGAAAATGACAACCAAACGAATCAGATCTCAGCTTGGGTAGCAAGATGCGTGTACCCTATCAGCGGACCATACACGCAGTTCCAACGAATTCTATTCTACATCGTCGTCATAGTCGTGTTCCTTTTCCGCTTCCACAAATGGGTTCTTGTGACGGGGGCAGCATGGCTAGCCGGCTGCATCGTGCCTGCTGCCATTCATTGCGTGGCCATGAGTTTTGAATCCAATATCTGCCTCGACGCGGATCTTATCCCGTCGAGTATAATTCTGCGAACTGGTCTCATGGCTACTATAATGTTCGCACTCTATCCTTCCCATGTGTATAAAAACTCTACACCACTCATATGGATCGGTACGTGGTTGTTGTTTATTTGCGATAACCTCTTTATTATGCGGCAAATGGTCGGAGGCTATCATGCCATGATGATTCTTTCGACTACGAACTGCAGTGATAGCAGTATGTTCGAATGCTCCAGCGCCTGTTATCAGACACAAGCCTCAACATTGTTTCGAGCCCCTGACGACAGGATGACGCCCCTGGCTTGGTATGGCCCGTTGATGATTGATGATCCTGGACCTTCGGGCAACGGTACGAGCGGAGGCGGAACGACTCAAGGCGGCCAAGGAACTGGTGCTGGCGCCACCACCTTAGAGGCCTACTCCATCGAGGACAACGGGGCTGGTATCGCCGATCAGAGCGCCTTGGTAATCATTCTCTGGATTCTCTTCTCTATATTCATGCTGACGGCCTCACTTGGAGCTCACTGCCCTCCACGACTGAGCCGCAACTGGGTCATGCGTCGCATCTCAAACGGGTTTCCAAGAGACGGTGACACGAACTGGCTTAGGCACAATTTGAAGATTGTTCTCACAGTTTTTGTATACATCTGGAGAGTCTTATACTTCTTTGCTTTTCCCGCCCTCATCCTCCATATCTTGGTTCAGTTTCTCCTTGCCTGCATGTCAGTATCAAAACGGAGAAGCAAGTCTTGGATCCTATCGACACCGTTCCAACTCCAGAGACAACCGACACCTCTTCGTGTAGGGGTTGCAAAGACCATAGCATTGGTTTGGTATGCTTGGGCCATGCTCGGGTATCTCGGTTATGTCGGCGGTGTAATCCTTGTTATATACTGCTTGGAACTACAAACTGTTCATTTTCCGGAGTCAGAAGGTCTCGTGGCTATCGGACAATGGGGTCCGTGGGCCGGTATCTCCTTGGTTGTGGTTGTCGCTATATACGAGCGAGTGGCCCAAGGCAAGAAAAGGAATGACGCAGCCGATGGCATTCTCTTATCTCAATTCGCAGCTAGAGAAAGACGGAAGCTTCCAAACACACCACTGTCTGAAAATCTTCCTTGCTGGATACTGTTGAAATTTGTACCATATAGGGTGAGAAAGCATCCTCAAATAGCCAGCTGTCTGAAAGCCATCATACTAGAATGGCAGGATTTTAGAACATGGTGGAAAGATCCTATCACAACCGCGTGGAACGACGGACAGGCTCGCGGGTGTGACTGTGGAGTATTTGTTGCGAAGTGTGTTTTCTGTTACATCAAGCTTTGGAAGGAGTAATTGAAAGAGCCTTGTTTTATTATGAATAGGGGTTGTGGGGTGAGATTTTGTGAGCTACAGAGCTCGTTTACACGGTGGCGGTTGCGCTGACTAAGTTCCGTACCGTGCCTCGTGATAGTATGATATTCACATTTACTGCCATATGACACTCTGGTGATCTAGGGTTGGATATAGCACAGTAAAAATGAGCATGAAAACATATCCGAATGTTTACGTACGAAGATAAATCTCACCAAAGCCAAAGTGTAATTGCATCCCTCTCTTTGGGCAAGGGAACGACTGGTGGCAATCTGTCAGAATTTTGCCTTGAGCACAACGTATCTCATTAACTCCTCAACCCAAAGCTTTTAGAGACCTTCACGGGAACCCATTACATGGTACACAAATCTTCTAGTTGGTATCGTAATTGGCGAATTTGCAGGTAGATGCTTGACTGCATGCCGAGAAACAGTCCTCGATACTATTTTCTGAACTTTCTGTGAAAATGGTACCAGTAAGGGCGCTTCCATTTGTATCGTAGGTGATGTCCCATGTATCCCCGCGCGTGGTGTCCGTGACTGTTTTGCTTTCGCACTTGTTTCAATTGTCTCCGCTTTGGCTCTGGGCTGTGATGTCTTTGATCAAAACGACGCCAGGGCTGGGGCCTGACCCAGTAATGAGTCCAGCCACAAGGGTACAAGTTTTGTCCTTGATTACGTAGTTGGCGAATTTGCAGGTGGGATCGGAGCTGCATCGCTCAAGGCAATCATGAATGCTAGTCGCGGTAGCGGGTGTTTCAGTAGTCCCAGAAAGAGACGCACCAGCGGTGTCACATGTGATTTCCCAGTTGTCCTGACGTACACTGTCCGTAAGCGTTTCAGCCTTGCAGACCTCATCAGTGCTGCCGCCGCTACCCTGGCTATTCTTGAGCGTCATGTCTTGTATGGCCACATATCCCTCCAACTTCGGCTGTGCGACGGCGAAGGCGGAGAAAAGCGTGCAAGTCCCCGTGGAAATTTCCCAGTAGCCGGATTTGCAACCATCTACAGAACTGCACAGCCCGAGACACGCTCGAACCGAGTCCGTCTTTTGGATCATAGGCTGGCTGCCCGCAAGAACTGAGATGAAAGTGTCACATGTAATATCCCATTCATCGTGGCGATTGGTGTCAGTGACGGTGCTATCTGTGCAGACAACGCTTTGCACCGTGGTGGTTACCTTCTCAGTGGTGGTCTGCGTTTTCTTTGTCACGATGGTGGTGGTCGCAGTAACGAGGCTAACTTTTGGCGGAAGCGTAGTCGTGATGGTTTTTGTTTTCGTGATCGTCTTTTGCTTCGCGGTAGTTGTGCTCGGGTGAACTCCCAGGCAGCTGCAGGCGCTACTATACCGATCCGACCCATAGCAGGGGCTTGCGTATGGAGGGATAATGCTCGGGTGTATGGTGGTTGCTTTTGGGCCTTGGCTCGCTTGGGCACGCCTCTCGAGCTGTTTGGTTTCGTATTTCGTCGTCACATCCACCTCGGTAACGGTAGTCGCCTGGGTAATAAGCTTGGTCACAACGGTCGTACTTCGCAGCGTGGTGCTAGGGCCCTTAGTAACAGTGACAGTAGTCGTAATTGTTGTTGAAGGGGGGACAACGGTATAGCGTAGGAAGGACGAGCAATCAGCCAAGCGGGTAGATGTGTGCTTTTTGTCGCCGTATCCGTACGCGACGCCCGTCACAGCTCTTGCACAGGAATCCTTTTTCAATTAGTCACTGTGATCCAATAACAAAAGCGCTGCGCATGCGTATACGTACTGCGTGGCATTGTTGAGGCGGTTGATAGTATCCGTTTCGGGGTTGGGCTTGTCGAGCCCCATGGCCCACTTGTGGCGAGGTGCATACTGCAACATTGACAAAGCCCACGAGAGACAGAATCTGCAAGGTGAAGTCGAGGGGTTTCATGGTAAAGTGTGAATGCCAAGGCTGGTGGCACCCAAACCAGCATTATGGGCCACTGAGCAGTTATAATCTGTCACGTAGGGCTGGTCGCCAGGGGTCGCCAGCCAAACTAATAATGCTAAGCTTCAGCCATGCTCATTATGTGGGACAATAGAGCCAATGGAAGCGCAATTTGAATGTCTCTGTGTTCAGCCCTCGTGTTGTTTTCAGGCCATTAGCGCTAGTGCCACTAGTTTCTGCGCGGGTTGTGGAAATGACTTGTGTGACTACGTATAATTAGGCTAGATCATAAGACTCCCGGGCGTTCTGGACCAACTGAGGCGTAAAACTAGCCAACAAAGGAAGAGCTGAGATACAGACGTAAATCATGCAAGCATGCGGTTATTATTATTTGACTAAGGCATTTATAAAAACGCCATAATACTCGGAAATCATGCCTATTGTATCGACACAACTGAATATCGTGCGCCTTCTGAACTCGGGAATTGTCATGATGCGAGGTATTCAAGAATCAGGAACGGGGGAATGGCGGATTTGAGCCAAGGGTGCCAAAATGCGAATGCGCATTTGCGTGATTTCTGAACTGAAGATTTATTGAACCAGCTTTTATATAATCTCCAGAACTGTAGTGTCTTATAGAATACTATATCCAGTCTACTATTTCCTGTAATAATCTATTGGAGGTACCTCTCAATGTTCTGGCGGTCTCTTAGCGTACATTTTAGTACTTGGCAAAGGGCGAGAGTGAGCTTTGCAAATTCTCTGTAGAAGAAATGAAGCGTACGGAGCAACAGAGAGGAAGGGAAACAACGAATAAAAAAAGATAGAAAGAAAGAAGATAATGGAGGAAAACGCTCGAAGACGATGGCGCGGTCGACAGCGGAGACCCCAAAAGCAAGCTGGATTGGATATCGCGCATGAAGTTTCCTGCTCCTCTATCTCGACCGAAGAAATGGGGGATAAGAGCGGGGTGGAAACGGCGGCAGAGAGGAAGGGCATTGCTGGTCCCCAAAGAATGATAGGAACCCGTATCATTGAACTTCTCAAATGTGACGTTGGAGGTTGAGGCATTTTTAGGGATATCAAATTTGCGAGACGCGAACTATTCTCAACAGAATGATCCTCTGGATAATATTTATAAACCCTATCAAAAATTTGACTTTGTGGTGGTTCGTCTTGTGTTGAATAAATTCGTCTTAACCTGGGATGTTTCGTGTCCTGTAAAATGTATTTGGGACAAAGCCACTCTGGATCAGCGTTCATGGATGAGAGACATACCGAATTTTGCTACTTAGACTATGTCGTTGATAAATTAGGATGGTCGATCATTCACTTCACAATACAAAACCGTCGCTTCTTTACATGTAATCAGGTAGACGGTGGGTCAGTTGGCAGGGTGCTTTTGATCGAATTGGGCATGATGCCTTTCCCTGTGGCTATGTCTCCGCACAGCCAACGTCTCTTGTGGCGAGCCAGCCCTGTGGCTGAGTGCGACAGGCTACAATTCTGGGAAAGACCATCGTTGGCAAAAGAGTCACCAGCCCAAGGATTGTGTGTATTAGATTATATAATCAAATGCATCCACACTGGGGCAATTCACAAATTCAGAAGGATAATTGATTATGCGACACCTGGTGGCGATGGATCAACACATCGTCATACATTTCAGCAACCATGTTTTGACAAGGGTCACTTTGTTGCGGCAAAGCGGACCACCAAGTGTAACGCAGCTGGGGTGATTTTAGCCGCACGTCCTGGCTGGCATTACCTAGATTTTGTTTAGTTCGATCTGTCCACTCTGACGCCTGTTTGCACAGCCTGTTGTACCAGGCCGAAGTGGAAGTATTTGCATTCCTTCGCTCGTTAAGGTGGGGCTAATGGCTGTTGTGTGACAGAAGTGGGTAAACTCAGGCGCATGGCCTGGATGGTACATAAGCGCCGAGCAGAACAGGCTGACCTGTTGGCTCCTCAACCTCATCTTGACAGTTTCGCTCATCAAATATGGCGCAACAAGCTGTGGGAACGAATTGCCAATGTCCGAAACTGCTGGTGTCGAGATGGAACAATGGTATGGGCTTTGATGACTCCCCCACCCCGTAGTGCAAGTCGCTTACGATTCGCAGTCGCAAAAACATGGAATGACGAGGAGATGCGACCGCCGGCATTCCTTCAGTCGAGGGACAATCCCTTTGAGAACTCGCAAGTAACCCTAGTGTTCGTCACCGGCTTCCCTCCCGAGCAAAGTTCCGGCATTAACCATGTCCCAGCCGCACACGCGCCAGCACAGTTCGTAAATGCGGCTTCTGTCGCTCGAACTTCACCAATGTCTTCCAGATGCCGGAGCTCTGGTGGTCAGAATACAGCCGAAATTCCAATGGTTACTTTGGCTCCGACACGATGCGAGGCCAAAATGGCAGCATCACGTCGCAGAGTACGTTTTGTCCGGTTTGAAACACCTTTAGACTGAAGCTAACAGAGCGGGTAGCTGCGTGGTCGCGATTTCTCATCAAGCAGCTGTACGAGGATGAAGTGACCAAGAAGACGGAAAACCGCTGGTACGAGATCAACATGTTTACGCAGTGGATCGCATCCAACAACGAAACCATAATTTTACTTTTTGACGCGCCCCAGATCAACCCGCCGGTCGTTGTCAACGGCCACGCCGTCAACCGACCCAGCCCCAAACCCATCGACGTCATCCCGCTTTTCAAGGAGCCGGCGGCGGGCCGCGACGGCAAAGCGATGCGACTATCGCTGCTGCACCGGCCTGACGCGGACTCGCTCGGCGACGCCTTCTGGATCCATGCGCGCACGCTGGGCGAGGTGGCAGCGCTGCAGGATGGAGCGGTGTGGACGCTCCGCAACTACCTGCGCAACGTAGAGAAGTCTCGCAACCTGGGCGAGAAGCCGGTGCCTGACTACGACCGCCTGTACGAGCTACTGCGGCACGCCGTGCACATCTCCGAGACGCTCGACGTGGCCGTCAAGTCGGCGGGGGCTATGGTGCAGCAGCACCAGGAGTACATGGCCGATGCCGCCAACGACGACGACAACGACGTGGACAGCAAGGCCAAAAAGGCGGCGTCCAAGAGGGTGCGCCAGCGGCTGCTAGCCTTAGAGCATGTGCTCGACAGCCTGCGGGCCCGGGCGGCGTCCAACAAGGAGCGGCTGCTCAACGAGATCCAGCTCTCGTTCAACGCCGTCTCGCAGTTCGACTCCAAGGTGACGCTAGATGATAGCAAGGCCATGAAGGCCATTGCCTTCCTGACCATGGCTTTCCTGCCAGCCACCTTCATCTGCGCCATCTTCAGCATGTCCTTCTTCAACTACGACGCCGACTCCGACGAGTGGAACATGTCGCGCAAGATATGGGTCTACTGGGCCTTTGCGCTGCCCGTCACGGCCCTCACGGTGCTGGCCGGCTGGGTCTGGTTGAGCTGGCACACTGTGAACTGGAAGCCGCGGAAGTTGGTTTTTGGAAAGGCATAGATAGCCCTTTTTTTCTTCCGGTGTTGATCTTGTACAGATATAATTGTATACGCATGTTCTTTTAATGGCGTTTGGGTAGTCTTGGGTCGTGGTTGAACGTAGAAATCCACAGCATTAGTGTTGGTATTGGTGATGGCAGTTGATGGTTCAGCCACTAGCTCTAAGGAATATGCGTTATATAGACTCTACTGCACAGCTCAGTTCTGTTTATTCGCTACAATATCTCTCCTTGTTCCCTTTTGTTGCGCGAGTGCGGTAGATGATAGATCTCGCCACTCACTGGTCGAAATCACGAAACACGGCAGCAGTGCCTTGAGCATCTTCTCTCGCCTCCGGCTGAACAAGTGCAAGATTCGCACATCGATTCGCACATGCCCAACAGTGGAAAAGACGGAAAGTCCCACTCGGCTAATACTCAGGCGACGGAACAGCAATAAGATCAATCCGGTCCTCAGTGGACGCAGCGGTCGCGGGGTCCACCATTCTCAGGGTCATTCCGCCCGTCGGGATCCCCCCGCCCGACACCCTGAAGCTTGTGCGCGCCGAGCCCTCAACGACGCAACTCACGGCCAACCCCTGGCGAGGCGGGTCGCACTTCACGTAGTAAGATACAGAAGAGGGATTATTTAACATGTTGGAAGTTGCAGCACCCAGATAGCCCACATACCGCGCAGCTATCTTATCAGCGGAAATGTACATGTTTTGGTATCCAGCCACCATGAGCCGATTTGTACCAGCTTCGAGAGTTAGCTGGTAGAACTGCCCCTTGGGCCAGGTCGGCTCCTGATTTAGGAATAAGAGGTTGGTGGGAGGGGCGACAGAGAGGATAGTCCAGCCGCTATAGGTCCCTGCGCTGTTGGCGATGGCCCTATCATTGCCCGCACTCTTTAGGTAGAACGTGGGGAGGAGGGGATGGAGGTCGCTTGTGGTTGTGGGAGAGGTCGTGGTAGTGGGGGTGTCATCTGTGAGGAAGCTAGTTATTGATGACGATACAGATATGGGTGATATTGTGTCAGTAGATGAAGGCGGCGCGGTAGTAGGGGTGATAGTTGATTCGGGGGCAGTAGCCGATTCTGAGGATGCAGTTGGTTCAGATGAGGTGATGACTGGTTCAGAAGATGAATCATAGATAACAGTTGATTCGGAGGCAGTAGCTGGTTCTGAATATGCGCTTGGTCCAGATGAGCTGGTGGTTGGTTCAGAGGATGGCCCAGAGATAATAGCTGATTCGGAGGTAGGAGCTGCTTCTGCGGACGTAGTTGGTTCAGGATCGATATTTGATTGGGAAGTAGAAGGTAATTCTGAGGATGCAATTGGCTCAGATGAGCTGGTAGCTGATTCAGGGATAATAGTTGATTCGGAGGTAGAAGGTAATTCCGGGGATGCAGTCGGTTCAGATGAGCTGGTGGCTGGTTCAGAGATAATAGTTGATTCGGAGGTAGAAGCTGGTTCTGAGTATACGCTTGGTTCAGATGAGCCGGTGGTTGATCCAGAGATAATACTTGGTTCGGAGATGGAAGCTGCTTCTGAGGATGTAGTTGACTCAGAGGCTGTGGTTGATTCGGGGGATAATTCAGAGATAATAGTTGATTCGGAGGTAGCAGCTGCTTCTGGGGATGTAGTTGGTTCGGAGTTGGTATTTAATTGAGATGTAGCGGTTGAGGAATCCGCAGTGGCAAGTGTTGATGTATCTGCTACGCTTGTCGCGGGGACATTGGGGGCCGAAGTTGATGAGGTGATTGGAGTCAGATCCGAAATGGATTCGGACATGGTAGACGTAATTGTTGAGCTTGTTGGCTCATTGGAATCGCCTGGCAAAGAGGTGGTGGTAGTCGAAGTCAAGAAGATGCTGTCGGTTGTACTTGACAAGCTGCTGCTAGACTCAACGTTGCCACCACTTGTTTGCGCATTGCTAGACGCGGCCAGTGATTCAGCAGAAGATTGCGTCTCGGAGGAACTGGTTGGTGCTGTGGTGCTTGTGATTTCTGTAGCGACCGTGCTGGTTGGCAGAGATGCGGAAGTGGGTGCGTCGGTATTTATTCTTGTTGTTGATTCGGCTGCGCTTCCACTCGAAGGCAAAATCCGAGAGTGTGGTGTGCACTGCCGTGAGGCATAGCTCTCGTGCAATAGTACAATCGCCGCGGTCAGGACGTAGGTCAGCTTCATCTTCGCCAGCAACGCTTAGATTGGCACGTTGGATCAAAGATACAAAAGGTAGGAATTCTCGAATTAAGAACAAATGGAAATAGGGGACATTGGTGATTTAGCTTGCTTTTTTTTCAATGGTCTAGAACATGTCATCATGCGATTGTTGACAGATCAAATCCAGGACGTGGGGCGCTCTAAAACTATCTAGCAGCGCCACCAATAGTGTTCCAAGCACGAACTATTGCCCATTAGTGCTGGAAAAAACGCGGTACGAGCTCCTGCACCATATTCAATGAACTCCCACTTGGTAGCTGTTGTCCGTGCTCACAATTGTGCGCCGTTATGACACATGCTAAGCCTCGGAATCAAGCAGTATGAAATGCGAATTTCCTGACATAGAATCTCACAATCTTAAAGAACTATCTTGATTGATGAGTTCAACAAATCCATTCCTTGTTAGTGCAGAAGCTGCTATCAAGATGAAGATGTCTAATGACGGGTGGGGCATAAATATCTTGGCCCAGGCATGCACCATAATGGCAATCTACATCATGGCTATGTTAGCACAGTTTTTTTTTCTGGGCAATTCCTTCACTTCGAACTAAAGCTGAGCTACCCCGAAGGCCGCACTACTAAATTGAGCAAGTGCAGGATATTTTGCAAGTTCGCGGTTTGGGTGACAACTTTGGGCATCATGGCACACAGCTACAAAATCATTTTTGACATTAGGAACTGGATGGAACAATCTGGTTGGATGAAAATGGAAGATGGCCAAAATCCTGAAAAGGATATCGAGAGTCTTGGTCAAGTTGCTCCTTTAATTGCACTTGCCGCAATTGAATTTGTCATATGGGAAAGATGGTCCGGCCGGAGAAAGCAAAATCTCCTGAACCAAAGACGATAGGGGATAAGGAGGAAGAAGGAATCGAGTTGGGCGAAAGATATAGATGAGGATGTGGCGTTGGCCAAAACGTCGCATAGGAGAAGGCTTGGTTGGGGATGTGCCCCGACTTAAAATTGGCGAATTGGAATGATGACGGAGCTGAAACTCTGTGATGGGCAGACGGATAAAAGTGGGGAATTATGAAATAGATATAAACCGAGGCGTTTGCAAGGCACGAATACCTCGTGGGTTGTTACTGGCAATTGATATGTGTTGTTGCAAAGTTTCAGCAATCTTCGTGTGGCAATCTAGAGTATTTTCTCAGAAAGAAACCAATTAAAAATAGAAAAGAATTATATGAATTGAAAAAGCGAATATATAAGGTTTTTAACGTAAGAAGGTTCTTGTTTTAAAGATGATAATTAATGATATATTAATTCTTAAAATAAATATTGTACCCTGTGATTGCCGCAGCACTATTTGTGGTGCTGAGGTAGTGCAATTGACCGGTACGGCCAAAGGTTTGGTGGGGTAAATCGCAGTCAGGGGGATTGGACGATAGCGCACACCTGTACCTCGCCTATTGCAGCAGCCTACCACTATAACGGCCACAGCTATGAAATGTTATTTATGTTGATTAAAACCATTTAAAATAAATTAACTGGGTTTTTATACCATCTCATAATATAATAGCATTAATTATATATAGTTTAAATGATGATGTTTGTTACATATTGAAAATGCAATTACTACAGTGGACATGTCTTCTATGCCCCTACTCTAGGGTAACGCAGCAAGTCAGCGCTTCAACACGTGTCCCTACCAGCACAATGGACGGCTTCAGTTGAGCTTCGTCCAGCGCAGACCACATCCATCACCAGTCACTCATTTTTTTTTCAGTTCGGGTTTTTTTCGATTTCTTTCCTAGCGTCAAACATGTCCCCCTCCCCTGATCCGCCCAAGGCATCGGGCGACAAGCCTCAGGCCGATACTGCCGCCTCGAGCACAGCCACCAGCGGCGGCGGCAGCCCGTCGATGCTCAAGGGCGCCTCGCTGCTCATCATTCTCCAGCTCGCATCGCGCCTCATCACCTTTATCGCTAACCAGCTGCTGCTGCGCTTCCTCACCGCCCCGCTGCTAGGTCTGTCCACCCAGCTCGAAGTCTACTACCTTTCGGTGCTCTTCTTTGCCCGCGAGAGCTTGCGCGTTGCCATCCAACGCCAAGGCACCGTCGAGAATGAGGCTCAAGGCAAGGGCGGCAAGAAGGCGAGCCAGGCCAACGAGAGCCAGGCTGTCGTCAACCTGGGATACCTCGCCATCTTTTTGGGAAGCTTTGTGAGCCTGGGCCTGGGCTGGATGTACCTCGCTTATGCCGACGAAGCCACGCTCAACACGCCGTACCTGGTCAAGTCGCTCTATCTCTACGGTCTCGCCGCCATGGTCGAGCTGCTCTCGGAGCCCTGCTTTGTGCTCATGCAAGTGCGCCTTCAATTCGGAACTCGTGCCCGGGCCGAGTCCGTTGCCACCTTTTGCCGGTGTGCCGTTGTTTTTGGCTCTGCCGTGTGGGCGTCCAGGCGACAGCTCGACATTGGCGTCCTGCCCTTCTCCCTTGGCACTTTGACGTACGGCTTCGCCCTGGTCTTCGTCTACGTCATCTCGGGCTACCGCCTCGCCTCGTCCGAAGGGTTTTCCATTTTCCCCAAGCCGATTGCGGCGGGCGACTCCCGCTTCTGGGGCTCGCTGTTCGACAGAGCCACCATGAGCCTCGCCGGCAGCATGATGGCTCAGAGCGTCGTCAAGCACGTGCTCACCCAGGGCGATACCTTTCTCGTTTCCCTGCTCGCCAACGCAGAAGTTCAGGGCGCATACGCACTAGCCAACAACTACGGAGGTCTCTTGGCCCGTCTGCTCTTCCAGCCCGTCGAGGAGAGCAGCCGCAGCTACTTTTCCCGCTTGCTTGCGTCCGAGGTGGAAACGCCTGCTGTAGCAAGCGACAAGAAGACCCCTGCGCAGCCTTCACCGGCTGTTAAAGAGGCGAAGCAGAACCTCCGAACACTCCTGAGGCTCTATGTACTTCTTTCGGCCATTATCATCAACATTGGCCCGTTTGCTGCTCCCTCTCTGCTCGCAATTGTCGCCGGCAAGCGTTGGGCGGGCTCTGGTGCCGGTGATGTGCTTGCGGCGTACTGCTTCTACATTCCCTTCCTTGCCCTCAATGGCTTGACCGAATCTTTTGTCGCCTCTGTGGCAACCGAGGCCGAGGTTCATACTCAGTCTGTATGGATGGGTGCCTTTTCCGTCGCTTTTGGTGCATCGGCATTTGTCTTGATGAGAGTCTTCCCTCTTGGCGCCATTGGCCTGGTGGCTGCCAACATGATCAACATGTTCTGTCGCATTATCTGGAGTGGCTACTTTATTAATCGCTTCTTCAAGAAACACGGCACAAGCTTTGGATTTAAATCACTGCTACCTGACAACGTCACAAGCCTATCAGCACCCACTGTAGCAATTCTTCTGAGGCAGCTCAAGGTTCACGAGGGCGCAGAGGACCAGCCTATCAAGACGTTGGTAAAAGTCGCCGCTCCGACAGTTCCTGTTCTGCTTCTCATGTACGTATTACAACAAATCCGACATCAAACTAATCCTTGCCATCTCTAACCGTTGCTTTTTTGTAGCCTATTCTTCGAGCGCCGTTTTATCCTCGAGTGCCTTCAGTACGTCCGCGGCCGCAAAGCCGCTCAAAAATGATCTTTTCGCGTCCGTAGAAAAAAGAAAATACTCTCATAAATTCTTTAATCAAAAGTAATCTTGGTCGACTTCTGGTTCATGTCGACGTCCTTGAAGAAGGCACCGTACATGTCGTGCGTCTTCTTCTTGACAGTGGTGCCGAACTTGAGGAGATCCTCGGGCACGGGCTGGTTGGCGCCCCTGAGAATGTTGACGAGGCTGTTACGTTGTCAGTATAACTGCAGTCATATTATGTGCTTTAAGCTGGAGGTACTCACGATCCAGAGTGGGCCTTGTCTTGAACTGTGAACATGGTAATGGCCTCGCCAGTCTTGCCGGCACGACCAGTTCGTCCGATACGGTGGACGTAGTCTTCAATGGTTAGGGGGAACTAAAAGTGGGACGTTAGATGATGCTTCATGTTAGATCCAGAGCAGTTGACATACCGTAACGTTGATAACCAGCTTGACTTCGGGGATATCGAGACCTCGGGCAGCGACATCGGTAGCGACCAGCACCGGTGTGGCGCCAGACTTGAAAGCCTCCAGACTCCTTGTTCGCTGCTCCTGCTTGAGATCACCGTGAATACCGCCGACGCGGACACCCTTGCGTGCCAGGAAGCCCTCAACACGGGTGGCCTCCTTCTTGTACAGACAGAAGACCAGGATTCGGTCGTTCTTCTGCTTGCCCTGCTGGTGCTCCTTGAGAATCTGCAGGAGACGGAACTCCTTGTCCCTGGGCTCGACAACCTCGACCTTCTGCGTGATGCGGGTGTTGGCCTGGAGCTCCACAGCGCCGCTGGCAGTCTCCTTGCCGGCGGAGCCAATGGTGATCTTGACGGGGTTGACCATGAAGGTCGAGGCGAGAGACTGCACCGACGCGGGCCATGTGGCGGTGAACATGAGAGTCTGGCGCTGCTCGCGGGGGGGGCAGTCGCCGAGAATCAGCTTAATGTCCTCCTCGAAACCCTTGTCAAGCATGCGATCGGCCTCGTCGAGAACGGCAAACTTGGCGCCGCTGAGGTCGACGGTGCCGTCGGACATGAAGTCCTTGAGACGACCGGGAGTGGCGACAATGATGTCGGCGCCGCGTCGCAGCAGGGCGCGCTGGTCGTCCTTGGAAGCGCCACCGTACAAGCAGATGCACTTCAGGCCGACAATGGCGGCCACGCGCTCAAGCTGCTCCTGGGTTTGCATGGCGAGCTCTCGAGTGGGCGACACGATGACGGCCTTGATGCCCTTCTTGCCAATGGCCAACACGGCCTCAACGCAGGGGAGAGCAAAGGCCATGGTCTTTCCTGAACCGGTCTCGGCGATTCCGATGACGTCGCGAGAGGAGAGGGTAAAGGGCCATGATGCGGACTGGATCGGGGTGGGAGCCTTGTAGTTGGCAAAGGGCGAAGGCTTCCTCTCGAGGAGGTTGGTAGCGGGAAGGTGGAAGAACTCGAGGATGGGGCGGAGGGTGACCTTATCGCTGGCGGTGTCGGTGATTGTGATTTCGTTCTTGGTCATGAAGGCGTCGATTTCGGATTGGGGAACATCGGACAGGCTCATGGTCTGGACGTAGGGGCCTGTGGATGTGCCATTGGCCTCGCCGTTGGACTCGGAGACCTTGGACTTCTTGTCCTTCTTGGACTTCTTCTCCTTGGGCGCATCCTCGACAGCGTCGCCGTTCTGCTGCTCCTCGGCCTTATCCTCAACCTCAGCCTCGGTATCCTTGGCCTTCTTCTCCTTCTTAGCCTTCTTCTTGGCCTTCTTGATCTCCTTCTCGGTGAGCTGCTCCGTCTCAGCCTCGGCCTTGTCAGCAGCGTCCTCGGCAGGAGAGTCAGTCTCCTCCTCAGTCTTGCGCTTCTTCTCCTTCTTCTCCTTCTTCTTCTCCTTGCGCTCCTTCTTTTCCTTCTTCAGGCGAGCCTTCTCGGCGGCGGCATCAGCGTCGGCGTCGATCTTGGTCTTCTTGGCGGGCCGGTCCTCGCTCTCGGCGAGGCGCTTTGTCGCAGCCATCTTGGGAGTAGATTGCAGTTATCAATGCGATTGAGCCGGTAGCAGGTTGCGATTGGGGAGTCGCAAATCGAGGTATCAACAAGATGCGCCCGGGGAAAAGTGGCTGGGGTCGAGAAGCAAAATTCCTAGCAGCTGGTGGGATGTTTCGCAGTTTTTTTTCCGAGCAAAAAAAATCGTTATCTTATCGATAAGGCCGTTTGCCATGGCTTCCTATTTGGGACAGAGTATTTTTTTTCTTCCCCGGGCCGACCCACCCGATTCCCCCAAACGATTCAGATGGCAGGTACGTACTGGGATCTCCATAGCTTGGCTTTATGCTGTACCTGTGCTATTGTTCTTCTCTCCTCTGTTTCCACCACGACGATGCACAGTGAAATGTCAATCATCGAACCAACCGACTTTGGAATGGCTTCGTTCCTGTCTTCCGTGTCCCTGCTCTAGCGCCTCGCTTCTCCCACCGTCCGGGAGGTCCATCTGACGCTACACACTGGTGGCTCTAGGGCACAGCATCAGTAAGCAGAAATAACGCTGGTGTCAACAATAGACCGGTAGACAATGGCGAGCCTGCCACGTCGTCCTGTCACCCGGACTGTCCCATTGCTTTAAAGGCGCTCGCCCGATCTCGACCTGACGCAGCTTCAGGCTTCCGCAATGGTTCTACCCCCTGGTCTTATCGTCCACTGAGCTGCAGGTCGCCCGCCCCCAACCGTTCTCAATCCACGCCAAAGGCCCAATTGCCAACAGGCTGCTGCAGGCCTCAAGCATCGGTACTGCACCATGCCAATATTCAGACTTGTGTCTCGCTCTGGGTGGCCCGACCTGGCCCAAGCGACCCCTCCTCGCCTCCGCATCCTGCTGCCGGCATGTCGACCGGTCAAGTCGTGAACCCGGGCTGATCAGCGGCGTTCCCCATGAGCAAGTTGCTCCAGGTCGTTTCGCCGTCTTTCATTGGGCCCATCCGTCTTGTCCTGCCGCCCACCGCGTCGGGCCGTCAGCAATGGCCAGCTTGACAGGTCGCGCACACATGTCGCGCCATCCATCGCATTGCTCCGCAGTTGCGCATTCATCCGTCCCTCTCTGCCTGACGCGTGCGCCATGGCATACAAGTGTATGCGAGATCCCCCAGTATCATGGGCCCCTCCGTAATTTGTCTCAACGATCCCTCTTTGGTCCCGTCATTTTCGCCTCATTCTCAAGAACCGGTTCCTGAATGGACGACGCATCAGCTCTTTGCCCGACCCAGGGCCGCCCGGACCTCTACGGCATTGGTATCAGAAGCGCCTTTTACACCCAATGGCTGGGCGCCGTTCTCGTCGAGTACTTTGAGGAGGATGATCTGCCTGATGTGCGTTTCCTAGGCGTCTTCCTGTCTGCGGCCTCAACTACGAGTCTCATCATCAATGTGGCTAGTAATAAGCTTGAGACATTGGACATCTACATCATGCTGTTGCTCTCAATTGGCATGTTCTTTTTCCTCATTCCCCTCCATGTATGGCGCATCATCACACGCTGCAACCCCAACCTCGATCCATTCCGGATTTCCAAAGAGCACCATGGTCTAGTTTACCAAATGTCGACAATCGCCCTCCTTGTCGCCAATTCGAGTGTCGCCATTTGGTTCTACACCAACTATCTACCCAAGTTAAACCAAAAGTGTCGGCAGTATGCTTTTGTGTTTGGCAAGACAGACATCAAGTCCAAGCCGTATATTGCTTTTACTGCGTGTTTCTACATTTCGATTCTTGTCATTGGTGTAATTACGCTTTTCTTCCGCACATGTTGCATGCACGCCAAGGTAGACTATAGGCAATGGAGCAGAGTGAGGTAAGAACTGCACCAATCTTGCCTTGTCATCGAGAGTCATACTAACAGAACGTTTAGGAGGTCTCACCTTAGCCTCCTGCATGAGGCCCGCACACTATGTGGGCTAGGTGTCTTTGCCGTCTTGGTCGCTGCCATCGAGCTTGTCATCAATTGGAATCAGATTGATGGCATCAGTGATTTTACAACGTCAGCCCAGCTCATACCGTTCATTTTGAGTGTTGCCATGGTGTTGCGCGTTTGGGTGATCCACCAGGTTACCAGGTCAGGCTCTCCCGTACCAGAGTCGGGCTCGAGCGGTTCAAGCCGCAGTCACTATCGAAGGCAAGAGATGGAGGATGCTGAGATATATGATGACGTCCCGTACCCTACGCGGACATATCATCGGTAATCGGATTATTTATATGGTCACTTTAGGGTATTGATGGACATGGAAATTAGCATAGTGATGGATATAATATCGTAATGTTTAGGATTTGGATAACCTAAAGCGTCGCCTGTACAATGCTCTCAAGTTCAACCTGGCAAGTGAATAGTAATTTTCTTTGTTCGTACACGTGCCCTTCTATTGAGGTCAGTCATGTCACAAATGAGTTTGTCTCATCGATATATGTTATGGCCCGCAGGCCCATCTATTGTTTATAAAAGACATAATATGATCTGTGCTGCAAACTAGTTAAACATATAAGAAAATCCGATTTGAAAATTCCAACTACCCAATAAAACCCCCCTTAGGCTGCGAGTCCTCCATAAAGCACATGCCAAGACGCTCCTGAGCCAGGACTGTCAGTCCAGACGCGTACATGCTTCCCCACTTTCTCGGGGCGCCTGTGATTCCCAACTGCTCTAAACGAGGGAACTGTGATAGATCTCTGTCTATAATGGCCGACCGGGAAAACTGGTGGTGGAATCGACCACCGGCTACAACCTCTTGCCCAGATTGATCGTCCAAGGGACGAAGCCAATTTCCAAACCCTGTAAAATTTGAATGTTGGGCCTGATAGCGCAGGCGAGAAAAGGAAGGAGAACTTTGGCTTGCCAAAGTCCTGAGCGTCTCCAAATCGCTGCTTTCGATGGGCTGAGTGTCGTCGCCAACCCTCACGTGTCCTTGCAGCTCAATTTCCCTACAGAGGAAGTGTACCAGGGTTGTCAAGTTGACCTCGAGAACCAACACATCCATGTAGTGAGCCTCTACCGTCGGCTGGTGCTGAATTTGATCGATATCAAGGATCTCGCCCTCGGACGTGACGAAGATTGAGGTGCGTTGGCTGCAGATTGTTGGTGAAGCTTTGATTCCGTTCAATAAGAAACCAAGGGTGTTTCCTTCTAATGAGCCCTGTTTATCCGTAGTCAAGGAAATAATGGTAGAAATGATAGAATGCTCAAGTGGTGATGATAAGCTCGAAAATGCGCAGTCACACTTCCGGTGATGATTGCCGCTGTGCTTGGAATCTTTTACCACGGGAGAATGGTTGAATTCTGACTTGTTGACAAGCTGCGATTTGGTCGCTTCTGGAAATTCCACGCGTGGAAATGTACGCTTCCTTGGATGCCGCCATGGTGCGGCGATCTGCTCATCTAGCTTGGCCCCATGGGAAAGCAACATTGGTATCATGGCTGTTGAGTCGTGGTGCAGGGAAGCCGAACGGTTCGATCGAATTCGAGTAGTCTTGCCGACGGAGAACGAGTCCCAGAGAAGCTGCGATGCAATGTCAGGTCCCCCTTGTCCAATGACCACTTCACAGAACCAGCGCATCTTGGGGTCGGCCGCCACCAGTGAGAGGAAACAAGGATGGGGATTATAGTCGTCGAAGAAAATGCCGTGGTTGGACATGTTGTAGCTCGTATGCAGCAGTGAAACGGCATCATCCGTTGGCTGTTGGGATTCATCCACATCGAGGTATCTAGATAGTGCTTCGAGGGTATAATCCACATGCAGCCCGAGCCAGGGAGTATCTGAATCTCCGTTTGAGTCCTCATAGCGGGCTCGACACAAGTGGCCTTTCAGCAACGCCAAATGGAGCTCCTGGGGCTTGGAAGTGTCCCATTTTCGAATTCGGATCCCAGCCTCCTTGTCCATGAGGAAATCGACTGCTGTTCGGTGGATGAAACTGACGTATTGGTCATGCCCGTTCGGATAAACTTGGAGCAGTCCAGCGCATTTTGCAATGACATCCCCCGTCACCTTATCGCAAGACTGTTTTATTTCATCCTTGTGGCTTTCGGTGATTGGTTCTTCCAAATCAAGCAACCTGGTCTGGATCCCATCGTCTTGAGCTGCCATTATCTGAACTGGCGCAAGCGCACTTCGAGTACCAGGTGACGTTTCCCAGGTGAGAACCATGTTCAAGTATCGAGCTGCTTCCTCACGATGAACGGTCTCGCCTTCATTGCGTCTGGTCCATATTTCTTCATAAAGATCTTCAAGCGTCTCCGGGAGTAATTCCAGTCGTTGAAAAAGCTCGTCATCGTCTTCATTTTTCATTCCGTCCTGGAAGCTTGAGATTGCAAGTGAAAGCCACAAGAAGACACCGTCAGCCTTGCGAAGCAACGTGGTGGTGACTTTTTGTTTCCTCTGTTCAGAAAGAGAATTCGTCGGTTTCGATTCATCCAGTCTCGCCATGACATAGGCTTCCATGTCAGCGCGTGTTAACTCGTGTAGTTTGAGACGAGGACAAGCGGAAAGTGTCTTCTCGAAGACATCTTCCGGACGGCTAGAGATGCAGACCTTGACGCTCTCTAGGCGCAAAAGCCTTCCCAGAATCGCCAAGAACCCTTCTATCGCGTGAGGGCCTGTGACTTCGTCAAGTCCATCAATAAAGAAGCAGATGGGCTTTGAGTACACTTTTAGCGTTTTGAAAAATGTCTCTTCCAACTCGTCGGCAGACCAATCAGCATCGGAATCCTTCAATAGATATGTCTTGTTTTCACTTAGAATCTGGGAAGCCAGTTGGTCATCCTGGATGGCCAGCTGATACATTAATGAGCACAGCAACCCTTTGAGACTGCTCTGCATCTCTTCCCCGATCTTCCAGAAAAAGTGTTTTAGAATAGTCGCCTCTGGTGTCCAGACTCGTAGTGCTGCGAGTGTTTCTTCGTGTTCGATCAGGAACTTGAAAAGAGTGCTTTTGCCGGACCCGGGCTTTCCGCTGATCCAGTATGGCTCAGACGTCTCGGGCGATTCGAGCCAGCTCACAAAATCACCCCACGCCCTGTTGACATCGTCGTGTTCCCTGCCAGAGTCTTCGGTTCGCGATTGGTTGAATACTCGGGCCCAGGTCTTTTCGTGGGACTTTTCAATACCATCATATCGCGCGTTCATACGCGGGTATTTGAAGCTGTCGAGAAACAGATCGCTCTGGCTCTGTGATACATCGGTCAAGCCCATCTTTTCGATGTCATTCGAAATTTGAATATCGACGACATTAGGCGTTTTCGCAGCTGGTGTGGTTGAATGGCCTTGGTTATGTTCATGTTGGAATTCGATTAATTTGGAAACCGTCACAAAATTTCCTGCGTATTGAGTGGCAAAATACTGCAGTTCTGTGGACACGCTTTCAAACTGAGAACTTTGGATGAGATCCCTAGCATCATTGCGCATACTGTAGAGGCAAGATTAGCACACGATGGCTGCAAATAAATCATAGGCGTCTTACTTTGGGTCAACGAGAACGCGTGTGTTCATAGTAGCTTTATGCCTTTCCAACGTTTTTTCAATCTCGTCAATCCTCCCCTTTCTCCATCGAACTTTGAGTGCTGCTTTGAATGAGCTCCACCAGTGGTTCTTTGCTGAAGTTGCTGGGAGGCCACGGATTAACTTTTGGAGCTTTAAAGATATGCCGACACATTCTTGAGCAATCGTATACAGTTCAACGGAAGTCGGTGAGTTTGGTGTCAGGTTTTGTCGTCGAATCTCCGCGGAAGCATCGCTCATGCGGGTTGCTTCCGTTCTCAGCTCGTCAATCGCTGTCGGCTGTCCATCGTGGAAGGCCTTACACGTAGATATGATCTTGCCCGCAGCTTCAATAACTTGCATGGTGTTGTAGGCGATACCTATCGCCTCGAACCCAGACATGGTGATAAAAAGTCAAAGAGGCGGTCTACCTCAAAGAAGTTGGACCAAGTTTGTTAGCAGAACACTGTGCAATTTTGAAGTGTTCTTGAGATTTAAATCCAGGTCAAACGAGTTTGGGTGCTGTTGGGATGTGTTTGCTTTAAAAGCCTGAGGCCCATACAAAGGACCGAGATAGAACCGGCAGATCGAGATGAACGCAAGCACTATGGGAGAACAGCCTGCATTTGTCAAAGCCGACGTGTTTGCTAGTATCAGGCTACAAGAGCCCAATCATCACGTGTCATGGTAGATGTGGCCTACTTTATGAAAGTGACGGGATGAGGCCTTGCCTCCAAGCCTCATTTTTATGCATACCAAGCCAGCGTTCAAACATGGCGGTGTATTCTGTGAGTGCGACGCCAAAGGCCTGACTTACAGCACAAGTGCGTGGTTGCTGGGCAAGGTCCCACGTGTTCACAATGCTTGTCAATACAGAGGCTAGCCACTAGAAAGTGGACATTTTTCATCTGAGACCTGGTGAATATTCATGACAGCCAGATGCCACCGTAGACAAGCATGGATCATTTTTTTCAGAGATCGACGTCGCGAGGATAAGTGTGTCGAGTAAATGGCAAGCGAACAAATGAAACCAAAGTGGTGTCATGCCCAAATAAGCTGTCAGAAATCGAAAACGGGCGACTGAGTGTCAAATGCGCCACGTCGTGTAGCATGCGCGCAGCTTTTCAGTCTCACGGATGATTAATCTATATCTAACGAATGTATCTTGACATGCATCCACGCGCGAGCATGTAGCCATGAGCGTGATGGGCGGATGATGTCTCGGTAGTAGCTCCTGAGTGATATTTGCCCATTTGTTCTCCAACAGAAGTCACGGAAAGGTATGTAACGGTGGATAGCCCATGTACGCTGGCCGATTAAAAGCCCTGCGGAAGCATCTGACGACACTAATCACCGCTAGTATCGACAAACAGGTGGTTAATCGAACGGTACAAGGTGAGAGACGGGCAGGAAATCGACATCGCCAGTTGTATTGGGTTGCCCTTGGGTACCCAAGCCCAGGAGATACAAATGTGCCTGCTTTGGGTACCCATGCATGCCCTAGAGGATGTCTTGCGGCTGCCAACGAGCCCGCCATCGCACATGTCAGCCAAAAGCGCGAGAGCAGGCTTGCGAAGGCGCCCACCTTTCCCCGAGAACGCCTCTTAAATGTGACGTGGGCTCAGATTCGTCACTGCCGGCTTCGCACCCCACTCTCATCGCGCTTCGAGCCAGTCTGTCACCCACACATTCCCATCCAGCTGCCAATCATGATTCGCGCGAGCCATGCCTGCTGTCCAGAAAGAATGTGCCGGCGTCTTGCGCCATCCACGGTCACGAAAAAAGCAAAACTGGGGCCCTGGCCCATCGGGGACAAGACTCACAAGGCCCGACGATGGAGGGGTTAGCTAGGAAGGCAAACCGGCTACCCGGCCAGAGTCTCCATCGAGCTAACTGATCGACCACTAGAACGGGTAAGCCCGAAGCATAGAGTCCTGGTAGACGCGTTGATTGAGATGAGATGTCCATCACTCATGGGTGAAGCGATTGAGCGTGCTGATACATGCAAAGGCAGCTATCACCAACAGCGCCAAGCAAAGGGCCTCCACCCTGGCTGCTTCACAAATCCTGCTTGTTCCCGCGTGATTCTCTCCCCCCCGCACGAGCCCCTTGCGGACTGAAAAGAAAGGCTGTTGGTTCGCCATGCAAAGTGCAGCCAACCAACCAACAAAGCCCCGCCCTGATACAACGGATTTGGCTAGGTTTATTTCTGCTGCTGCTGCCAGTCCGCCCAGGTCGAGAGATCTGCACTGGAAAAAGGAATTTGGAGCACACGAGAGGCTCGGCCATCCCGAGAATGGTCGGGACCGCCATCAAGCAGGGAGTCTCTGGTTGATGTTGAGAGCAGCGCGAGCAGTATATCAGGAAGTTTTAGTCGAGTAGAGTAATAATAGTTCGAGCTTACGTGTAGATCGGGAGTTCTCGATGGATTAAAGCTGCAGATAGACTTTAACAGAGCAGGCCCCATCCCTCATCGGATACCGGCATTCACTTGAATGTTGAGGGCGTCTGCAAGATGCCTGATCCATGCTCATGCCATGAAGCCCTAGACAATCACCGTTTCCTATCGGCTGCCAAGAAAATCAAGCGCCACTACCCGTCACCCGTCGCTCATCTCAGGTTAGATCGCATTTAAGGCGAGGTTATTCGGAGCAACCCCGACAGCTGCACGATAGTTGTAAGCAGAGTGGGCGCCAATAGCAGCGGCAAGATTCCACTCCTTGCACTATTTGGCGGTTGATGGCCACCTGAGGCCGATTGAAAGAAGCAAAAAGGCCTCGTATTCCTGCACTCTCTGTTTCACAGATAGCAGAGAGGCGCCATTGTTTCATCCCAGCTAGCATCCAACAACAGCGCTTACCCAGCGATCGGTTGCCTTGCCCATCACGTGCGCGTTCAACAGCCGCAAGTATAAGAGCCAACACTTGTTCATGCCCAACTGCTTGCAATTCGTAAATCATCTCCCCTCAACAAAAGCGACAACGAAAGCAAAGGACCAAGAAGCTCTCTCTGCAGCAGCTCTGCCAATCTCCCCCGAGACCATCCTTCTCCTCATCCTCCTCCGCCTCCTTCTCCTTCTCCACCTGCCCTCTTCTCAATCACTTCAAGACGTGACGTAACCATCGCCATGTCTTATGCCCAGGGCTCCATTTCCCGTAAGAGAAGATCCACCACCACGCTCTCCGACTCCGATGAAAGTCTCGGGGGCAGACAAGTTGTTGGGCCCATACAGTCGATGGAGGACTTCCCGCTCATCGAGATACTAACGGACGGTCTCCCAGGTCCCGGCGGCATGAGCGACGCATCCAAGCTGCCGCGGGCCCAAGTCCACGGTGCTCACCAGGCGGCTCCGGCCAGCGGTGAACCGACAGCCATCAACTCGAGCTTCAACAACAGCTTCAACGGCAAGGACCCGGCCGAGGCCCGGGCCTTTGGAGCCGATCCCGACCAGGACACCAACATGTCCAACCCTACCCCCACCCCAAACGTTGCCCGCAGCTTCAACGGCTACTTGTGCAACTCGCGCGCCATCGCCCTCAACGCCACCAGCTTCTCCAACTGCTTCAACAACAGCTTCAATGACGGCGATGCCGGCCAACCCAGCGGCTCTGACCAGGGCAGCGGCCAAAAGTTCGTCATGGCTCTGCTTCCGCCTCGCTCCTCATCGCGGTGCTGACTTGTGTCTTAGTACTTCGATGGCACTGGAGCGAACCCAAGGTCGTTCATATTAATGAGAAGCATGCAATGGCCAATACCTCCATTCGGACCGGCTTCTTGGTGCCTTGTCTTTACCTACTATGTTGGGATGGGAAATCAATTAATCAAGGAAGCAAATAAAAAAAGATAGGTCTTGGGTTTGTTTTTATCTTTGAGTTTAGTCTAGTATCGAGTGTGGCACCCGCTCAAAAAACGTCGCATTCTTTTTTTAAATAGCTCTCTCGTGATGCACCAGTGAAGTCTGAGCAATGTCACCATTGGCTGCCAGCTAGCTCCCATCCCCGTAAACTCTGCATCCCCGGTGACCCGCCACGTGTACTCCCGTGGCTTGCAGGAACCCTTGCCAGGTATCATTGCCGTTTCAAACTTGGACTAAGCTGTTGGGTGTAGGCGGATCCAGGCCGCTAGGGCCATGCGTGGGGAATGACTGGAAGGTATGGTAGAGAAGATTAGGTGTTGTGCGAAGACAAGCACATTGCGCTTGATACAGGGTATTCATGGGCTCTAGATGAAAGCTTGCTGCTTGAGATGGAAGGTATCGATACGTCTGGAGATGGGCAGACTTAGGATTTGCTCCCACTCGTAGTATTTCTGCAATAGTATTACTACGAGCTTTAAAAGTGACGATATTGCCCGTATTTTGTCTCATGGTGACATCCAAAATCGTCAGCAAATCTCGATTCGGTCATGTCTCAGACGTCAGCTAATATAGACTATATGCTTGTAAAATAGATAGGAAAAGTCTATATAGAATACGAATTAAGTATACCAGTAGCTCTAATGCTCTTTTGACTCGCTTTGTTCGATGCCTCATCAAGAGGCGTTGCATCATATACCGTGAGTTCTCCCATATATCAGCTCTACCCTTCCTCGAACATAGCTCTCTCGTCAAAATTCGTTAGGGAATATTAGTAGTAATAATGTTGAAACCGTCTAATAGGACGTAACTTCAACAATTGGGGCCCAGCCCCATCCTTTCTTCAATTCCTCCTGACTAAATGCCGAGTTAGTAGATGGCTCTAGCTCAAGGATGTTGTGTGGACACGAATGACATACAGATCTAGGGTTTGCCAAGGCGATTTCTCATTTGCCTTTTGCAGAAAGTCACACAAAGCCGCTTGTTCGGCTTGGTTTAAAAAGTACTTTGCCGCCACTTTCACCGCCAGGGATGCGAGGCTTGGGGTCTGCGTCAGTCTAGATCACTCTGTGGCTCACGGGGTTTTATACTTACGCGAAGGCGGGCGATGTTTTGGGGTTAGACTGGCTCAAATGTTAGCCGTGGCGATAACACGGGCGGCGTGCGAGCGTTTTTGATTTAGACCTACCTGGGCGATGCCACACAGCTCCTGCACAGTTTTCTTGATTTGCTTCGCGTTAGCCGCGAGACTTGCTTCGCGACCGGGACTCTCCGTTGGGACCGTAGGATCGTGCATGAGCATGACGAGCCTGGCGAGGTAGTAGTGCTGCAGAGCTATGATGGGCGCATCTCCGAAGCCGATCCTCTCCGGAAAGAAGGACAGCCGCGAGTTTTCGGGGACAAACGACAGCACGTCAAACCTCCACGGCCTGTTTTCCCACCATTGGTCCAGTTTGCTCTTGACCTCGTTCCACTGGTCCAGGTCCGGCGCCGGGGCGTGGCACACCTGGACGGAGGCGGCGCAGTGGACCACGACCCAGTTGGCGTAGCTGCAGTCGCAGTCGGTGTGGTGCTTGAACGGGCCATCGAAGTGCTCTATCCTCTCCGTCAGCTCGTTCAGCTCAATCTGCGTCTCGTGGAGCACGGCCGAGAAGATCTCCTGCCGGAGCGCGCACCAAAAGGTGGCGAGGCGGAGGCCCTGGAACTCGTCCACCTTGCTCTGGTGCACAATGAACAGCCTCGTCCCAATCATGTGCGAGTGCATCCCGTGCTTGGTAAACGGCACGTCGACCTCCTCCATGAACCGGAGTATCACCACCGACGCCCACAGGTCTTCGTCCACTGCCGCGTCCGGGCTCGACAGCCGAGGGATCAGCGTCTTGTAGCATTTGCCGCTGTACAGGTGGCACGTGCTGTCGTCGCTGCCGCCCATCTTGGCTGCCCAGTACTTGGCCGCAGTGGCGAGCATGGCGTAACGCAGCACCTCGCAGTCGGTGGCTCGCCTCGGCACGACCTGGAAAAAGTGGCCCTCGTGGTCGCACAGGTCAAAGATGGGCGCAATGTCATTTATGAAGACCCGGTATAAGTGCTCCTCCAACATGTTGTCGACAACCCAGAGTGGTCTGTCGACGTGCATCAGACCCCAGAAGGGCCTGGCCTCTGGTGTATTAAACAGGGTCCCGGGAATAATGCTTAGGTCGGGTTCTGGCGCTGAGGCGGGCAAGACATTGAAGTTGAATGGGACAACGGGCCCAGAATTGGGGCCTTGGGGATTGACCACGGGTGCAAAGAATGGGACATCTTGGGCCAAGGTTGGTGGTGGTGGTGGAGGAGGAGCAGGACGTTGTCGTCTCGGTGGTCTATTAACACTGGTGCTTGCAAAAGCAGCAGAAGGCTGATTGACAGCAGGCCTTGTCACATTCCCGGGCGTGCTGTCATATCCCGTCACCAATTTAGAAGTCTCGTCTACAAATGTGAGATCGCTGGGGATCGTGGCCCAGGTCTGGCCGCTGGGGAAGTTTTGGCGGGTTTCAGTGACGGGGTTCTCAATGGATCTATTTCCAATCAGTCCCTGATGCCGACGGCAGGCGTTGCGTGAATGGCGGCGACCCACTGCTGTGTCGAAATGCGGAACCTCAGCGAGAGTCCCTGATTAGCCTGGCCGCGTCCGGGGGGAGCTGGTCCCGACGAGCACGGATCCATTCCGGATTGCCTCGTCAACTATTATACTATATGCTGCTGCTGCACCGCCTGGCGGGCTGGAATGCGGTTCGTGCCGTGTCTCTCAAGCCTTCATGCCTGTCATGGCTCTCCCTCTGCTCTCTTTCCGCGTATAACAGCCAATCCAATCGGTATCCGGAGCGCTCGAAGGGGACCGGGAGACAGGGCGAGGCAACGTCGTGGCTTTACTGGCTTAGCTCGGGCCAGCAGCGGGTTGGAATGCGGGCGTAGCAATTGGCTGGGGTCTCGTCGGTGATTGGATTGATCGTCTCGTTGACTCGCTGCCCTGGCCGGTCAATCGTCCCCATTGGGCGACGGAGGGGAGATGATGAAGCTCGGTTTCCTGCTCGTTCCAGGATGGGAAAACGAGGTTTGCCGCTGTCAGCACGCGTCTCTCGTACCCCGCAAGAAGAAGGGTACGAGTTTAGCGCGACTTCATTTGCCACATTCGGCCCCCGTACCCCTGGCGGGCTTTTCCGTTTCTCCGCTCTGGCTTATTAATTTCGCTTGTCCCATCCACACACAACCAGACCATATCCATGTTGCTTGAGGGCGCGCGTGAGAAATGGCATTTTGGTAGCTAGATAGACAAGATGATTGAATCAGGCTGATGAAGATGAGTGTGTGTAAATCATAAAGTGACAATGAACACGCCCATATCTTTTACTTTTGGCCGGTTCTTCGGATAATTTGAAAATTGCCTAATTGAGACGCATGGGGCATCTGCGGGTGTGATCTGCAGCAACACCAATCCGGGCAGAATGCCGTTCTCGTCACCGCCTTGGCTTTGGTGCGAGATATCTTGGCATACCAAACAATTCCCGTGAGGCAGAGCTATACGCTGCAGTCGACAATCAGCTCATCAGGAAGTCAGAAAATAAAATCGTTAGCCTCTCTTTACATTGTACAATTTCCAACAGGTTTTATTTTTTACCTGCATTTTGACTGAACTCACGATGGCTGTATGCGCACTTTAAAAATGCCCACCTCCATCCTCATGATCTGACACGTTGTCCTTAGGTTCCTTACAACCAGGTTGTGCTCTTTGGCGATTCGCTGCTGCAGCAGAGTTGCGAAGTGCAGGATGGATATTCATTCCAAGCGGCGCTGCAAAGGCGTAGGTTCCACCTCGCCATTTTTGGGCCTATCTAACTTGCTCCGCAGTATGCTTGAGACGCTTGGACGTTGTCAACAGAGGCTTCTCTGGATACACGACCAAGAACGCCTTGGAATATCTGCCTCAGATCTTCACTCCCAGCTCGCCCTCAGCTCCAAAGATGGACTATCTTGTATGTGCCCAGGGAATACATCATACAGTTTCGACGAGCTGTTGTTCTCAAACCTATCAAAGAAAGTATGCCGCTAACTTCTCGTAGATTGTCCTACTAGGAGCCAATGATGCTTGCCTGTCTCTTCCGACCACTAGCCAGCATATTCCGCTGGAAGAATACAAGGCCAACCTGACCAAGATCATCACTCACCCAATCATTACCTCACACAAACCCAAGATCCTGCTCGTTGTTCCTCCTCCGGTTGATGAAATACGGTTGTTGGAGCTTGATGTTGCATGGGGACATGCTCAAGCAATCCGCGAAGCAGTAAACTCCAACCGATACTCGGAAGCCGCCCGTCAGGTTGCCAGTGAAGTTCCAGGCACAGTTCTTGTCGATTTCCACAAGAACCTGATGGAGAAAGCCATCTCCATGACACCCGACTTTGACCCCAATGGACCCCCCTTGGGTTTCCCTAATGGTCAGCGTGGTGCACTTGCGCAGCTGCTACCTGATGGGCTGCATTTGAGCGCAGAGGCATACAAGGTCCTCTACGCTTCCATTCAGCCGCATATCGGTCCTTTCCCACAGTCTTCAGACGACTATGTGTTTCCGGATTGGTCAAAGGTTAATCCTTTGAAGGCTTGAGTGGTCACATAGAATATGCCGGTTGATTCAAGCCGCGGGAGCTCAAATCACAAGTCTGATTTCGGTTCGGGCAGAGAAAGCGGAGCATATTATACGGCTTGCAATTCATTCTTCATTTTGGTAGTCAAGTGCGCCATGGTCTAGAGTCTAGAGTCTAGAAGATAAAGTCATCCCAATTATTTCTTCATCACCACAGTCCCAGAGCTTTTTTTATTATCCATCACTTCCGCGAGCTCTCCACATGGTCCGAAGAACCCTGAACTTTGTCAATGTTGTCCATGTTCCCGTCAGACACGGCTAGATCCAGCTGCTTGGTTGAAGCAGGCGCAACTTCGTCGCCAAATTTGGCTGCGACCTCCTCAAGAGACAAGAACCGTGTTTCGGGAAGGAAGAAGTAGTAAACCGTTCCTGCAAACACGTTGCATGCAATGAAAACGAAGTAGAACCTCCACGAAATGACATCAAAGGCGATGGATGCGGCGTACGAGAGCCAAATCGCAGTCACGGCCTGAGTGAAGACGGAAAAGCCGACGCCCACTCCACGGAGATCGAGCGGGAAAATCTCTGCCACGAGCACCCAGTTGACACTGTTAAAGAAGAAGGAGTAGGCAAAAGCAAACAGGAAGATGAATGCAACGCCAGCCCGTGATCCAGCAGGGTTGGAGTCGCCAGGGTACAGTTTAGACAAGGCGGTCAATACCGCAAGGAGGGTAGCCAGAGTGTAGCTTCCGGGAATCACAGTTCCGCGTCTGGTCCAGTGGTCCGCAACGAAAAACACATTGATGATTTGACCAATGACAGCCATGAATCCGTACAGACCACCAATCAAGAGCACAGTCTGGCCCTCGTAGCCAAGAGAATTGTACATGACTGATTGGTAGTTTTGGATGATGTTTGACCCGGAGAGCTTCATCATGTTGACTGTCAAGCAGGCCAGAAGCGTGCGGCGGATGTATTTTCGGGTAAATAGGTTCCAGAAGTTTGCCATGCTCTTCTTGTTGGTTTCGAGCTGAATTTGACCGCACATCTCGGCAAATTCCGTTTCAATGACTTCAGCCCCGCGGTGCCCGTAGAGCTTGTACATGACCTCCTTGGCCTCGTCATAACGCTCCTTCATAGCCACTATTTATCGCATCAGTTCAGCGTCTTTTTGTACGTTTTTGACAGCGTGAATTAGGGTTTCACTTACGCCATCGCGGAGAATAAGGCATGAACACGGTCATGATGCCAAGCAGCAGAGCAGGAGGGATTTGCGTCGCCAGGGGTATACGCCATTGGAGATCACCGATCGCAAATGAGCCGGCATAGCCTACCCAGCCGGCAGCGAAAAAGCCTAGTGTGTTCATGAGACCTTTGAGACCGACGAGGAATCCACGATTCTCTGGTGGGGACAGTTCAGCCAGGTAAACCGGCGCAGTGGGATAAACCATGCCGGTAGAAAAGCCTGAAAGCGCACGCCCAACAATCATCATGCCTGGGTTCTGGGCGGCAGTCTGGAGCGCAGCTCCAATGACACTGACGCTGGCTCCTAATAGCAAAGTCCAACGACGAGAGATCTTGTCCATTGAATAAGCAGCACCAGCACTACCAAAGGCAGAGCCAGCATAGTATCCAGAGACAATACCGGCTCTGATGGCGGAATTGTCCATGGATGGGCCGTACATGTAAGCTTTGAAGGTGTCTTGCGCGATCGTAGAGGCAATGATTCCCGTGTCGATGCCGTAAACGAATCTGAAAGAACAAATGTCAGCTGTCATCATCTCGTGCTTGGTAAATGTTTGTCTTACCCTGCCAAACTAATGGCTAGACCGATCATAATCGACCTCGCGGAATTACCACGATGTCCCGCCGCCTTCCTCTCCATCGTTGTCATGGTTCGGCTTTCTGTCTAGAAAAAGAGAAACTCGTTGAGGCGGAAACTGAGTCGTTCTACTATCCAAGAAGTGACCTTTGAGACTTCAAGGTTCTTCCAGTATGAAAGATGGGATGGTTTGTAGCAGAATGCCCTGAGAGCTCTGGGCTTGGCAGACTGGCGAAACTTGAAATATTTATAATAACGGCCCCCCCAGCGAGTGGACGCGTCGACAAGAGTCCCCGGCCAACTTCAGAACCACTGGCTTGGCCGATAGCGCTTCCCAAGATGGCAATCTGTTCCCCCGCACCCCGTGTTGGGTCCCCCAGAGCCCCAGATCTTGGCTCCCCATGAGGCCACTATTCGTTCCCCATCAGACGTCCGGCCATGGCCGTCCCCCTTTACCCCGCAAATCACCGTGCTCTGGGGAGAGAGTGGGGAATGGAGGTGGATGTTTACACCGCTGAGCATGGGGTGTAAGATGTTGGTTTTTTGGCTTATCCCCGTAGCTCATTCCTTCGCCTCCGCGCTAGCTGGGTTCAGGGCAGTCTCCAGAATCTCTGTGGCATCTGCCATGGTGGATCTGCAGAGGTATGGAGAAACGGCACAGTCGGCAACGGTCACAGGACGGAGAAGTGTCTGGGGACACGACTATGGGACTGCATCCAGCCATCTCGGCCGAGATCCCGGTACTGGTGCATCATGGGGTACATCCTACCCCTCATTTAGGAGCTGGTTCTGTGGGGAAGCTCACATGAGGGCGTCCAAATGTTGGGGCCGTTGTCATATCCGACGGATCTGTCTCTCCTTACAAGCTCTCTTCTATTTCTAATCACAACAAAGCAGTATGACGTCTGTAAGCCCTAACTCCATCTCTATATAAAATGTGGGCATTGTGGTATCTAGTGCCTAAAATATAAGAAGAAAATTGTTTGCCAATTATTGAAGTTTACCGTGAACGGATAAAATACACCGACAAGATACTTCTGTATGATACGTGTTCCGAAAGCGCAGTTGATGAATTTGATAAATCTTTCTAATACCCCAATGTCATAAACTTATGAGGAACCCCAATCGTACTATTTGATGCACTCCGCTCGTCCGTATAGGCTGGAGCACGCGTAACAAACCAGTGGGGACTCGTTTTTTCCGTGTTGTCAGTTTCACACGGCAGTTCTAAAGACAGAGAGAATATCCACAGTTTTATTATTTATCCGTGCATAAACAGCCTTATCCGTGACCCATTATGCATTTGCTTTTTGCGACTGACTTGGACCAAATGCCATGACAAATCAGTCCATCAGAACGCCTTCTTGTTATCTTTCTGTACAAGCGGAAGGTATCTTGGACAAATGACGAAATAATTTCTTTTCTGGCTTGACCCTGTTGATTCTCCGAAGAACGGTGGCCATTACCTTCTGCGTAATCAAGCAACGCCAGCGAGATTGAATATAATATGACCTACACGGCCCACAAAGATAATCACAGTACTGTAAATGCCAAAGGTTCGATACAGCAGTGTTGATCACAGATTACACAAGGGTTAAACAGCTCAGAACACGTTTGGATGTAATCTTCATGTGGATATTTATTTATACATAACTCATGCCCTAACACCATAAACCCATCCCAATAGCCACCATCTCACCACTTGGGGATGTTGGGAGAAAAGTCTGGCTGGAACTTTCTCATATAAGTAGTATCATCTCGCTTTCGCAGTCCGCAGTCAAGGTACTGCTGGTGAAGATGGGCCAACTTGGCCCTGTCGAGCTCAATTCCCAGCCCCGGCGCCGTCGGCACGTCAAGGCCGCCATTGGACCACTTCAGAGCGCCGTCCACAATAACATCCTCGTCGCGACGCTTCCACGGCCAATGGGTGTCGCACGCGTAATCTAGGTTCCTGGTTGCGGAGGCCAGATGCGTCATGGCGGCGAGCGAGATGCCCAGGTGGCTGTTTGAGTGCATGGAAAGGCGCATGCCCCAGATGTCGCAGATGGCAGCCAGGTTCTGGGACTTGCGGAGACCGCCCCAGAAATGGTGGTCAGACAGGATGACCTGCACGGCATCTTGCTTGATGGAGGGTGGCAGATGGGGGAACGCAACGACGGCCATGTTTGTAGCCAGGGGCATCGGTGCTTCCTTTGCCACGGCGGCCATTCCCTCGATTTCTGGAGCAGGGTCCTCCAGGTACTCGACAATGCCCTCCAGCTCCTTGGCAACCCACTTGGACGTCTCGACAGTCCAAGCGGCATTGGGGTCGATTCTGAGCGGCACGCCGGGGAATGCCTTGTGCAGCGCCTTGATGGCGTCCACTTCTTGGGCCGGGGGGTACACTCCGCCCTTGAGCTTGATGGCCTTGAAGCCGTATTCGTCTATGATTTTCTGGGCCTGCTTGACCACGCCGGCCGGGTCGAGAGCCGGGCCGTACTCGTCGTCAGGCTCTCCGGGGTGTCCTCCCCACTTGTAAAACAGGTAAGCCGAGTACTGGACGTTGTCTCTAACACGGCCGCCCAGCAGCTCGCTCACGGGAACGCCCGCCAGCTTGCCCTGGATGTCGAGGCAGGCAACCTCAAAGGGAGAAAAGACTTTATCAGCGACAGAGGCAGTGGTGACCATGCCGGCCATGCCATCGCCGCCGGTGGTGGTGTCGCCCACCAAGGCGTCCTGGCATATTTTGTGAATGGCATTGGTCTCGTATACTGTTAGGCCCTTGATCTTGTCGGCCGCCTTTTGGAGGCGGCTCAGGTGTGTTGAGTCGCCGTATGATTCGCCGAGGCCGTAAGCCTCGTCTGTGACGATTTCGATAATGCTTCGCAGCGCGTACGGCTCGTGCACTCCGACGCTATTTAGCAGCGGCATATCATGGAAGGCCACCGGTGTGATGACAACATCTTTGATAAGGCCGCGCGGAGACATGATTTCAGGTACAGTGATACAAGGTTGTGCTGCTTTGGATTGATAGACGAAGCTACAGGTCTCAGCGGAACTAGGTACATTTTAACCAAGTTGGCTAGCCTCTCTCCGTTTCGGAAATTGAGACTGGGCATGATCACGACCTCCAAGTTTGCGGGGTATTCTTTCGGCAAAGCAGCTAGCGGCCCATCTTGGCCAAATACCACTGTCACTTCCCAGGCCCTGTTTCCGTGTCATCTGGACGGAAATCCGAAACGGGCAGGCTGCGAGCCTGGTCAACCAAGTAAGAATCGGAGCGGGGCGTGAGGGGTTAGCGTGTTGAACCTGTCAGTGGGGCGTAGCATCAGGCGTGCAACTGAGTCAGTTCAGCTGCAAGAGTCATCCCACTCAGATTCATGCTTTTCCGTTACGCCAAGGAGGCATTTATGACTTTCTCGGTTCGGATATGACCACCCATATGCCCGGTTCTTACTAGGTTGACATGGATGGCGAACCTGCCATCCGAGGAATACCGGCTTACTCTCGGGAGCCTTTCTTCCGAGGGTGGGCCACAGTAGTTTGGTGGATTTGGATACTACTCTCAAGTGGGCGGATTGATGAGCCATGGGCTTCATAGAGCCAGAGAAGATGTATTGGGAATTGAAGGTGAAATTGAAGGTGCCGTAATCTCGACTTTTACATGTCAACACGCGCCTCCGGATTGTCCTGGCTGCGACATTAGTTAGAAAATACTGTGTTTTCATGCATGGCGATTGGTATTAAATCTATCAAAATAATAGTTTCTAATTCTTTGGCGTGCTCATGAGCCTCTTGTTAATGGCTGTGAGAATGATGTAGATCGTTTCGATTGTCGTCACACTCAGCCCAAGCTCTCGTCCCTTTCTTACAGGATAGCCAAGAATAATCTCCACCTCCATCGCGTTCCCCTTCTCATAATCCGTTCGCATGCTGCTTCCTATCGGTGGCATTCTGAGGATTCTCTCGAGAAGCCTGTCTATTAAATCATCTCCAATTGGTACCCCCAGGGCTCTGCCGACGTCAATTACTTCCTTCATCAACCGCTTTGTCATTGGTGTTGAGTGTTCGGAAGAATTGAGCCAAGAGTGTGTATCCATGAGTGTCAATGTAGTCAGAGAATTCCATGCGGCGTTCCACACCACCTTTTCCCATCGTTGCACTTGGATGTTGGGTACGACTTGAAATACCGTCTTTCCAGTAGTGAGAAAGGATGCAAACTGCTCAAGGCGTGCTGTTTCATTTTCAGGATTGGCAGATTCATTTGTAAACAAACCAATTTGCATATCTTCAGACTTGGTGTGCGTAATGATGCCAGGCTGAGGCTGTCGCGCACCCACCCAGGTCTAAATGGGTATTAGTCAAATCCGCAGATCGTTGGGGAAGTAGACAAACCACGCATGATAAGATCGTCGCAGCGGGGAACTTGTTGCGAAAAGGTTCTTCGTTTCCGACTCCATTTTGGACAATGACAATCGTTGTCTTCTCTTCGTCGACACCAGGCTCAATCTGTGGCGGAACACTAGATTGGTCAATCGCCTTGTGTGCGCACACGATGTAGTCAAACTTCTGAGCTGCCTCTGCAACATTTTTCACCACTGAAGCATGTCAATTCGTGGAATTCATGTGCTCGTTTAGATATAACAAACCCTTGTATGGTCGAAAATGGTGCTCTCCATGGTTTTGACTCGTAATCTTAATTCCATTCTCTTTGACGGCATCGTAATTTGAACGGGCCACGACTGTAAGTCGAACATTTTCGTTGCGGCTCAAAATAAAAGCATAAAATGAGCCAATTCTAATCGGCTACATCAGCACTATTGTCAATGCGGGGATATCCCGGTCCTTTTTGGCCACATACGCTCCGAGTCCATAGAGGAGGACTTCAGATGGAACGCTCATCTTGAATGGCAATCCAAAGCTACAAAGAATTTGTTTTCGTTCTGCAAGTAATCAATCTGAATGCTTGAAGCAAAGATATCTAGACAAGGGGTCTTCGGTTCGCTATGGCAGTATTGTACCCATAAATGATCTCGGAGCATGCCGCATGGGATTCCCAAGAATCACATGACGAAAGCGGAGGCCCGTGGAGCTTATCCGTGTCCTTCAGCTCTAGACGGAATTGTCCTGATCCACTTGAGCTGGGATGTGTACGTATTTTCGGCGCAATGAAACCCCCACCTTTAGCACCACGGCTAATCGGTCACCACGCCGAGGCCAAGCCAGGTGGACATTTTCACTTCCGCCGTGATGGATGCATTACCCAATCCCCGCCCTGGTTGTTGACGGGGTCAACACATAATAGCGCGCCTGGCAACCCATCAGCGATCCATTGAATACAGCCTGTCAAACGAATTCGGCAATCATGGCGACACTCAACCCACCAGAAATTATCGACGACAAGTCGCCTATTTGCATTCCATTCATTTTAGAGAGGCTTAAGGAGCATACAGCATCAACTCCCGGCAAGCCGTTTATTATTGGCCTCAATGGGGTGCAAGGTGTAGGGAAAACAACATTGGTCAAGGCATTGGCCAATACCCTGCGAAACGATAAGGGTCTTGAGACCTTGGTTGTTAGTCTTGATGACTTTTACTTGAAGCGCGAGGACCAGGTTGCGTTGGCAGCCTCACAACCTGATAATGCGCTCGTGCAAGTGCGAGGAGAACCCGGTAAGTTGCGTCCATGTATGAACAAGGGGTGGATCTAATAGTATGGGGTGTAGGCACTCATGACATGAAGCTGGCGCAAGAGTTCTTTGCAGCCATTTGCGATGGCAGTCCAACCAAAGTCCCGCAGTATGACAAATCTGCATACGCAGGAAAGGGAGACAGAGCCCCAGAATCTCAATGGGAGCAAGTAAACGCCCCGGGTAGCCCCAAGGTGCAAGTCGTTATTTTTGAGGGTTGGTCCGTTGGTTTCCGAGCCCTGCCCACGCCTGAAGTTGAGGCCAAGTGGAAAGCGCCCAGCCGCACCTTGCAGCACCACAAACTTGAGCATCTAAACTTTGTAAACGAGAAGCTAGCGTCTTATGATGTGGTCACAGACCTATTTGATGCGTTTATCCACATTGATGCCGAGGACACGGAATACGTCTACCAGTGGCGTTTGCAGCAGGAGGTCATGCTGCGAAATGAGAAGGGTACCGGTATGACGGATGAGCAAGTCGTCAAATTTGTAGATGCTTATTATCCCGCCTACGAGCTTTTCTCAGACCAGTTGAGAAAGGGATTGTTTGCTGATAAGCCAGGCCATCAGCTGAGGCTGGTGGTTGGTAGGGATCGAAAGGTCAAGCAAACTATTGTGATCTAAAGCGGACAAGTGTCAACTCAATTGCTGCCAGCAGAAGAAACCAATTTTCTGGGCCTGGATTCAGGTTTTTAATAGCTCACTAAGCTTAAAAGAATTCCTATAGCAAAGAGAAAAAAATCAAAATCCACACCTTGCGTCAATGTGTCTGCCAAAGTTATATGCTAAATGTTGCAATATCTTAATGCTGTAAATGGTATTGATTCTATAAATTGCAATCTATATTACTGTTTATAGACTAGCCTCAATCTCTACTAGGGCAGCGATTTGCGACTCGATGTTCTTCTTTTCCGCCTCAGTGGGCTCAATATAAGGCCGTCTCGGCGCAAGCTTCTCCACTGCATTCTCAATCCCGGCAGCCTTGGCGGTATTAAGAGCCGCAGCGTACTTGACAGACGCAATTCCGGCCTTGCAGGGCTGCTCAGCAAGCGCAGCCTTCTTGTGCAGCTCCATGGCCTCCTGGAGCTTGCCCTCGTGGTATAAGTTGTAGATGTGCACAATAGTCTTGGGGAACACGTTGGCAAAGCCGGCAATGGTTCCCATGGATCCGGCGGCCAGGCCACCAATAAGGAAGTCGGATTGTCCTCCGTATGTTGCAAATTCGCCCGCGGGGAGCTCAGCCGCCAGACGGGTGATCTTTGCCACGGCGCCGCAGGTCAGCTTCACGCCGACAATGTTGCTGTGCGTCTTGGCATATCGGGCAATTGTGGCCGAGTCTAGATCAATCCCGTTGCAGACAACGGGGAAGTTGTAGATGACGATGGGGAGCGGGCTCTCCTTGGCGACGTCGCTGAAGAACCTGTCGATGACTGCAGGTGTGGTCTGCTTGCCAAAGTAGGCGGGGGGCAGGAGCAGCACGTAGTTTGCGCCAGCGTCGGCTGCGTCGGCGATGAACTCCAAGACCTGCTTGGTCGAGTGGCCGCCCACACCAGCCATGATGGGGTACGAGGGCCCGCACGCTTTCCTTGCCGTCTCCAGCAGCGTCTTCCGCTCCTCGCGGGTCAGCAGGAAGGTCTCTGCATTGGTTCCGAGGATCACCAATCCAGCTAATCCAGATTTTGACAGATAAGAGTAGTACTTGGCCTGGGACTCGGTGTCGAGCGAATCCGTGCTGTGGTCGAAAAAGGTAATGGCTGGCGCCCACACGCCGCTCGGAGGTACCCTGGGGACTGACATGGTAACTATATTTTAGGGCTGATTTTAGAACTTGTGGTATGAATAATCCTTAGAAGAAAAAGGTATACAGCGAGATAGTAAGAAGTTTGGGATACTTAAGGCCTGCGAAGTCGTGGTGAGGGGTAAGCGAACATCCATGGATTCGGAGACACCAGTCGCGACCAAAGGTCATGCGCAACGATTTCGGAATAAGCCCCCTAGAGAAGCTAAGAAGATACTTGTCGTACTGTTCTCCGAATTATCCACTGTTGAATCAGCCTCGCGGATTAAACGCCAGCAGGTGAGCTATGCGGAAAAGCGCTGACACTGCCAGGTCATTTCCGACGGATAAGAGTAGCTAATGTCTCCGGTCCTTGGCTACTCGTAAATAGTGGTAGTATGACGTATTGATCCTTCAATATCACGCTGACATGCGGAGTTGGATGGCCAAATACAGTATCTAACATCAGATGTCAGCTTGGGGACAATTTCTCCAACATCTAGCATCCAATCAGCATATCCCCCCTCGCGATGATGTTGATGGAGGGGTGAAACGAAATGAGTAAAAGGTTTTAAGTTAATCTATTACAGATTTGCATGCATTATATCTCAATCACGTATCAAAGTTTCATGCTCATATCTTTCGTCGCTTTATTCATTCTTGTCTTTGTTCTCTTCTCTATCTTAGCAATCCACGACTGAGTGCCGCATTATCCAATTGCAGAATGCACCAGCGCGCAGCCATAGTTTAATAAATTTTACAGTTTAATCTAAGTATATCTATGCGGACCTTTTGTGCATGATAGTAGCAGCAGCCTGGTGGTTAGGGAAAATGAGGGTATCGGCAATGACAACATTCTCTCTTCTGCTGGCGGCAAAGACAATCGCCTCAGCAATGTCTTCGGGTGTCAGGGGGTCACAGCCGCTATTTAATTATTAACAAGGTCTTTCAAATATTGGGCGTCTCTGTCTCGCAGGGTACTTACGCGTAAACGGCATCAGCCTTGCTCTTGTCGCCATAGAATCGAACAACGGAGAACTCAGTCTCGACCTGGCCAGGGTCAACGCCGATAACTCGGATTCTCTTGGCAATCAGCTCCTTTCGCAGACTGTCTGTGAAGGAGCGAACCGCGGCCTTGGTGGCGCAGTAAATGCCACCACCAACGTAGGGCTCACGACCGGCGATCGAGCCAATGTTGATAATGTCACCAGAGCCTTCACCACCGTTGCGCTTGAGCATGCCGGGGAGAATGGCCTGGGTCATGTTGATAAGGCCTGTGACGTTGGTGGCGAACATGACGTTGATGTCCTCCTCGGCAATCTCAGGTGCCTTGGCCACACCCTTGACCAGACCACTGTAGTTACATGTTAGCTTCAAAATTCACTCATTCCTCACCATCTCCCTCTTTAGATGGCGATTGGGGAAATACATACGCATTGTTGACCAGCACGTCAATCTCCTTGAACTCTTCGGGCAACTTGTCCACAAATGAGCGCACCTCATCGGCGTTGCTCACATCCAGCTGCACGGGAAGCACCTTGATGCCCGCGCCAACCTCCTTGACGATGTCACCAGCAATCTGCTTCAGGCTGTCAATGCGGCGCGCCGTGAGGATCAGCTTGAGATCAACGGGGGATGTGCGGGCAAACTCAAAGGCGGTGGCCTTTCCAATGCCTGAGGAGGCACCGGTGATGAGAATAGTCTTGCCCTGAAGGCGCTGAGCCGCAGCAGTTGCCATGATGGAGGTGTTAGAGATGGAGGTGTGTGATTGGAGTGGTTGTTGAGTTGTGTGCTGCTGGGTCTTGCGCGGGAGGAAAGGTTGTAGAGGGGGTATAATCTGTCAAAAGAACTATCAAAGAGAAGCTCAATTGATATAAAAAGCGACAATTTAGTTATCGCGACCTATGACAAATCCCCTCCACCATGGAGGATTCGCGGGGTCAATGACGGATGCGCATCAACCCCGCAGTGGTGCCCCGCCATGGCTTTTCCGTCGGATTGGCCAAGTCGTTTTCCGCATCGTGGACGGAGTTTTCAAAGGCCGACGTTGTGGATACTCTTTCGGGTCTAATGCCTTCGGGTGTGGGACAGAATCACTCCGGAAAAGTACAAGGCCGAATTGGGTTTCGCATTACACGAGGAACCAGCAACGCGAAAATAGGACACTCAAATGCGGCTCTTAGTCATTTACATTAAATTTACAATTCCAATTACAAGATCCTGACAGATAATGGCCAATTTGAGACTGTTTGGCGAACAAATTGCATGCCAATTTCATCATCCTCCAAGATGGAATGTCTCATCATTGAGAAACAGATCAAGATTTCCTAGTCCTGATGAGACCATGGAAGCAAATTGGCCCCATCCAGAGGCATCAACAAACGCAGAGCTGGGCATGCCATTAAAGTCAACTGCAGTCTCCCCCAATAGTTCCGTGTAATTAGTGCCATCGCTAGGAGTTGTATCCATAGCCATTGACATGGCTTGAAACCCGCTCGTTTGTGTGTAGTCCTCCATTAATCCTAAATTTATCGACGGGTGCAAGCGTTTCACTTGTCGCAAAGCTTCCACGCGTAGCTCATCCAGGACAAGGCAATAACGCTCCGAGAGCGATCCTTTCTCCGCAATGGCTGAGATGTGAAACTGGCATCGGCTAGCGGCGGAGAAGTATTTTCCGTATAGCTCTGGCGGTGATGCTCGTTTCTGAATTACATATATATAAAGCACAATTGTTGCGGTAAATGCAAAGTACGCGGTAATCTGTAGTCGGTCAGCAACTTTCATCCATAGAAATTCACACAAAGCTACTCACCCAAAATGCTCGGAACATTTGCCGAGTCTGCGTGATATCATCGATAGTTTTCACAGTATCCATTGCGGCCATTAAACACTGGCGCACACTTTCTTCGGTTTGGACGTCGTCAGCGGCCGCATTTCCACTCTGTCTGGACAATCGCGCAAAATTGCTCAACACAAAAGGTCGATAAGTGAGAATAATCGAGTGCCAATATGTGAGATTCAATACATTGCGCTGTCGCTTAAAGATTGGAACAAGCAACGATGAGCTCGAAAAGTCAGCATCGAGAAACCGAGCTAACTCGACTCGCCAGTCACTCAAATCTTTTGAGATTCTCTCAGTCAGAATTTCTCGGCGACTTGTCGATATGGGCTTTATGGAATAAAGGTCGCGCACAATTTTGCTCATAATTCGAGCAAGTCTGTTTATTAGCCATCGTTCATACAAACTGGGGACACTCATCTTACTTGATGTGTGCAAGTGGCGCCAGCATAGTGGATGGGCTCTTGCTGAGAGTATTTGTATTAATTCGGTCTGCCAGTATTAAATCATCATCAACACACATCGGGAGTTCTGTGTCGATATCATCGTCATGAAATGTCCGTGGTCTGCCCAGGGTAACGCTCAGATAAGCATCCAGAGTATAGGCACACCAAAAGGTTCGACGACGGCATTCAGCTTCGATTATACTCAGTCCCCTCGCTGGATCAGGTCGGCGGTTTCTATTGAGACCAATGGCCAATGCCAGGTGTGATACAGTGCCGAACAGACTCCAACAATGGTTGATGCGAGATTGTGCCAAAAGATAATAACATTGGGTTAGACGGGCCTGGACACTGGTCAAGCGTATTGAGCCTCTTTCCTTTGTGAGCTGGTGTTCAGCTGCTAAAAAGTATCGAGTACTGCGATCCATCGTCAGCTTAAACTATATGCAGCTTCAAAGGGATTGGCTAACCTCAGATCCGATGGACCCGGTCTGTCATCATCAGGCATATAGCCCCGAGCCTGAGCAAACACCATGAACAACAAAGCCACCTTAGCCGGCGCACTATGCGCATCATGCATGACGCCAAGGGTGTCGTAGAACTCGTCAAACCATTCCTGGATGGTGGGCCGGTGAAGGAAACGGTAAGTCGGCATGGCAAAGTCAAAGTATCGGTCTACCAATCGCTGAGCGTCATCCCTTGGAAGCATCATGCAAAAGGATGGGTCGAATTCAGTCAACTGCATGGGAGCGTCACCGAAGGTGAAGATTGTACTAGCATTGGAGGGTGAAATGGCCTGATGCAAGCGCTTCTGAACCCTAAGAAGGAAGGATATGCCTGACGAGGGACCAATATAGTGCCCCTGCATGTCTGTTTGTGATGGCTCTGGGGAGCTCTGCGACGATGCCTCTACGAATGCTGCCGAGGGTCCCAGGTAGGTGGATGGGATGTCATGAACAGGTAATCCCGCAGCATGGTCTGCTGGTTCTGCCGTAGCTGGGATGCCTGAGAACTGAAGACCTGAGACAGGCGGGCTGGCGCTCCCACCCAGCTCATCCTCAGCCGATACGGACTCATTTGTGCCTTCTACGACAGATGCTGGCAGAATAACAGGCGGTCGGCCTCTTGAGTACGCAGAGTCAAAGGTGCAGTCGGTCTTTGCGCGAGTGCAAAACTCGCAAGGCTGTGTGCCGTCGCACTTGATCTTCCTCCTATGCAACGTCGCCCGATTAGCACACCAATTGATTGACAAGAGGGCACGAACTGGTGAGCACACTGTTTACTTTTTACACCTATCGCACGCCCGCGTCACTCTGGCTCTCTCGCCGTTTCTTTTCCGCTTCTTGGGCAAATGCGGGCTGCCGTCGTCTGTCGATGCTGGCACCGGTTGGCCATCCGAAGCCATCTTGATTCGGTGCCACTCGTTCCGAAAATGCGGATCGAGGCGCTGAAGGGAGCGAGTTTTTCCATGTCTCCGTCCATATCCAACGCTGTGGAAATGGTATTCCCGTGGCTTACTCAGCTGGACGGTGTTCCTTCCGTTATGCCTTTTCCGGTAAAATGGATAAATAGTGCTGATTGGTCAGACTGAGAACGCTCTTATCCTAATCTGAGCATGGGTTATCCGCGGCTTAGGATTGATTGGCCAATATCTCCTTTTCCGTATCCACTTGCTTCGGAGCATGAACTCCGTCCTCCGATCCAGTTTTATTGAACCAATTGTGCCTACAGAAAAGGCACGGGGAAGTTGAGTATGATAGTGTCGCCTATAGTATTTTGCGATCATCCACTTGCTCCATCTTTGTCTCTGTGTAATGTTTTCTTAGCATGTGGAATTTTAATTTTTTATTCAAATAGTAATAGGAAAATAAATCCCGCAATTTACAATCCAAGATGTTGAGATCACAGCTTCGTTGGTGGGCAAGACTGCGTCTAGGGTAGTGGCGCCAAATCTGACGCGTGCTGGAGCGCGTCAGGCTGATACAAAGGGACAATATCCGCCATTGAGCCATACATTCCAATTTCAAATATCTAGTATATCTAAAATTAAAAATAACCGATTCCAACATGCCGTTAGATAGTTCTATCTTAGTTTCTGCCATATTTCCTCAACGTGTGTCGATCGAGCTAATTCATCTATTAGTAACGCGCATAAATTGACCGGATAGAAAACTTACCCAGAACATCATGAATAACCAGCCTGCCAGTGCCGATGTCATACAAATCATTGCGATATATCCATTTCGCCAGTATGGTGCGTGGTCGGCTGGGTACACTGCGATGCCCCAGAAGGTGTACAGCAGCATCCCGCTCGCCACCATTCCTGCAAGGACAACACTTCGAGCTGCATCATCTCCCCCACGCGCCATAATTTTGCTCGGCCAACCGTACAGCAGCGGATTGATTCCGTATGCGGTGGCCGCAAGGTACAGCACGGTGAGGTTGCCAGTGACCGTCATTTGGCGAATGAGGAGCACGATGGAGCAAACGAGCTGGATCGCACAAAGGCCGAGCCCAATACTGATGTGCTGATTATAGTGGTCGATGAAAAAAGCTGCAACAAATTCGCTGACAATGCCGACGGCCTGGATTCCCAGAGGATACGTGTTGATCTGGGACTGTGTGTAGCCGTCAATCTTTTGTCGGTATTTGAGATACAACAGCAGTAGTCCTTGAACTGAAAAGGCCTGCAGGGCAGCTGAAAACAGAGAGAATAAGCAGCAGATGTAACTAAAAACAAGGAGTTAGATGGGTTAAATGGTTTTTGTGGATGCAACTCACAATGTTGGCTGCCCAAGCACTCGTTTTGTCAGGCTCCAAGGGGAGATGTTATGTCCCTCCTCATTCTTTGGTGGAAGACGATCCAGCGCGAGCTTTCTCTCGCGTTCGTTGAGATACGAGGCTTTGGTGTGCTCTGGAACGTCTGGGAAGAATAGGTATCCAAACAGAGCAATGGGGCAAGTGATGATGCCGTCAATCAAGAAGACCCACTGCCAACCAGCCAGACCTGACCGTCCGTCCATGGTTTTATGGATGGCAGCCATCATGACTCCGGCAAACATGTTGCCAACCTGACCTGCGACTGTGAAGATGGCAGTGCGCTTTGCAATTTCATCTGATTTGCTATGTTCATGTCAGAACGTGCCGGCCGCAAGTAATAGCATAGGGATGACTTACTACCAGGACCCCATGACATAAACGCAACCGGCATACGTGCTTGCCTCGGCTAAGCCCATGAGAAATCTGACGGCGCATAGCTGCGCATAATTTTTGCAGCCAGCACTAGCCATGGTGAGGCCAGCCCAGACGATGACCATACTCGGTAGCCAAATTCGTGGGGCAATCTTTTGGATGATGATACTGTTAGGGATCTGGCCGATCAACATGCTGTTGAGTGTGTATTAGCAATGATCATGATATTGACAGCTCAACGTACCCTGCCGATGTCATCGAAAGCAAGACATTGTATTGATTGCCGTGAAGATCCAAGGCTTCTTTGAGCCCTGCGACCTAAAAACTGTGTTGGCATTCTGATAGCTCAGATGATGCAAAGTTCGACTTACGTAGGCATTTGCAAATGCTGCTCGGTCTATTTTCATGAAGTGAGCTGGGCGGTCTCATTGGTTAGAGATGGGGAACAGGCACGTACCAAGATAGTTGAAGAAGTAACTGAAACACGAATATGTCTGAAAGAGGTATTAGCCAGGCTCACAGAGTTTCGCCTCATGCGCCTACAAGGATAAAAAAGTCTGAACAAGTTAGCGAGAATGCACAAGAATGCACAGTTAGTATTTCTTACCTAATTTTCGGATCAACCGCCTCTCTTCTTTGCTGGTGTCGCCCCAGAGCCACGACGTCGCGACATCTCCCGACCAGTCAGCCAAGGTCAATAATCCTGACCATTATGAAGCGCCTCACCTCGTGATGTCGTCTTTTCTTCCTTTTCATCCATGGTATCGTCAGGCTGAAACTCAGATGCCGATCTTTTGCCAATTCAGGTGAAATTTTAATGGTTCAGCATGGAGAACACAGGAAAAATCCATTCAGCGCAGAGTTTTGAGGGCACGATGATATTTTAGGCTGGCACTACCTGTCAACGATGTGATTGATAAGACAAGACAAATGATACGCGCTGCGGGCCCTCAATACGAGGCACCAATCCAAACGAAGAATAGCAGAGGGAAGTTCACGACGAGTTTATGCTTATTTCGGCGCTATTGGCGTTAAGCGACCTTCCTGATCCCACCCATGGTCACGGTAGTGCGACCACATTTCGTATGGGAGCGCCATTTTACGAAAATTCAGAAACACACCCTAGCAGGTCTATCCTGGAAAGGCAATCCCGCATTGGCTGGGGATGAAGACGAGGGTTCTACTGGGTAAAGTGAAAATTCTGATGGGTGGATGCTCGCAACGCCCACAAGCTCACAGTCGAGACTGATTCGCTGCTTGATAAATACCGCAGGGCCGGCATGAAATAGAAACAAAAATTTGTACGCCACTTGCATATGCCAAGTGATTTAAACAGAGCTATTGGCATCTAAAACATGTACTAGTTGTCAATAGGGCTTGGGCAAGCCGTTCTGGGATTCGAAGTGAGATCGGGACATGCCGACCCTGGGCGCCCAGACGCATGTGGAGACGAAAGGGACCTTTATCAGATGATCAGTCAGACAAAAGGGCTGCCGAGATCCGAACAGTGAGAATTATCTCCACAATCAGACACCAGACTTCGAGACCCAGCCGAGAACCAGGTAGTACACACGTGCCTGCCCGACAGGAATACTGAATTCTTGCATGCACTTTTCTTGTGCTTAGGCTGTTTCTTGGCTTCGTTCGGTACTAGAAAATGGTAGGAGGCGTTCACATTCCCAAATCGACACCGGCCAGTGTATTTTCCTCACTGCACTCAATCCAAATTTGAATTAGGATAGTTTAGCCGGCAATTAGAGAATGCCTCCGCGATGGCAACGGCTTTGGGTGACCAGTCACTGCGGGACGGAGCCACCCCGCAACCCGAAAGAGCGGTTCACCGTGTTCCTGATGCAAGGGTCGACCGCGCCAAGCCAGTTATCTATGCGGAGATTAAGCATAATTCCATGTCAAAACCGAAACCGACTTTTGCACATACATGGCAGCATTTCATCCCAGACTTGCTTCGAAAAGTCGCTGCCACCTCCTGTCTTTTATGTCTGCGGAAATTGGCTCGGGTCCATCGGGATTAGCCCATGCCAATCTTAATTACGATTAGAGTTTGCGCGCCAATAAACATTTGACAAGGCTTAAAATTTTCCATAAGGCTGCCGGTTGAGAGGGACAGGATCGTCTAATATGCTGTGATTTACGATATGGCCAATCAATTTGTTCCTGGTGAACACACAAGCAGTAGACTCAACGGGGTGGTCCAGGAACCACGCCGCAACGATGGTATATTTACGAATGGTATTTAGCAACAGGATTAATCTGCAAACCTACTTGCACTGACCAAAGACCATTTAAATTGATCCTCTTGTAAAGCAACTTTTGGCCGTGTAAGTCCAAGATAGAGTTCACCCCTCATTGCTCAAGTCAATGGATGCGTCCGGTGTCCCTGGCTGGTTTGGTGGCCATGGCGTCAATCCTGGTTTCTGAGTTTATTGTCTGGGTCTCCTTACGTTTGATGGCGACTTCAGCCATGCCAAAGTAACATTACATGGCGTCTGCTCGAGCGTTGAATATTTTTGGGATACTCTTTTTCCCAATAAAAAAAAAATACTGAACTCATGAAACGTAGAGTACGGTGAGGAGCGATGATCCCTGGCCGAGTGATGCGCACAGACACGCTCCATCATTTGTGGACTCGGAACCCGGAACTGGCCTCACGCTCGGAAGTGTTACTTGGGGCGCTCAATTCGCCTTAGCCCTTAGAGCCAGGGCCGCATTACGTAACAGTGGACGGCGTCGCCGAAGCTTGAGCGCTCGCTCGATTGATGCAATTGCGACACTGCCAGGGGGGAAGATAAATCCACCTTTCTCTCTCGCCCAGCTTTTCTCTCCATCCAGTTAGGGCCGGATGTATTTTGCACCCCCAGAAGCTGCACGATTTTTTGAACAGACAGAAATGGAGCTGGCGCCGAAACCAGAAGTCGACCCGAAGAAGAAATGGACGAGGGCCAGAGCTCCGAGAGTCCGGACAGGCTGTGCAACCTGGTTTGTGGGCCCTGAAACGTCATCCCGTATGGCATTTGCTAACGCGCGCTCGCAGCAAGTTAGTTCGCCTCCCAGCTTTGCCAGACTAGTCGTGCTTACCGCGTGTTTAGAAAACGCCACTTGAAGTGCGATGAAGCAAAACCACACTGCCAAAGATGCAAGAAGGATAAGTTCGACTGTGAAGGCTATCCGGCGGTGCAAAGACGAAGATACTTTGGAAAGGATCCCAAGAGCCAACCGGAATCGCCACATGAAAAAGCCATCATTTTGCGGCACGAAGAGGTCATTCTCCATCCTCGGCCTCACACTCTGTCCATCAACATCTCAAAAATACCCATCGAAATTGATCTTCTGCATCATGTCCGGACGTCGACCCTTCGCGAGTTCGGGTTGGCCTTGACTTCAAGGGAATTCTGGGAAATCCATGTAATGCCCCTGGCCCACGCCTTTGCGCCCGTCAAGTACGCGCTTTGCGCTCTTGGAGGCGCCCACAAGTGCTTCAAGTACCAAGGAAAAGACGATCCCGGCACCTATGCCTCGCGCCGGAACCTGGAGCGGGTTTCCATTCAGCTGTACAACCAAGCCATACACCATGTTGCGTCAATCGACGGCACGCACTGTCACGAAAACATGGAAGTTGTTTTGACATGCTGCATGATATTCATCTGCATAGAAAACATTCTCGGGCGCTATAACGAGGGGCTGCGCCACTTAAAGGGAGGAGCCGAACTCATCACTCATTTTCGTAAGCAAGCTGCATTGAGCGGCCGCCTAAAGAAAAATTCCGGCTTCTTCCAGGACGTCGGATTCCTTATGTCAGGAGTAGCCGTGGCTTCAGCGCTGTATGCCGGACACGATACTGTTCCCCAGCTTCACTTCTGCGTTCTCGATAACAATGAGACCAAAGACACCGCTGCGCCGTTCAATTCAATAGAAGCGATCGCTGATGAACTCAATGACATTGAAACAGAGTACAGCGCCAGGATCCACCTCTCCGTACATCAAGCCGACCCAACGCAAGTATGGAAAGAACACAAGAATCACGACGGTTCATCTCCCAGAAGCTCTTCTGAGGAAGAAGTATGTTTCACTGACGCTTGCACTCCCATGTTTCGGAATTGGAGTCGGCGCTTCGATATATTCAAGAACAGCATTTGCGAGCGAGAACTTTCCAGGGCCGATCGCTACCGGCTGAAAAGCCTAGTGCTGGAAGAGATAATTTGGGAAGCTTTACTAGAAATTCCACCTACAGGAGACACGGTGCCGCGGGAATATTGTGAGCGAATCCTGCAAGCGGTCGAGGACATGGTTGATGCAGAGGACCTGATGTCATCCTCCACATTCCTGCTCGAAGCACACATTATCCCAGCCATGTGCATGGTCTGCGCATCCTCGGGAGACGAAGACATTCAACAAAAAGGCATACAAACACTACGGCACCTCCGTATTAGGGAGGGTGTGTGGGACAGCCAAAGCATGGCTGATCTATTAGAAGAGGCTCTTATTAACATCAAGACGAATCGCCTGGAAAGAAGCCAGCTGCCGTGGAATATCCCCGCACTGGCAAGACAGGCTACATATTCTCCCTTGATAAGAGATGAGATATCGAAAGGGGCCATCTCAGTGGATGATTTCAAATCAGAGGAACAGCCACCCGAACATCTTTGGGGGTTTGGAGTAAACGGGTTCACAACGGGAGCCTGCTAAGCGCCCAAAAAGATGCAAATGACGAGTGCATCTCACCAACAAATGTATTTTTAGAGACTGAAACTTGAATATGACATGATGATCAGGCAAAGCGCCTTTCAATAATGTGTTGGTAGTGTCGCTGAGCAGTGTTTAGTAGTGGAGTAGGGTGGCCGTGCTCGTACCGAGACTCTGGGAATGGATCTGCGGAATCGCGCTTTTGAGCGGGTTTGACGCGACCACTTTTGCTAATGACCTGCGTACGCGCCGAGGCTAGCTATTTGTGTACCGCGTGGTCGGGTTATCAAATAACCTCATACTGGCAGCCCCGCAGCCAACATGCCAAATTGGGCCCTGCGCTCACTCTCTTTGCCGCCTTGACTTGACCATTTCTGATTTGCCCAGGTCCGCTGAACCTAAATCGAGTCTAGTTTCTGTTAGTCCTATCCGGTGCTCTGGAAATGAGCCCAGGTCCACCGTGTCTGGCCTCACCAACATCGTGGGGGCGGGAAAATGGCCAAATAGAGCATGACGCCAGGCTCGGGGGTTGCGACATCATAGGGTAGGCGAGCCTTTTGAGGCGCAGATGGTGGAAGACTTATGCAAGGGCGAGGACGATCGCGCTTCGCGACGCGCATCCTGTTTCAAAATTTGTCGGTTCCTGAGCCCTCATTGGCACCTGTTGGTTGTGTCCCGAACCAACACTGTTCGTCCGCTGTTGGTCCTGATGTTGGTTGCCGTCGGCAGCCTTACCCTAAACATAGCGCAAACGGCCCCCAAGAATGAACTAAATTAGAGTCGCCAATCAGAGAACACAGCTTTGTCGTAACCGCCAGCCATTTGGCTGTTGGCCAGAAACAAGACCTTACTACACCCGAGGTTCGAGGTGGTGATGGTTGACGGGGAAAAGTATAAGGGTCCTTCATGTTTCGCCTATACAAGCAGTAAACAAACAACAACAATAGCCACTCAAACAACTTTCACTTCATCTTCTTCTGCATTTTTCTTTTCGCACCTGGTGTGCTTCATCAAATCATATTTTAATATCTTTTTTGAACAACTTTTCTCTTACACAGCAACAATGGGCAATAACGGCTCTTCCATGCGCACCAAGGTCTGCCGCGCACCAAATGGCGACCTATACTACACACGCCAGCGCGAGCGCTCGCACAAGGACCGCAAGGTGTTCTCTGTTATCGTTGACGGCAAGAAGCGAAAGTTTTACAAGGACGACGACGGGACCATTTGGTTCCGTGAGGGCGGATGCTGGTACCCCTATGAGCACCACGAGAAAACCAGCCGAATCCGCGCAAGGCCGCAGTCGCTCTACATTGATGATAGACGATCCAGCTCCCCTGACAGCTATACGCGGTCCTCTGATAGCTATTCGCGGTCGTCTTATACCCGGTCCTCCTATGACCGATCCTCATCTGTGGAGCCTCGCCGCCGATCTTACTACGTGGAGAAGGTCAGCCAATCATGCTATGGCGATGATTTGGGCAGGCCCTGCTCTTCCGAAGGTTACTCCCGAGGATCGTTCGAACGGGTTCGAACTCCTCCTGCCGAGACATACCGACGATCCTTATACGCGGATCCGTCCAGCGATTCATACTCTAGACGGTTCGAGGACGATAAGGTTTCTGTCCGTATTATCAATGTGGAACCTTGAATTTTCTTTTTCTATCTGACATGCTACTTGTTTTGGGATTGGTCAAGGTTTTTTTAGTTGTTGGAAGGCGTATTGCTTCGCGATGCATGGACCAGGGAGTGGTCATGGGCGTTATTGCAAGAAAGTTGCATCTTTTTTAGACGATGGAAAGTGAGGCGGCCAAGTACGGATACGGGAGTCACTTGCACGCACTGCAGGGAATCCCAAAAGGTATTGTTCCGCGGAAGGAGGGTTGTTTAATTACCGCATTGACTCCATCTACTGTACCGAGAATTTCTTTTGTAGCATTTCATCCATATCTAGCCTACTGCATTTCAATTTTACGTACCAAAATATTTCAGCAACTTCCTATTGCATCCAAACTGGCACGAATATGTATCAAAATGACGTCCCCTGAGCTCGTGAAGGGTCAAACCATGACTACTGCCAAGTGTGATATTGCGGCAATGCGGCAGTGCGGCGGCGATGCATACGAATCCGATTGCGAAAGCACTGACAATTCCCACCAATAAACTAGTAGGAGCTAAGGTTAAGAATAAAGTCTTTGCAAAAAAGCAATAAATTGGCCAAAACAGAATATTACGTAGCTGGGAACGCCGCCGGGAACTTCCATCAAGATGAAATGCCATCTGGCGTGGGATGTGAGCACGGACACGATGGCGGGCGAATGGGCATCGAGTAGACCGCAAAGCCGGGAATGCCGCCGGGATTGCGACGGGTTTTAAGGGCGAAAGGCTGAGCGCCATGGACAAATGGAGTATGGCTTCCGCCATAAACTGCTACCCCCAGAGCAAGTCACAATTTTAGCGAAGGCCCAGTCTCAACCGCGCCCGGGGATGACGACTGTGCACGCAGACTTGGGGCCCCTTGAATCAGTAGCAATATCGGCAATACGCGATGTCGGATCTTGGGATGACGAGGCATGAACCCAGCCCCATGGAAGTGACGAAGTCTAAACCACGAGACCGCGTATAGACGAGAGTTGACAGGATGTATAAAGATGCAGTTTAGGATCGTCTCAATGGAGCCTCACTCAAGCAGCAGCAGCTTCTCCAACAACAAGCAGCAGCCGATACGAACTCTAAGTCACCATGCATTTCCGCCCACACCTTCTCCTGCCCCTGGCAGCTTCTGGAAGCTTGGCTGCAGGCATCAAGTATGACCGAGCCGCAACCACTACCGCCTCCTCGTCCGAGGCTACGCCCACCGTTACGCTAGACTACAGCACCGTCGTGGCCGCCGCCGGCAACACCACCGCCGGATACTGGAAGTACCAGAACATTCGCTTCGCCAAGGCCCCGACGGGAGATCTTCGCTGGGCAAAGCCTGAGTGGCCCGAGACGGAGACCGAAGTCAACACTGGCACTCTCGCCGAGTCCGATGTCGACTGCAGCTCTACCGAGGATTGTCTGTTCCTCGATGTCTGGGCCCCCGCCAACTCCGAGGGCAAGAAGCTGCCCGTTATGGTGTGGACCTACGGTGGAGGCTTCACCGGTGGAAGCAAGTCCGAGAACACCCCCGAGGGTCTGTTCGACCTCAGCAACGAGTTCGTCTATGTGGCTTACAACTACCGACTGGGAATGACGGGACTCGCCAACGGTCCCACATTCCTCCACGAGGGCGGCACTTCCAACACCGCCATCTGGGACGTGCAGCACGCCTTCCAGTGGGTCCAGAAGTACATTAGCAACTTTGGAGGCGACCCCGATGAGGTCACAGCCGTTGGCTTCTCCGCAGGTGGATCCCAGACCCTGTTCCAGTTCACTGTATGCAACCGCTTAGAGCGTGGGGGTACCCGTCTGCGACAATTTGCTAACTGATTATAGCGTTTCGCTGGCCATGCTGAGCAGCTCTTCAACCGCGCCTATGTCATGTCCCCTGGATTCGTCCCTGGCGCTGGCCACCAGCACGCCGAGGTGAGCATGTTCCGTGATCGGTTCAAGTACAGTCTGGGTGCTAACCTATTCGCAGGCTTTCTGGCAGAACGTTTCTGCTGCCGTCGGATGTGACGGTGGTCACCTCTCCTGCATGCGCGATGTCAGCTTCGATACCCTGACCTCGGCTGCCGATACCATTGTCGACACCTACGACTACCAGTTCCAGCCCCGTGTTGACGGCGACATCATTGCCGATACCTGTGGGTTAACATTTACCCATTGATGTGCTTGATAATAAATCCTAACAATGTACAGACGAGGCTCAGTTCTACCAGAACCGATTCAACTTCACCGGCGCTGTCGTCCTCAGCCACGAGCAGCACGAGGCCAACGGCCAGGCTTACGACGGCGTCAACACCACCGCCGATGTGTCCACCTACCTTCGCATCTTCTTCCCTGCCATCGAGGACTCTGTTGTCGAGGAGATTCTTTCCCTGTACCCCGAGGATGACTACGAGAGCCCCGGTCTGCGATTCTCCGACATGAAGCAGCACTTTGATCTCACTGCCCACAACCTTGCCGCCACTGTGGCCCTGGGCAACAACACCTGGAACGCCATGGTTGCTCTGGACCAGGCCACCCACGGAACCGACCAAAGCTACTACTGTGAGTCTTTACGAACAAATCATAATGAAAAACCCGACTAATCCTTTTACAGGGTACAGCACTTACTCTCTGTCCTCGAGCTCTTCCAGCACCTCCAGCGACACCACATCGGCCGCAGCCAGCGCCGCCGCCACCACTGCTGCCTCCACCAACTCCACCACTGGCGGCGGCCCCGGTGGCGCCGGCGGTGGCATGGGCGGAAGCTCCTCCGTGAACGCTACCGTCGCCGTCACCATGCAGAAGTACCTCATGTCCTTTGTCCTCACCGGCAACCCCAACACCAAGTGGGCCGACGACAAGCTGTACTGGCCCAAGTACAACGAGAAGAACAGCTCCACCGAGCTCGTCTTCAACACCACCATGTACACCCAGACCGACGACCTTGCCAACGACAAGGCCCACTTCTGGAACAAGGCTTTGTGGTACTAGAGGGAGAGAATAGCGCGATTGTACATGCATGTCTTGTTCCTGTATTAAGATACCTGTATAGTTTATAGAGTACTACGTCATACGCTCGGATGCTTTATCCGATGCATTAAAAAGTTGTTGAGAAATTCATATGCTGAGTTGAATCTAGTGGTGCTTGTTGTGACTGTGCTGAGGTTTTGGTACGTAATTGGCAATGCTCTAGGAGAATGCTGCGGCGCAGCAATCAACTGGCCCACGGCATAATGAAAAAAAAAAACGATGGCATTTGCCATGGAAAAGAAACACCCTCAAATCTTTTTGGAGCCTTGCTACAATTTGTCTATTATTTCAATCTTTTGATCCATTGAGAAAGCCCCTCTCACAAACAATAGGCATGGATTTTCTTGGCACAAGGCGAGCATCGAATGAGAAAAGCAGAATTGATACTCATGTTAGTTTTGGGAAAGAAAGGATTCTGATAATGAAGCGCGTATCAATTTTAATAGGAAATCTAACGAGTGTTGAATGTAATAAGTTTTTTTTGATTGTAGAGCCCCGCCACGGTGCGCAGTGAATTTAAACGGTGCGTCGCGCTTCCTCACCCACATTCCATTCAGGCCGTCATGTTTTGTCTGTCTCGAACTGTGCATTTTCGCCCAGAGACGAAGACAACGGGAACCAGATCCGTGCCTACTCTCCTTTCATGTATCTCTGGCTGACATTATTAGCTTTCTTCTTCATCCTTTTTTCCCCATCGTGGCTCAACTCACCGTGGCAATCACTGTTGCTTTTGGGCCGTTTAGGTGCTGGATGCTCTGTCACCAGCAATCAAACCACCGTGGACCCGATTCGTCTTTCAAGCCCATCGCGCTTATCTTCAGTAAGCTCATCGAGCTCTTCATCATCAAGCTCATCGGTGTTTTCGTCATCCAGGACCAATCGAGCGCGGAGTACCTTGCCACGCTTTTGGAAGAGATCCTCAAGCTCCTTCAAATCCTCCTCTCCCCAAATACTGGCGCGCTTCTGGAAGAGAGCCTCGAGAGCCTTCAAATCCTCCTCTCCCCAGATACTAGCACGCTTTTGGAAGAGATCCGCGAAGGCCTCCTCGTCCTCCTCACTCCAGAACTCCTCGTCCTCCCTTCTCGAAAGACTGGCGCGCTTCTGGAAGAGGTCCTCGAGGGCCTTCAAATCCTCCTCTCCCCAGATACTGGCACGCTTCTGGAAGAGACCCTCAAGCTCTTCCAGATCCTCCTCTCCCCAGATGCTGGCACGCTTCTGGAAGAGGTCCTCGAGGGCCTTCAAGTCTTCCTCTCCCCAGATGCTGGCGCGTTTCTGGAAGAGATCCTCGAGGGCCTTCAAATCCTCCTCTCCCCAAATGCTGGCGCGTTTCTGGAAGAGATCCTCGAGGGCCTTCAAATCCTCCTCTCCCCAAATGCTGGCACGTTTCTGGAAGAGATCCTCGAGGGCCTTCAAATCCTCCTCTCCCCAAATGCTGGCACGTTTCTGGAAGAGATCCTCGAGGGCCTTCAAATCCTCCTCTCCCCAAATACTGGAACGCTTCTGGAAGAGACCCTCAAGGCCCTCCTCATCCTCATCTTCATCCTCATTTTCATCTTCACCATCTTCACCCTCACCTCCCAAATTAATGAGCCTCTTCAAGAGGGCAGGTGGCATGCGTCGCTCAAGACCTCCAACGTTCTTATGGCCGACAACCGTGAGAGTGCGTGCAGCGTTGCCGCCATTGCTGACGGGCGCGGCAAGTCCGGTGCCAACGAGGCCCAAGGCAATGCAGAACGTGGTTGCCTTCATGATGAATTAGTGAAAGTTTGGTGGAATGGAAGCGAGATTGTTGTTGTAGTTGTTGTTTTCTGTTCTCAGAGGCTTCCATTGTCCTGAATTTATACATACCCTTAACTTGCGCTTGATGAATTGGAATCACATCATTGTCTGTATCGAAAGGCGCCAAGACCATTCATTTCCGTTAGACTGCTGTTGGTCATTCAATAATCTAGGCACATTTGAGCACACATTCGAAACCAAACACAATGGGTAGGAATCGGACCGAGTCGCCCTACATTTCTGTGGGGAAAGGCTAGTACGCAAAATAATTATCTGAAACTCTGGGTTTCCATTGTGACTTCGTGTGATGTGACTCTACTGTCACATGTGATAGGATCAAAATCATGAAAATTACTGTTTAATAACACTGATCAAAATGTCATATGTTGATTAAAACTTGATATCATATGTGATAGATGGTGTGACTTGGTGATTGGAACGAACAAGCACGAAAATGGTAGTTGTTACATTAGCCTTTCTCAAAAAAAAGAAAAGCCAAATGCGCCTAAAAAGGAATTTCCAGTCGAAATATTTAGTGCCAGTTTACACGGGAATGGAGATTCGTTTCTTGAAGTTTTGCATTCATTTCTTGTACTGACAGCCTTGATTGTTTTCTCCTAGACTCATCATGGACAATTATTGCCCGATTGCGGCATGCGACAAAGAACATTGCCAGCATAAAATAACGAACATGAAAACCCGAAAATCCCGCCTTGAAAAACTGGAAATTTTGTTTTGGCTACTACTTCTACAACTGATAAATCTTATTGTATTTCTTGGGATCCCTGCGGCCCTTGAAAAAGGTGGAGATAATGGTCATGTTCAATCAGATGACTGTAAGTGAAATCTGCCAGTAATAAATAACTAGGCGCGATGAATATCTTACACAATCAAGATCAATCCCTTTCTGAAATGAATAAATCGTGGGGCTACAAAAATGGAACCCAGTTCGCAACGGGGAGGTTCCAAGAGAGTTGGAAGGATACCATTAAGCGTGAGTCAATGAAAGCTCCTATCCTCAGAGCCAGAAAATAACTAACTCATCTACATAGACCATGGTATTATCACGGTTACCGACAGCTGGGCCACAGAACATGGCCTGCTTCCTAGCGCACCTACGCCCGATACGCCTGGAGAATCAGTTTACCAAGTTGGTGTGTTCCACAGCCTGCACTGTTTGGTGAGTGATATTGAAAGAAAACGCCCTTCATCTTGCTTCTTGTATGTTCCCTAACTCGTGGTTAATTCTAGTACATAATTCGGGAAGAGTTCTTGAGCTCTGACAAGGGTGAACAAGATGCTCATATTCATCATTGTCTGGAGCACATTCGCCATGCACTCATGTGCAGCAGCGACGTCACACTTGCCGCCATGGATCCAGATCACCTTTTTGAAGCTGAAGCCAGCCGGGCAATTCACCAATGTCGAGATTATGACAAAATTGTCGAGTGGACACAAGCCCGTATGTGGAAAGGGTTACCAAAATGGACTGAAGAATTTAAGCATAGCCAGCATCATGCTCATAGCTGATAGAACCAGCTAGTTCATCCGTACTCTCGCTGTATAAAAGTGCGTAACTGAAGTCTGAAACTCGTGACAATGCTGTTGTGATTGAAGCGACGTGAAGTTCGCTTTGGAAAGCAGCAAGTGAAAGAGACCAGTATGGTTGGCATTGCCAGTTGAGCCCCACTCTCCATTTATGGTTGGTCGCCCATCGCTCTGCAGCCCTAGGCTACGATCTGAAGCGCTAGGACGTCATCCACAGACGTGGCAAATTAGAACTTTATGCCTTGGAGCTATTTTTATCTCTCAGCGAAATTGAAGTATGGCATCTCGAGTGAATTATGCTCTCAATTGCGGACGTCTGCAACAATACAGCAACATTTTCCCCCATTCTACCCTCCGAAAAAAGACCACCATTCGTCAAAATAAGTGTGAAATGCGCGCCCTTTTCCAATGAGGCTTGCAACGCTCCTTGGGAGCACGGCCCATACCAATATTTCCACATGATTCCAGCGTGCATGGATCAGTGCTATAGCATAAACCAATTAATGGGGAGATGAAAGCACAGGTATATATGTAACCAAATAAGACCCCGACCGCTCTCAGGCTTGTTTTTCCCCCGCCCAAACTAAATACATCAAGTCTCATGGCCGGATTTCCCATTTACCGCCTGACCATATTTCTCACCTCCGGTGTATTATTGTCGACTTCGATCAAGTATGTTTGGCGCCATGTGATTTCAGACTGGAAAAAGGCGGCTATCCCGCCGACTGAGGCAGCGGAGGATGAGGCTGGGCCTAGCCAGACCGCCAAAGCAGCCAAAAGGGCAGAGACAGCAGTGACAAGAGAACCGACGCGGAAACCGGAGACAACCGAGACATCCAAGACAGCCGAAAGAGCCGACGCGACCGAGCCAAGACCGCAAAAAGAATCAAAACGCCGAAAGAACAAGAACGAGAAGCGAAAGGACGTGATTCGTGACGATGACACTTTCCAGCCAGAGGATCAGGTGCAAACTGTGCTCGGCCTCATTCACCGCGACACACTGGGGACCACCATCATTCGTGACCAGATCAACCTTGATTACCGAGAGCACAAGCCGGGGTTCCTGAAGAGTCTGGGATCGGATCGAAGGAAGACCAACCACGAAGCCTCGTACGAGGAGTTCACGTCGTTTGGTGAAATGACGGGCGGGGGAGCCATCGTGGACACTTCGCCCTTCACCCTGACGCGGGACCCCGAGGAGCTTGCCCACCTTTCCATTGTCTCAGGCGTGACCATTGTGATGAGCACCGGGGACTACATCGCCAGCTCCGTCGTCGAGGGCACGGACATGGATCAGAAAACGGTCAGCGACGTCGCGGTGCGGTACATTTACGAGCTTGAGCACGGAGTCGGCCAGAGCAGCATCAAGCCTGGCATCATTGGCGAGCTTGGCATTTCGCACCCCATCACGCCCGACGAGCGCAAGAACCTCGAGGCGGCCGCCATTGCCTGCATGGAAACCGGCGTCCCCATCAGCATTCACCCTGGATCACACCCGGACTCCCCCATCGAGATTGCCAACCTGCTGCTGCAGCTGGGAGTCAGCCCTGGCAAGATCATCATTGGACATGTGGAAGGATGCATTCCCCCGGATGCCTCAAAGGCGCGCTTGAAGCTGGCAAAGACGGGCGTCTACATGCAGTTTGACGTGTTTGGAACTTCGCGATTCACTTTCAGAGCCAATTCGGAAAAGGGACGTGCGAAGCAAATCGCCGAGCTCGTCAAGCAAGGGTACGGCGACCGCATTCTGGTGTCGCACGGGTCACAAGGTGCAGGCGCGAAATCTACGAAAAAGGTGTCAAACACGGTGGATTTCTACAGAAGGATTATTCCTCTTTTAATGGAGTGCGGGCTGTCTGGCGAGCAAGTTAATACCATCATAGTCCATAATCCTGCTAGGGCGCTGAGCGTTCCGAGGAGATAGAAAAAGTGTATTTAGCGATTCTTAATATTAATCATGATAACCATGTCTGATTGTTTCCCTAAATTGCGTGCGAGAATACTTGTTGGTTATTGAACTTGAGGGGAGCATACTTCCAGAGGTTGCATCCATCCGTTCTCGTATGTTTATTGAGATTGCTTGACAAAATAGATGACAAAAATCAAACTGATGTGGTAAATGGAGAGTAAAATGTGCATACAGGGTAGTTTTCATTTAAAATGTAGGCGCCATTCTAAAACACCCTTCAATCGCTGTATCTTGGGTTCGTATAATATACACACGTAAAATACCACGCGCTACCATTGACCATCCACCAGAGCATGGGTATTGATGTTGAAGTCAATACCCCGAAGAAGACTAAGAAAAGAAATCATTCCCCCAATTTTTTCAATTCATCCTCATCCGGCATTCCATCTGCTGGCGAGAACTCGAACATCTTGGGCACCTGTTTCAGTACCGCTGCCGTCGCTGAAACCTTTTTGCTGAAAGGCGTGCCGTGCTTGAAATTGACCTCGACATCGGGGACAAACCAATCAAGCTCGAGAAACTTGCGATCTACGGAGCCGAGGTAAATATGAAATAGGTCTGACATGCCCTCGGGCAGCTTGCCGCCGTGACAGAACTCTGGTTTCAGCTGGAAATGAAAGCACAGTGGAGAACCACACCGGCCGCAAAAGCTGCGCGACCAGGCTGGGCCGCAGTCGGTGCTGTGGAAGAACCGGAGCCACGTCGTGCTCTCACCCGTGGCTCTAAGCACGTCCATGGCTGGCACATACGGTGGTCGCTCTGCATCGGCGCGCTGCTGATCGTAGTCATCGGCCATTACGTCGAGAACCCGGCCTGAGACAATGGTGGACTCGGATGACGGAGAAATGGCGGAAACGGTCAGCATTTGCCCAGGAATGTCGACCACGCTGATGGCTAAGAAGGATCCGGTAGCGCGACGGCAGTCGTTGCAGTGGCAGGTGATGGTTTGCGGGAGGCGCACACCAACTTCCGGAGGGGACATTGGGTGAAGTGGTCGATTCTGGATAGCAGGTATTGTTACGCGATAGCGGATGGCGCCGCAGGAGCAGCCACCAGTGACGGTATTCGGATCATCGGGAAGAGGCATTGTGGTTGTTGGCGGAGCACAAACAGCTCAGGTAAATTGAGGACTTGCTCCGCCCTTTTTATTTTCTTTCCGAATGGCAATAAGATGTGATGGTTATTAAATTGCATCCCAAAACTTGTCGCCTAAGCCCTTGGCTGTCGTGAGTGGCGTTGCATTTGCTGACTCTGCCTCCCCATCAAATACGCCGTGGCGGGTTGAGCTGACTGTTTAGCGCTCTTGGCGTTGATGGAAGCGGTGAAAACATCAACGACTACGTGCACCCAGAGGCCTTTTCAGCACTGAAAAGTTCACGCGACAGTTTAGAGATGAAACGTTATGTGGGAGTGGTTGGGTGGCGCGCGCCACAATGTTAGCCAAGAACGTCGCGACACCAGCACCAATCACGTCTGCTTCGGTCAATCTCGACACCATGCTATCTAAATTGACTACCGTAGGCAGACCATGAATTATGTTCTTGTGGATTGACCGCGAAAATCAAGAGTGCCGCTGCAAGTGATCTTGGACAAAGAGATCGGGCTTGTGATACTGATCGAAAGTGCAAGTTGGTGCAAACACCATGCGTTTTGCAGTGAAGTTGACTTGATAATGATGATCCTGTGAAATTACTATTCTATCTTTAAAACCGACTACTGTACACCAGTTACACATGATTTTAATTTAGTACACGTTTAATCCTTAGATTAAATTCCAGTGGATTGCTTTGGCTAACTTTTTGGGGATTTATCATAGATTAATAGATACCTGTACCTGTTCTTTATTCTATTACATGAACTTATATAAACGTATTATCTACAAGAAAAATAAAGAGATTCGTACTCATCGTGTCTTGGTTCTAAGTCCTAACATCCATTTCCCGCAACTGCATGCAATTTTTTACAGCCATTAAATTTTCACGCATCAAGTTAGATGCAAGCACCATTCTCCATCAGGTACAACCCTACTTCAAGGTGCCCATTCTTCCTGGCAAGACAAACCGGTGACCTCTCTTGTTCCTCGGATTCGATGTTGGCACCGCTGGATACAAGCAACTGCACGCTTTCCATGTCTCCATTCTGGGCAGCGACAGCCAACGGGGTCTTTCCTGATGCATCCCGCGCTTCCAAGTTTGCTCCCATCTTGACGAGCAAGGAGGCTGTTTCGGCGTGTCTGTTGGCTACTGCAAGGCACAGCGGCGTTTCCGTCGCCCCACCTGACTCGATCCCAGCGCCGAACTGGAGAATGGATTGCACAAGGTTTGTGTATCCCTTCGTAGCTGCAACACCTAATGCTGTCATGCCGGTCTTCCCCTTTGATTCCCAATCAAACCGTCCAATAAGGCGCCTCACGAGTGTTGGTGTGGACAAGTGATTCAACCAGAACCAGTTTAGCGGGACATCGGCTATGCCCGCCCCGAGACTGGCGCCGTTCTTGAGAAGAATGAAGAAGGTGTCGGCAATCTCGAGCGTTGCCGCGGCCCAGAGCGGGGTTCTTTTCAGCTTCAAGTCGGTGGAATCAATGTCGGCTCCCTTGTCGATGAGAAAGTCCACCGCTTCCCAGCTGCCGTACTTTGCGGCGTGCCACAACGCCGTGCCTTGGTCCTCTCCAAATCGGTACTCGAGGTCAATGTCCGGGTGAGAAGTCAGCAGCTCTGCTGTTTCGAAATGACCGTCCATTACGGCGGAACTCAACGGTGTTCTCCCCTCAATCCACTGAGGCATGGCATTGGGTCTGCCCTGCTCCATTACAAGATCGATTGCTTCATCGTGGCCATGTAGTATCGGAGCCCTGGGGGGCGCGTCCGTGTTGTTTCTATTGGCGAGGGGGTCAGTGTAGCCATTTCGAAACGCTGCCATGGTTACATTGTAAGAGTACGACTGGTCTAGAACAGAGAAGACATATCGAGGTGAGCCGAAGCGATGGAAGTTTCTCGGCAGGTTGATGTCCATTTTTTGGTCGTCTTCTTTGAGTAGCTGGATCAGCAGTTGACTGTTCCCGATTGCTGATGCCTGCTGAAAGAAGCTTCCCTTCAGGTCGTCGAGAGCGTTGAGGAAAAGATCCAGATCGTATATTGGAAAGTGCCCCGAGTAGTACTCATCAACTCTTCCGAATAACAAGAAGCTTATGGTCCTGCCGATGACGTCTATGATCGGGATGCTGTAATCCGGCTGCAGCATCTGGCCGTCGGATGTGTCTGAACATATACCAAGCAAAGCATAAATCTTGTCCCGGGAATCTGTTGCTTTGCTTTTCTTGAAATGCCGAAGGAGTGTGTAAAGGTCGCGGTTCTGGTTCCACCAAGAATCTTTTCGCAAGGGCCCAGGCATGATTTCGAGCATGGCTCGAGTGTGCTCGTCCACATCTATCTTCATCAAGGACGGCGTGAGACAGAAAACTCGAGAGGGGACAAAATCCTTGCCCGAGGCTATTATGGCTGTCTTTGCACTGGCGGCCTCCTGTATAACCCATACTCGTTGGAACCAAGGATTGTTTAGCAGATCCTTCATTCCTTGGCACATCCTGGAGTAAAGCGTGCCATGGACGTCTCCGTATCTTTCCAGAGAATCGACCCATTCGAGTTCCCAGGGCTCTGTTGAGCTCATGTATCCGTGCCTTTTCCCGATAACAGACTTGTCGAGGTTATTCATCCAATTCATGAGCAGTCGAATATCGGAATTGCTCTCTCCCAGCCAGATGATGACTCTCTGGGCATTTTGGTAAATGTCTTTCATTTGCATCACTTGGTGGGTCTTTTCCGCGTTGTTTCCTTGGTCGATGCACATAGCATCAACCCAAAGCACCCTGTCCTGATCGGGCAACATCAAATTGCGCAATGCCACATGCAAATTCTTGTTGATCAGCATCACCGTCTTGCTATTGACAATGATTTCGCAAAGCTCGGGGTCTGTACCCCAAGTGTAGGACAAGGCCTCATAGGGAATGCCCTCAATGTCATGAAGAGATGCCTCTATGAGATCGCATTGAATGGGGTCCGCGTAGCCTTTGTGCAGACGGACCAACCGAATGGCGTCTGTGGATAGGTCGAGATCCTCATATTGGTATTCGCGCATGCCGGCGTCCCAAAAAGGAATTTTAAAAAAATCGGTGGCACTCGTCAAAATGCGAGTGATTAGAGAACTCTTTTTAAAGACGAGGACAGGAAGCATGCTTGATGGTGGGAGACAGGTGGGGAATGGATGCCTCCGGCTGTTTGCAAGGCTCACTCGATTGGCGAGCATTGGCGAGCGCTGCTGTGCACAGCCAGCGGGCTACGCTGTCACTGTTTGGGTGTGTGTGGCTGAGCACACAGCGCGCACAGGGGGGACAGGTACTTGTCTGGGCCGCTGTGGGTGGTGCATCCACCCCTGGCGGTTGATGTTGATTGGCCTTTGGGGCTTAAGATCCGCTCTCATGCACTGACTGCATCGCACAGCCTCCCCAATGGGTCAGCGAATGGCCTTTCAATTTTTGGATCTTTGGTATCGCAGCATCAACCAATTCGTTGGAAATGTAATAATCGCGCATGTGAGCACACACACTTCCATATCGGACACGATTGCCATTCACGCGATCTGTGTTTGAGTGAGTGCACGGAAGGGACAGTCAGAATTCACATGCCAGCTTCCGCAGGTGACCAGTTTTGTCAACGCAATCTCTTAGGCAGCATAGAACAGCCCCTCCATCCGGTCATTTATTGCACCCGATTCTGACAAAAAGTGATATGATTAAATGTACTTATGAGCCACTCTTCCTTTCTATTTCTTGAACGCCGGGAAAGTCTTGTGCTGACCCAATGATACATCCCTTTGTGCAACATGTGGATCGAGCTCAATTCCAATATGACTCAAGCCATCGTGGCCGAGATATCTCCCAAAACTAAAAGTTTGATCTTTCCACCCTGTTTGAGGGGTTCCATCCTTCATGGCTCGGCTTGGCGCGATATAAGCCAAGACCGAAGCAATAGAAGTTGGCATGCGCGGTAAAATGTACCGAATTGGGCGCGAATAAAATGCCGCGATGACGAGCAAGTTGACGCACAGGATGCATATCGATATGCCAAAGGCTGCTTTGTCCATAAATATTCGGACCTCGCTGGAAAGCCTCATCCCACTAACTGGGGTGGCATCTTTCTCGGCGTCGGCAAAAAGTTGCGGATTCCGACTGAGAAACGCCGGGAAGAAGCGTCTGTAGATTTTCTCCACCACTGGGACTAGCTGAACCGAGTCCGGGACCGGGAGCGTTGGGTCAGTCGCATTGCGAGAGCCAGTCTCCAAATAGATAAACTCAGACATCCACTCCGTTGTCGTACTGGTATCTCGCCACTCAGTGACTATGGACAGCGTAGTGCTCAGCAGCCAACTCATCAAGTCTGTTTGGTTCATCGAGGCGGCGTAGCCCAATGTCTTCTCGATGTCGCTGACACGACTGTATCCAAGGACATATCCTTGTCGGTCAACCTTGAGGTCAAACATGGCCGTCTCGAAGAATGGCTGGCAGAAAACAAAGGTTGCATTGAATGTATTCGTTTCATTCTCATGAGTGCCAGGCGAGCTCCTGAGCCAGGATATAGCGAGCTGCTCATCCCTCAAAACATTGGTGGTGGTTGTTTGAACGGATCTGTTGACTGGAAACTCGAGCGAAGCAAAATTAAAGTGCTGCTGCATTGGGTCTGTAAGATCCAGACATTCCGAGGCATCATTCTTCGTGGCATTTACAGTCGTAGAATTAGTCACAGCGAATGAGCATGTAGGGGCTGATGTGCAGTTGCCATTCATCCCATAGCCTCTGGCGCGTAATTCGTATTGACTGTCAGACGCGTTCCCGCCTTCGCTGCTAATTTCATGACGCGAGAAAAACCACTCTGAAGATGCCCATGGAGGCAACGAGGTTGAGTCGGAGCTTAGGTTGGCCAGTGTGATGTACAAGTGGTCCTTGGGGTTGGTGCTGAATCCATTTTCATACCAGTATTTTGCGTATGAATTAAGGCCCTCTTCACTGAAAGTATCCTTTGTCAAAGGAGAGAAAGTATACTCATATTTGGCCGCGACGGACTTTTCGTTGAAAAGCGCGCCAAGTCCGACTGTAAGTACACTTGAGAGCAGACAAATGATGCACAGCAGCATTAGCATGATGTGCCGGGATTTTATTGTCCTAGTCAAGATTAATTGCGGAGGCAGTGCGGTGTATGTGGATTCGATGGACACCGCTGCTGCAGAATGCCCCCTCCAGAGATCATGGAAAGGTTGGAAGATGGACAATGTTCGTGTCAGAAAAATCCAGATTGGAGCGATCAAGGTGGCAAATATGGTTGGGATATAGTGCTCGAGAAGCAGTAAAACTTCAAAATTCTTTGAAGGGAGCTCCAAGCCTGTATTTATAGTCTCATTAGCTCCTAGCTGTTCCAAATAAGAAGACGCACTCACCATGTTTCTTCATCTCTTCCGCTTTCAATACAGCTAGGACAATGATTCCCGCTAGAAGAATTGCAAAAAATACGAAACCAGCACGACGTTTTAGTATCCAGGGTTTTAGAGGTCTAAAGTAACCTCGGGTTGTCGGACTAAGTGTCTTCTCTAATCCTTTATTATTGTTCTCCACAACGATTAGTTGGTTCTCCTTCGAGATCGGATCGACAGCAAGTTTAAATTTCGTAGTGGACAGATTTTCCGTTAGACTCTTCTCATTTGCAGTATCCATCGAAAAGAAGAGCTTCATTGTCTCAGGGCTGCGGTGTCCGATGTCAAGAAAACTGTGGATGGAAGCTGGGTTCTTGGTCAGGGCGCACGGCGAAGATCGTAGCTGCCAAAGTATGAAAGCTGTAGTGAGTGCAATCAAGATCAGGATAGCTTCTGCAATCGCCGTGAAAGGTCTGCTGACGAAAATTCCGGCCATGGATGAAGTAGTCGTTCCGTTGTTGTTCGTGGGCGCAGTGTCATTGGTGAGCAGATCGTTCACAGCAAGCACAAAAAGTTGCTTTTGAGCGGCCACAACAATATCCTCAAGGTGCGAAGAGTCTGAGTATGCATCTCCATTTGTGTTGTTCCCAAGAGCAAGAGAATATGATATCATTGGGTCGACTGGTAGCGATAGATTCCAAGGCCCGAACCTTGTATCAAGACCGAAGCTCAAGCTGTCTGTATAGTCCCAGATATCGTCATGTCCATGAAGCGCGTCTATCAATTGGACAGGTAATGCGTTTAGATACTCGGTGATATTGAACTCGTTCGAGCCAAGCTCTTCTGGTTCCCCTAGTGGTGTGATTTCTTGATCGATTGGTCGCTGGAACTGAGAGGTAACAGACGCAAGAACCTTCTGTTTAGAGAGCGTTAGCTCACAGTGGATTGCTGTGAGGTTTACTTTCATAAACTTTTCGGACGTGTCGTTCAACGGTTTTGACCAATAGACTAATGCTGCGTAAATGCCGTCTGATTTGTTTGTGCAATTATAAAGATCTTCTTCCTGTAGCAGACTGGACTTTTCAACATTGTCTAGGTACCTGATTTTGATATCCTGACTGAGAGCTGAAAATGATTGGGTGATATTGCAACCTCTGTTTCCATAAAATGTATATTCAGCTGTTGTTGTTGTGGCATTCGTGCGTTTAAATGTGGCGGGAGAGCACGTAAATTCAGGCCACACCTTTGTGGTTTCAGCGGTCCAATTGGTGTTTGAGCCTGATCTGATGGCACTTTCGTTGATGTAGTAGGGCAAAAGTGCGTACTCGGAGGTTGTGAAAGGAGGGTATGATTGATTGAGCCAATCAATACCATATGCTGTATGCGTAAATTTTAAACTAAGAAGCTGGTCGCTGACGGACTGAAATTCCGATCTTGCAATTATTTGGGCGGGCTGTACTTTTGTGGTAACGGACATTCCAAGAAGCGCGGCCTGGAGGGGGGTAAGGACCCAAGAGATGAGCACTAAAACAGCCCCAGAACATAAAACAGTCCAGTGCCTTATTTATTAGCTATCCCGGCTCCTTTATAGACTTGGATTGTATGTTACCTTAATTTGGCGGCTCTGAATGGAGCCACAGCCATGAAATCAGAAGGATAGTCGAGAAGAATCGAGTCCTTGGCCATAACCCCTGATGGCTTGGAAAGTTCGAACCAGGGTTGCATTCTCTTGATATCCAGATCGATCCAACTCCAGATCAAGTTGTACAAAACAGCAACTATGGTAGGCCCATAGCGATAGCTTATCCGAGCATGCTCCGAAATACCGTCGCTAGATGCAGAGAGCGCCAGGCCGCCCAAGGCTTGGCTTCTTTGGGCTAGAACTTCGATAGCGGCGGCTATCAGTAACGATAGAATGATAAAGCCCAGGAGGATGGGCGTCTTGAGTGACAACGGCACCCAACCCCGAATTGGTCGCTCGTCAGCTTTCTGGCTTGCTTCATCGTGGCTGTCATCGTTTCGCTGGGCGGCAACATCTGACATGGGAATAGCATCCCACCGCTGCGTGCCTGACAGCTTCTTGGCTCGATCCCAGAGAAACATTTCGACTTGAGGATGAAGATGGAAATTTCTCCCCGCCACGTTTTTTTTAGGCGGGTGGCGCGACGGTTGCCTGTCAAAACCCAAAGTGGAGGAGACGCATCGCGATGGGGCATATAACAGGGCCCCTACCCATGTGAGGCTGACATTTCTGGGCTAAATTCAGCACACCAATGTTTCATATCTGCAATGGTGGGGTCAAATGGGCCCGGTCATGGAGCAGTTGTTGGCTGCTCCGCCTCAGCCCAGCGCACGATCACAGGACCCTGGTAGAAATGGCCAAAGTTCTCATTACAAGTGAGGCCAGGTTTTTCAATTTCAGAATCAGATTTTCCCTAAGTTTGGCATGCTGATTTCAGTCAATATTGTCATGGTCAAGATTCACCCCACAAATGTGAAACATTTTCTCAAGAGAAGTCCAGCCTTATTCGCTTTTACTTTGCCAAGTTCAAACTGAATGATTTTGCTACATCTACTAAAATATGACAACCAATGTTGTCGCCGGCGTAGCTGTGGGCAAGAACATACCTCGGAATCTAGACGACCCTTCAACCAGTCTTAGCGAGAAAACCCATCTTAAGTAACGACGGGCCGACTATCTCTTTGACTTACAAGGGGAACGTTTGTATTGCAAGAGGATTAAATTGCTTGTTCTTTTTGTCAAAGTGAAAATATTAGCACGACCAAACCCATTTGTTAAACATTAACCGCATGCCGACTTCATGGTTGGTTTCTAGATCATTTGGTTGAGCCTACCGCTATTTCTTTTCACTACAAGTAAGTAAGTGTCGAGAGGGCTATTCTTTATAACCTTGATATGTCATGATAATCCACGTCAGCCTAGAAATGGGCAAAAAGAAACCCTAATTTGGCGGAGAACCCAAAAAGACAAACATACAACAGCGGGGATTCGCTGGTCGTCACCGACCCAACTACTAATCCACCCCTCACCAGCTTGACTATGGGAGAGCGGACGGGATCCCGTATTTTCTGGTGGGTATGGTCGTATGTAGGAGAAGTTCGCGGGAAGCGCGCCTCTATGCCATTGTGATGCGGAAACCATCCTTGGCTTCGTCATAGGCTGAGTTTATACATAGCAATCAGATGAAAAGTCCGGGGTTGCCCGTGGCAGATAACTAAATCCACTTGATATCACTATAGACTATAGACCCGAGGCCATAAACTTACCTTGGAGCTGGGTCTTGCAGGTTGTGTGAAACTGAGCAACCCAGTTTTTTTCTAGGTAAGCACTGAATGAGATGCTGTCGCCGAGTGGCTATTTCTTGGAAACAGGCTCATCTCGAACTTATAATCCTGACCATTGGCATACATGATCTGCCCCTCTAAGTTGAATTGCAATGCCAATTAAAAGTTCCACCGTCCCGATCACATATTTGAGGACATAGAATATATCTTTTATCCAATTATATCTAGTTCGAACATCTTAAATGTGAAAATTAAATGTTGGCTAAAGGGGTATCTTCTTGAATAAACTTGCTCCGCCCCCCTGGCTTGAAAAGTTGCGAAAGGAGACCCGTTGCCTTTCGAAAATAGTTTGTCCTCTTAGACCCCTTTCGCTTCTCTCTGCCAATAGGGGGTTTCTCCTCCCCGTTCCCACTTCCATTATCTTCATCTTGATAGCCGCGTCCCTCCTTTTCTTGCTCACTGTTCGAGTCTAAACTAGGGATAGTAATCTCATTTGAGATTGCCGACTGGGTATTTGTTGAGCTCAATAGGACAGAGTTCATCGGATCTTTCTTGCTGCTTCCAAGACTGGGAGTAGATACGATACCAGTTGCAAGGTCATGTTGTTTTGCCGACTTAACGCGTTCATTGCAAGGATAGGTCTCTACATGACCGAAAATCACGGCTCCATCTTTCGCCAACGTCGTCAAGTCGACTCGAGCCAAACCGGAGGGCATACTTTCTGGTTTTGACGAATTTGAAATGAGGAAATGCACTGGGTTGTCGTGGCCAACTTCCACTACCGACTTGCCTTTGACACAACGGCAGGGTTTGAGTGACTGAGATGAAGCTAACCAGGACAACGTACCAGTAATTTCGCCAATTTCTAACCCAGGGTCGATTGCCTGGAAATGTTCCTTATGGAGCATCCTGAGGGTGGATATCGAAGTGGCCATATAGTTTTTGCCATCGGGTACAGACTTCCAGTAATCGCAGCAGCTATTTGGATCATCCGGGACAATCAGGTCGCCGAAACCATTGCCGAATATCGTGGTGATCCCAGTAGAATGTACCAGGTCTATCCACCCGTCCCCGTATACATTCGTATTTTTGACTCGCGGGCAAACTCTTTTATCCAGTTTGGAAATTTCCAAGGCATCGAATCCAAGTATTGTTTTGGGCAAGTCCGAAGATTCGGATGACCCTCTGCTGACCTGCGTGGACACCTCCGTGTACCAATCAATAAGCATCTCCATAGTCAGTGACATCTCCTCAACTCGACCGCCGAGCTTCGAGTATTGAGTATCAAGGACGATATCACCGTCAACAACTTTGTTGCACACGTAGAGGTTCAGATTCATATTGCCCCAGTCTGATAATGTCTTGCACGCTGCACGGCGCCCCGAAAATACATTTCCCATGTCATTTAACTGAGTGGCGTCAAATACCCACTCATAAACCGAATCAGGGTTGTTTGAATCGTAATGCAGAGATATGCGTACTAGGTGGAGCAGTGCCGACGCTCCATCAACGAGCCAGCCCCGGTTAGTCGATACATCGTAAAATGCGATAGGCTGACGGGAGATCCAATCGAGAAGTTTTGGGTAGTCTTTACTTCTCGAGAGCTGCCATTGCGAATTGGCATTGTTTCTCGATATTATGGCCCCAGGCTGTCCGTTAAAACTAGACCTCAGATTCAAGAAATTGATAGTGCTATCAAGTGAAAGTTTCTTTAAAGCGGATGGCCTTATAGAATAATTTGCTTGTGAGTGGCCTATATTAAGGTATTAGCTCACATTTTGTCCCAGGAATGTCAGAAGTGACTACTTACCGCAAAGGTCAATTGCACTGGTACACCACCCGATGGTGTGACGACTCTGCTCAAGCATTCGGAGCGAAAAGCCATCAGGTATTTTGATGTCAACCATATCTAGGCGAGGATCAACGTATGAGATACGTTGATCGGGACTTCCACTAACAAACAAATGCCAGACGACAACATCTGCCGTGACCAAAGTTACAGCCAGAAGTGAACTGAACCCTTTCATCATTATTTTGTCCTTCCACTGAACTACCTGCTGAGATCGAATCAAGGAGGCCATAATAGTTAAGGAAAGCTCAAGGCCAGTATTCGCTTCTACCCTTCGGAGGATCGGATATCCTCTGACCAAAGTTCTGTCAGGAGTCAGAGGGCTCCAACACAACCCAGGAATAAGACTGTCTATATCAGCCTTCTCTTCAAAGTCAAACCCAAATTCGCAGACACCTTCAACGAATGCTAGGCGATTCGCCTTGCTTTCATTACAGATGTGGATACCCTTAAGATACGGGGTGCATGACACTATTTTCCCTTGTTTTGAGGATACCCGTGCAGCTGACGCCAACCACCCTAGTTGCTCTGCAATCTCAGATATGAAGTATAGGCCTCCAGTGGCAGAAAATAAACATTCGGATGGCGAGTTTATCTTAGCTGTTAGCTTCAAAAATCTTTGCTGCGAAGACGGTTTCTTCAGATTGGGCATGCCAAGGGGTTCCGGGTCGGGTGTTTTATCTAAGAAGAGACCGAATCAGAAATGGCGTATCTTGGACCAATTTCTCCAACACTTACAAGAGCATACCTGGCCCTTGGGCTGTGAGATAAGTTGGCGCAATACACTAATCATGGGTACAGCATTCCTTGGCCAGGTTTGATACATGTACTCCGAGATAGTTGTAGCCTGGGCTTCATCCCACGAGCCAGTTAAGCATATGGGCTCTTCTAGAGCATCATCGAAAGAAGTTTTTGAGCTCTGATTATGGATAAATTGGATAAAATCCCAATCAACCTTGTATATGACTGTCATCAATGATGGGCCCCGACGACTCATCTTAAGGAGGCGGCTCTGTGTCCGCAATTCCTTCCTAATTGTTACCCCGATGTTAAGCATGGCATCGGTATCCCCAAAAGACAAGCGAGGGGCCTGGTGTAGTTCAGAAATGAACCATTGGTAGGCTTCTGATTCAGAGATGAACTTATTGTACTTGAATAACTGAGAAGGAATTCCGAAATCGGGTACGGTTTCTGTGGTAAGATCTGAGGGAGCAACGTTTTCAGAATCGTCGAGCCACTTCCAGATGAATTCAGCAGGGGGGTTGAAGGAACTCCGATTCTCGATCAGTTCGTCCTCATCATGGCTCTCTGTAATCAAGCTCTCTTCTTCTTCTTCCTCTTCTTCAGGGTCTATCTGGTGACCCAGTCGATCAATAATCTGACTGCGAATCACGTATGTCAACACCCGGACACATGAAGAGGATATGCTAGGACTTACTTTCGCATTCGATGAATAGTGACGGAAATTTCCCACTGAAATGGATTCAAGGACTCTTCATGCAATTTGCCAGCAAACGTCTTCAACGTTCTATCGAGGTACTCTGATGTTATTTCGGAGCTAGATAATATATTCGAGTAACTCTGAATATCTTCAACAATTTTGTCAACAACTGCATTAACTGAGAAAACCTTTGACTCATCGGAAGATGAGTCAACGGAGTATATTGTTTTCCCATCTGTGTCGTCCGTCGAGCGATCATCTTTACAGCCAGCTTCTGATTTTGAAGCACTTTCCTTGAGACTGCTCGTCCCTAAGCCATCAGTTACCAGCTCTTCAGAGTTCTTACCTCTTTTAGGCTGGCTTTCTATGGATGTCAAGTTTGTGGAGGCATGATTCGCGTGTGATTCGGAACCGTGATGTTGAGATATGAAGCTACTTTGTTTGGATGGTGATGGTGGTGAAGAATTATCAATAGAAACCCACAGGCCTTTTGATGTTTTCATGTCCACCGTCTCTTCGACGGGAAATTTATTATCAGAATCGCCAGAAGTGAAGAAATCCCTAGAAACTACAGATCCCGAAAAGTCTGGGGGAAGGGGAATCTCTACCAAGGGGTCTTTTCGAGTTGCGAGCAACCGGACCGCCTCGAGTTCAATGGAGTCATCATCAGAGAAGTCGGTTCCGGGCCTTGTGGCTGAGGTTATGTCTGCGTGGGAATCAGAGCGCGAAAGAGAGAATTTATTGTCGCGGCTGTCTGTGCCAGTTTCGGGTTCGGGGAGAAGCCATGGCGGCTCCTTGACGGGCGGGCTATCGCGCATTCTTTTGGCCGGTTTCTTTCTGCAATACCGAGACATTAGCCTGCAGATGCACCACCCATGGATGTGACTGAGACTCGGAGAAAGCTTCGTTGTGGTCTATATTGCGAAGGGGGCAAGGACATACTGTCCTAATCGTTGGGGCGAGGGGACGTCGCCTCGGCCCACCCTTGGGATTGATGATGAGGACATGGTGGCGGGTGAAGGCAGTATATGAGACGATAGGTAGATTTATCAATGTTCAAGATCTGGATGCTGTCAAATGAAATCCTCTCGGTGATATTGTCCTATGGTGGTTCTCAGCTGGGAGGGGCGCGAATGTCGCTGGGCTTCTTGCAACCCGAGCGGATCAACTCTAAACCAACTGTATTTGTGCCGCTCCAGGAGCGGGCAGAAGCAGGCTCATCCTTGTTGCGATCACAACAAATAGTTCACAGAAAGTAAAGAGTCTAGGATTTACTGAGAAGCTGAATTTTAGGGGAACCGTCAGTTGGCAGCCGACCATGCGGGGTAACGTGATTGCGGCTGGATTTTGGCTTGTCTTCCATGGTGCGCCTCGCCGCGGCTTGCACGACTAGTATGACAGCACATGCCCCCACCACGCACGGACTTGAATTTCTCATATAAATCCAATCCACGTTAGATTCAGCCTCAAACGAAGCAAACGATGATTCTCGTAACCACCCAGCATACGAGTTCACAACTCGGCTACAGCTCCCACATTTGACCAGCCCACCAGGAAATATAGGGTTCCGCCCGATCTCCCATGATCAGACTGGTGATGGGCAGAAGTCGTTGGTTCAGCGGCACTGGCGAGCCCCATAATCCAAGGGTTCTTTTATTTGGCACTCAATTTATGATAACCAGCACCCAAGCTATGGCTAATAAGATCCCTATTAGGCTATGATGGCTAATATTGGTGTGTATATACAATTTACTAGTAAAATATATATACCTAATATCCTATTATATTATCCTTACTAACCTTAATATATTTGCTATGAACTATAGCAGGAAATAAACAATTAAACAAGCCAAAGGCTTATTCTAGGGTATTAAACAAGAATTACTTATTCTAATTGATAATAGTATATACTCTTATCATGCTTATCCCCTTATTTCCCTAGGAAATCCTTTCTTTATTTATATTTATTTCCTGGATATCCGAAGGATATCCTATACATTCCTTTCTTAGATATCCATAGAATATCCAAAGGATATCCCCCACATTCTAGCCATAATTCACTTAGGTTAATTCCTAGGACTTTCTTTCTAAGGCCTAAAGATTATTATAGGCTTTTGCTAGAGATTAATAGCAGTCAGTATTTAGCCAGATATTTTGGCGGAGGGAAATAACACCAACACCCAAGCCACTACCCTATAGGGGCGCTTAGACATAGTCAAGCTATTAGAGACTTAGAAAGATAAGAAAAGAAGGTAAAAATTAAATATAAAAATAGCTATTTAACTAAATAAATAGTTTAAATAAATATAATTAATATAATATAAAATAAAAATTAAAAATTCATAATAAGACTAATATTCCTAAAACTTAGGATATAAGTTAAAAGGGAAGAGAAATCCTTAATTATTTACCTAAGTAAATAAAATATTTTTTTTTATATTACTAACTTTTTTACTAGTAAATATAGTCTCCTAGCTACTAATATCCCTCTAGCTATTATTATATTCCTCTTTATAAGTCTTTTTATTTATCCTTAGTTATAGAAAAACTTATTAACTAAATAGCTAAAGTAAAAGAAAAGAAATATATATAAAAGAAAAAAAAATATCTTAATATAATAATTATTTATTTAATTAAAAGATTTTATATTTATTTAGAAATAAAAAAAAGAAAATTATAAAAAAAATAATTCTATTCTAGTCTATAATCCTTTTATTAATTTACTTTATATTTATTTTCTAATTTAATTCTAATTAATTTTCTTTGTATATAATATAGGTATTTTCCTAAGTAATATATCTATTTATATAAAAGATAAAAGGTATAGATTTTTAAATAAAAAGGGTAAAGGCCTTAGTATAGATATAATCCTATTAGATTATTATAGTTATATTATCTAGGATAATAAAGAAAAATACTAGATTATTAGAATAAAAAGAAATAATTTTATTAAGCTTAGGTATATTTATCTAAATAGATATATATATAATAGAATTAGTAATCTTACTATAAAAAGACTTTAAGTATAAATCCTATATTTATTTAATTGCTTTATTTATATATTTATACTAGATAATATTAGGTATATTATAGGGATTAGGGTAAATTATTTTCTTATCTTAATATTATTACTTAAGGAAAATATTATTATTATTACTAAAGTTAAAGCTTATCTTTTTTTTTACTTTAGCCTTAATAGTAAATTTAGTATTTAATAATATTAATTTTCTATACTATTCCTTAAAATAAGTATTTTTCTTTAAATTAAAGTTACTAAATTAAGGAAAAATATTATCCTTTTTTTATTTAGGTAAATTAATATTAAAGGTAATAGTAAATAAAGTAATAAAGATATAATATAGAGAATAAGGAATATAGTTATAAATTTCTTTCTTTATCTTAGACTAAGAATTAAGAAAAAAACTAGTAAAATTAATTATAATATCTATTTTTCCTAGCTAAGAGTAAGAAAAAGGTAGGTTTTTAGTATCTTTCTATATAAATAGAAGAGTAGGTTTACTTAATTTAATTAGCTTAAAGGAAAAAAAAGGATTATTTATAGTAAATAGTTTAATGGGAATTAGACTTAAGGGTAAAGGATTATTTTAAGATAAAGATATTTTTATCCTAAAGTAATTAAATAAAAATAAAAGCTTAATTAAAAATAAAAAATTAGCTAAGTCTATCTTATTACCCAATATAAATTTACTATTATTAATAAATATATTTAATAAGATATTTATTAAGATTATAAAGGGGATAAAGGTATTATTAAAGGTAAAGAAATTAGAATTATTAAGTTAAATAATTAAAGTAAATAAATTATTAATAATTAATTAAGATAGACTATTTATTTATTAATATTCTTTAGCTTTAAAGCTAATAAAAAAAAATTAAAATATATAGGATAAATAATATTTAAAATTAAAAAATAAAATAATTTAGGTAATACTTAAATAATAGTAATAGGTATTAGAATTAAAGAATATTTAGATAATTTAGTATTAATTAAATAAAAGCTTAATGATTAGTTCTTTATAGTAAAGTATACTAAATCTACTAAGAAAAATATAGAATTTCTAAATAAAAGGCTAAGTATTATTATTAGATTTATTAAGCTTAGGTATAGTAAAAATAATCTTAAGCTTACCCTATTAAATAAAGCCTATAGTAATTATACTAAGGTCTTAGAGGATAGCCAAAGAGATATATATATAAGCTTATTTAATAATATTTAAGAATAACTAATTAAATTAATTTAATCTAATACCAATAACCTAGTCTTTATACCAAAAAATAGGCATTTCTTAAGGTAGAATATCTTTGCTATTAAAGATAAGGATTCTATATTTAAGGATATTACTATTATTACCTAGGTAAACTCTAACTATACCTCTAAGATTAAGAAAGTAATTAAATAAATTAAAATAATTATATTTTTATTTCTTAGGCTAAGAAGTAAGTAGTATACTAAAGATAATAAAGGTAAAAGGTAAACTAAGTTTAATTTAGAGCTCTTTTTATTTATAAGCTAAAGCTTTAGTATAAGCTTATTATTAATTAATAAATAAATTATAAATAATTAAATAGCTAAGAATATAATCCTAGATATAAAAGACCTAGTAAGATAAATATTTAAAGTTAATAAAGCTAATAAAGAAGTATTTCTTATAGACCTATTTAGTATACTATTTAATAGAAAGCCTAAATAAAAGACTATAATTTACTATTTTATATCTAAGAGAGATAAAAGACTTAATAGATTTATTATCTAATTTATTAATATAAATTTAATTATTAGTAAAGAAAATATAGAAAAGGTAAATAATAATAAGATTAGCTATATTATAATATAGGATAGTAAATATAATATAAATACTATAGCTATTAAATATATAAATACTAAAGACTTTTTATATTATATACTAGAGTATAAATATATAATTAGGCTAAAAGGAAGAAAAAACTAAAGGAAAATTAAAAGGATATTAAATAATAATAAACTACTAGGTATAAGAATTAGGTATAAAGCCTAAATTAATAAGAATATTATTTAAATTAGGGACTTTTTTAGTAAAATTAGGATTATTAAGATATTATTAGTTAAAGTATAATTAGATAAGGGTAGATTATTCTTTAATTAAGTATTTAAATAGATTACTTAGCTTATACTTAAAAATAGCTAAGAAAGATTGTTTTCTTTTTTTGTCTTTAATTTTATCTATAGAGTAGATATTATCTTTAGCTTAAGCTAAAAAGAAGATATAGGGATTATTAGGGTAGGTAATAGATATATTATAACCAAAAAAAAAAAAAAAAAAAAAAAACCAATAGGTAAATAGGTAAGCCTAGTATTTAATTAATTAAAGAAAAATAAGGCTATTTAAAATAATAAAATAGAAAGGGGGAAATAAGAAAAGGCTTAGAGGGGTCTTTATAGTTATTATAGTAAAAGTAAAGTTATTAAATATATATATAAAAGAGAAAAAAGAAGCTTTAAATAATTAAATTATCTTAAGTATTTTTATATATTATACCTTTCTATACCTTTAATTAATAAATTATTAACTTTAGTAATTATTAATAGTTTATATTAGTATAAGATTATAATTAGCCTTTTTTATATTTAGCTCTTTTAATCTTCTTTTTTTTAAACTTATTTTCTTTATCTTTTTTAGCTTTTATATTTATTTTACTATATATCCTTCTTAAATATTTTTTTTATAATTATACTTCCTTTAATTATTAAACTTAAAATCCTTAAAAATAAAGACTATTATATTCTCTCTAATATCTACTTACTTAGCATTACTTAACTTAATATTAAAGCTACCTTTAAATCTTATAAGCTAATATAAAAAGATTATACTAATTTCTTTGCTAATAATAGTAAAGGATATACCTTAGTATATCTTTTCTATTCTTCTAATTCTTCCTTCTCCCTAGCCTACCTAACTAATTATATACTCTTATAGGCAAAAACTATTTTTAATATTTAAATATATAACTTTAAAGCTCTTAATTATTATAATTTTCCCCTTTACCTTAAAATTACTTTTAAAGATAATTCCTCTTAAGTAATTATATATAACCTTATTAAATAATATTTTAGTAAGCTATACTTAAAAGACTTAGTTCTATAATATAATATTAATTTATTTAAAAATACTACTCTATAATAAATTTTTATCCCTACTAAGATTAGATATCCTAATAATTACTTTTTTTCTTAGATTATTATTTACCCTAAATATTAAAAAGATTTAATTATTATATTCCTTAGTATTCTTAACCTTTTTTATTATTATATATATATTTAAATATATAAAATAATAATTACCTTTACTAATATAAAGTATATCTTAATTCCTTTTTATGCCTATATTTTGCTTAAGGGTTATTATAGGAATTAGTATATAAATTATAAGTATAATAATTATATCTATAAGTAAGAATACTTTAGAGGGTATTTTCTAATTAATTAAATAGAAGATCCTTATATTTATTCTCTTAGTAATTCTATATTTTTTAATCTAGCTAATAAGCCAACCACTATTTCTATAAAAGTACTTAATTAATAGTCTATTTTTTATATATTTTATATCTAATTAATTAAGTATATAATTAAGAAAGATAATACTATTATTAGATATAAGGTTTCTTAAAAGCTTTTTAAGATATTCTATAATTTTTAGGTTAATAAGTCTTTTTATATAATTACTTAGTTTTAGTTTTTAAATTATTATTTTCTTTTAATTTTATATCTTTAGTTAATCTTGCTTATATTTATTATTAGTTAATTAATTACCTTTAATTCATCTTTGCCTATTTTTACTATTTTCTTTGATTATTAGGAGATATAGTAATAGTTCTTAGTAACTTTTACTTTAATTACCTTTCCAATTTTATAAGTTTTATTTATTATTTAGCTCTATCTATTTAGCTATATCCTACTATAGTAGGTACTATGCCTAGCCATACTAATTACTAGGCTTTGCTATAATTAGTACTATACTTTTCTATACTAGGTATTATATAGCTAATTTTACTTATTATAATCTAGACTTTTATTTACTATACCTTATATATTACCTTATTATTTTTAGACTTTATAAGTATTATATTTTATTTAATTAATTACTATAAATTATTTAAATATTAGCTAGTTTAGTACTTAATATTTACTATTAATAGTAAATCTTAGGGTTTTAGGTATAGACTTTTAGTTCTTAGCTAATAACCTCTTCCTAGACTATAATATACTACCTTTAGTATTAATAATAATTTTACCTTTAATTATCTAAATACCTTAGATATTTATTCTATAATAAATAATATTTACCTTTTTACTATTTAAATATCTTAGGTAAATATATCTTAAAGCTTAGTCTTAGTATTATTTTAGGTCTTATTAAGAAAGGCTTATAATTATCTTTTTAATTAAGTACTTCTACTTAATACTATAGTTATTTTATAATATTTTAAGCTTTCTTTGGTCTTAATATTCTTTTTAAATTACTTTTCTTAATTAGTAAGTCTTTAGTATTCTTTCCTTTAATTAGATTAATAATTGCTATTAGGGATATTATAGGATCTTCCTTACTTACCTACTAACCATTAGGATTATTAATAAACTTCTTTAATTACTTACTTAAATACTTACTTTTTAATTTAATATTATTAAGTATTTTAAAAATATAAATATAAATAATTTATAAAGTATTTTTAATTTAATAGGATCTAGTCTACTTAGGCTTTATCTTTACTATCCTTAAGAAATTATATTAATTTTTAGTATTATATCTTAGAACTAAATTTTTTATATAAAATAGGATTTTCTAAATTTAGAATCTATTTAATTAAGTAATTTTCTTGGCTAGGTATTTATAAAATTAAATAACCTTTTTCTTTATTAGTTTAATATTTTTCTAATACCTTTCTAGGATCTTAATTTTAGCTTTAATAAGTTCTTTTTATATTAATACCTTATTTTACTTAATAAATTACTATACTAAGGTAAAAATTTTAAAAAGTAAAATTAATTTTTATTTATATATAAGATAAAAAAGTAAATATTTATATAACCTTCTAATTATTATTTTATCTATTAATAGTATATAAGGTAACTACTTAATTTACTTTCTAATAAATCCTATTTTCTTAAGGAAATTTATAATAAAAAAATAATTAACTTTAATAATTCTATTTAACTTAGGATTATAAAAGGCTATTTAAATAACTTAAATACTAAGGTCTTTAAAGTTCTTAAGGATCCTTTTTATTAATTTACTTTTATTATCTATTACTATTTTAATAAATATCCTATAATAAAAAATAATAATCCTAATAAACTTTCTAATATTAAAGATATTTAAACTTTAAATTAAAATAACTTCTACTTATTTAATTAAATAATACCTTACTTCCAATAAATACTCTATTCCATAATCTCTTAATATATACTATATATTAATATAAATCTTTATTATAGGGTATATAGGTAAGGTATAAAGAGCTAAATTAATTGGCTTTCTTAAGTTATAACTTTAATACTCTAAATATACCTTAAGCTATTTATATATATTCTTATATAATATCTTTTAAAAAAAGAATCTTAATATAATAATATAAATAATATCTTTACCTTTATACCTAAGCTTATAATAAGTCTTAGCTATTAAAGCTATTCTTTTTTTAGAATCTTCTATAACTATATATAGCTCCCTAGCCTTTTTTCTAGATTAATACTATAAAATTCCATTCTTAATAAAAAACTTAGTTACCTTTTACTTAAATCCCCTAAATTATTTATTTATAAACTTTTTTAGCTTTTTTAGTAATAAAAAAAACTCTTCTAATTAAAATAATTCCCTTATATATTATAATCTTAAAACCTTTAGTTTATCTTTAATTTTAATAGAGAATATATAAGTATTAATAAAGCTTTCTAGATTACCCTTAGTATTATAGTCTACCTAATTAAATAGTCTAGGCCCCTTATATAAGAGTCTATCTATAATAGTATTCTTTTTGCTAAATATATATTAGATTTTAAAATTAAATAAAAGTAAGTAATTAAGCTATTTAATAATTATAGCCCCTAGGATATTATTAGCTTAATTATTAATCTAATAGACTAGTACTTATAAATCTATCTTAAGAGTAAAATAGACTTTATATAGATTACCTTTTATTTATCTAATTATATAAAAAAGGGCTTTATATTCTAGCTTAATTATATTATATTTAGATTTAATACTTATTTATAAATTAAATTTAAATTAAATAAAATAATATTATCTATTAATAATTTATATTATAATAATTCTTTATTTTATAATACTAGTATTAATTATTAAAATTATTTTACTTTTGCCTTTTAATAAGTCTAAAGTAATTAGTATTAGGGTTATTATTATCTTAGCCTTAAGAATCCTTATTATATTTATCTAATTATTTACCTAAATCTAAATAATATCCTTTTTTAAAAGAATTATTAAAGATCCTATAATCTAAATATATTTTTTAATTTATTATTAATAATATTCTATTATACTAAGGAAAGCTTAGACTTTTAAGATATTATTATATTATTCCTATTTATTAATCTTAATTATTTTATCTTTTAAAGGTAATTATCTAGATATTCTATATATATATCTAATAATAGGTATAGACTTTTAATAAAACTTTAACTTTTTTACTAAGATAGTATATTTAGATAATTTAATATTTAAAAGTGTTTTATCTAAATTAATTAAATATTTAAGAATATAGTATTAAACACTAGATATTATTTTTTCCCTTTTATACTTTATTTTTAGTCCTTTAATAGTTATATTATTAAGATAAGCCCTATAAACTTTAGGAAAAAAATTAAATAGGATTTTAATAATAATTCTAGAGAATTATATAATTAAATTAATAATTCCTTAAGGTAAAATATATATTCTTAAAAGACTAATTAGTATATTAAATATAGTTATATCTTAATTTTTTATATTAAAAGATATTTAATTATATCCTAAGAAAAAGTCTAATAATAATAATATCTTATATATTCTAAATTTAGTAAAAAACTCTTTTATTCTAGGCAAAATTAGCCTATCTTAAATAATATATATATTAAACTTCTTAGCTAAATTAATCAATTATAACCCTCTATTTTTCTTAGTAATAAGTATAAATAGATTATAATAGGCTATATAAGACTCTTCTAAAATACCTTTTTTTATCCTTAATCTTAAGATATTAATTATTTTTATTTTTAGATCCTTAGGTATTAGTATATTCTTAGTCTACTAAGTAAAATAAATAATAGTCTTAATAATCTATAGTAAAGTAATTCTTAGATCTAGCTTCCTATACTCTTTAAAGTCCTATACAAGAATAGCTTTATAGTTATAAAGAATACTAAGGAAAATATTTTTCTTAGTATTTATTAGGGTATCCTATACCTAATTAATTAATACTTAGAGCTTATCCCTATATAGTCTTTCCCTTCTTTTTATCTTAAAAAACTTAGGTATAATATACTCTAAGTACTTATTCTATTTCTCTAAAAATTCCTTTACCTTATCCCACCTTTTCTTTTTCTAATATAGATTTCTATTAGGTATTAATTTATCTAATAGAATATTATTAAAAGGATTAATTTTATTAGCTTTTTATTTATATATTATATTAATTTATATTTTTTCCTTCTTATTTCCCTTATTAATTCTTTTCCTTTTTAATATATAAAGGCCCTCCTTGGCCTTTAATATATTTATATAGTATATCTTTAATCAATAAATAACCACTTTCTAGATAATAGTTTTAATAGATATTTTATTAATCTAGCTAATTAAATAAAAATTATTATCTTTCTCTAAGCTTTAATAACCTAGGTATAAGGGCTTAGAAAATATACTAATACTTATTATAATAAATCTTAATTTAAATTATTAAACTAAGATTTATTCTACTTAGTACCCTTAGTAGCTAAGATAATTATCTTTACTAAATCTAAATAATATATAATTTATAAAAAATTATTTTAAGCTATATAATTAAATAATAATTTAGCTATTTAGATAAAAGGTATACTAAGGATAAATTATATAGAAATAAAAGACTTAAATATAATATATACTCAAATAAAAATATTAATATTCCTAAGGTATATTTAAAAGACCATCTCTCCTAATAAACTAATTTTATTATTTATATAGAATATAATTAAAGCTTTAATAGGCTTAATATTAAGCTTTAACCTCTCTATTATCTAATTAGATATAATATTCCCTTTAAAACTAAAATTAATAAATATTTCCTAAGTAAAACCATTAAAATCACTTAGTTAAACATAAATTCTTAGTAACTCTTATTATAGTCCTAAGGATTTCTAGAGAATAGATTATAGTATAATAATAAATACTTATAATATAGATTATCTTTAAATAATTAATAAATTAAAATCCTTATATATTAGATTCTTAGCTACCCCTATAAAGACCTTTATAACTTTATAACCATTATCAATAAGGTATTTACCTTCCTTAATATTACTACTTATTTTTATATCTTCTAGTAAATCCCCTTTATTAGATTCTAAGATATCCTTATTATCCTACCTAAGATTTAAAAGGCTATTAAAAAATACCTTTAAATAAGGTTTTAGGATCTTATCCCTAAAGATTAAATTAATAAGAATTCTATTAATATTAAGTTTAGCTATTAGTTTTTAATTAATCTATTATAAATAATTAATTCTAAGGGCCTTATTTAAAAGCACTTCCTTAATTACTTTGCCTAAAATAGGCTATAATTTAATTATTTTTCTAAGAAAATAGAGCTTAATATTAAGGGTTTTTATTATAAAAGATTATATAATCTTAATCTACCTTAGTTTCAATCTGCCCATATTAGAATCCTTAAGGATAGCTTTAGTAAGCTCTTAATCTCTTAGTAAGTCCCTATTTAAGATCCTAAGAACTAGTTTTAATCCTCTTTCTTTTTCTCTTTCTTCCTATTTATTTGGTTTTACCCTTTACCTCTTATTAATATTTATATTAATATTAATATATATAATACCCAGTAGTATTAGTTAATCTATTTAATTATAAAATACTAGATCTCTAAAGACTTTTATAGGAATAATATAAAACCCTAGGCCTTTTAAATACCTTTAACCTTAAGGATCTTGGTTAAGGCTAATACTTTTAAATATAAGATTAATATTATACTTAATAAAGTTATTAATAACTTAAGCTTTTTCTTTAATAGGCTTAGCTAGGTACTTAAACTTTAAATAATTCTTAAGTTTCTTAGCTATTTAAGTAGTCTTTAAGTCTAGAAACCTCTTAATCTATAAGATTATTATTTTTATAATATTAAAGTAAATTCTTATAAATATAGAACCTAGCCTTAAAGATAAAGAATATTTATATTTTCCTAGCTATAAAAGTCTAGAGTAGAATAGGTAATTATAAATACCTTTCTTTTAGTAATTTATTAATATAAAATATTTATTTAGAAAATAACTAAAATCTTTATAAAACCAATAAAAAATATTCTTCTTTATTATATTTATTACTAGGATTTTATTTTTAGTATAATTAATATAATCTTTAAGCTTAGCTTTATAAATTATATTAGTCCTTAATATTACCTTTCTAAAAAAGCTTTATTTCTTTTAATTTATTTTAAATTATTAAAGTCTTTAGTCTTAGTTTTAAATAGCTTAGGTAATAATAATAATAAGCTTACTAATTTAGTTTATTAATATAAATATACTATTATTTATTATAAAGCTTTTTTTATTTTAATAGTAATTATATTAGGAGCTAGGCTAAGGCTTATTATTCTATTTAATTATTTATTTACTCTAGTATATTAATAGCTATAACCAGTTTTTACTAAATTTCTAGATATATAGTTCTATATCTAAATACTTTTTAATTAATATTATAAATACTAAATATTCTATTTTAAGTAATTTTTCTAGACTTTTTCCTAATTATCAATAAATAAATATAATAATATTTATAAATAAAATATTTATTAAAGTAATTAACTAGGCTTTTAATACTTTCTATCCCATAGGATCAACCTCTTAATTAAGGAATATATATTTAAATAGCTCTCTAAACACATAACCCATATTATTACTTTAAATAGGCATAGAGTTTATTATTTACAACTATTAGGCTAGATCCTTATCCTTATGCCTATCTTAGCCTTAGAAGGTTTTAATTAAGGACTTTTTATCTTTCTCCTAATCCTTTGCATTTAATACTTACTTTATTTATTAAAAGATATTTAAATATATATTAAAGAGGATTAGCCTTTTAATCTTCTTATAATTTATTTTTTTATTATTAATATATTAATCTAATATAATTATATAAAGAGATATATTCTTACTAGTAAAGACCTAATTAAAGATTAATATAATAATTAGCTTTACTATTAAGACTTTTAGCTTTTCTTATTTAAATAAAATTAATATTTTAATATCCATTAGGATATTTATACTTATAATTAATAGATTTTTTAAGTAAATTCTTTATCTTAAACTTAATTAAGAAAGAATTAAGTCCTTTTTTATAGATTATTATTAGATAATAATAATACCTATTAATTAATTATTATACTAAAAATCAAAAATTATTTATTATTAAAATACTTAAAAAAAAATTAAAGATTTATTTATATACTATAAAGATTAAATATAGTTTAATTAAATATACTTTAAAGATCTAGGTATAAATCTTTATTTATTAAAAACTCTTTTAGGTATATAAGATTTTAAATCTTAGTCTTAATAGCTTTAGGCTATAAAAGCTATTCTTAATAAGATTATATGATTTTTAGTAAAAAACTAAACTAATATTACTAGGATTCCTACTAATTAATTATTTAATTAACTACTATTATATTTAGAATTCTTAATTAGATTATTAAAGCTTTCTTTATCCCTTTTATAAATAAAAATAAATAATTACTTTAGATTTTTATAACTAAGCCTTTTTAATTTTACTAAAATCTTTATTATTTAGTATTTTACTAAAGCTAGGTAAAATCTTTTTATATTACTAAGGGTAATTCCTTTATAGTATATAAATAGCTTTATTATTTTACTCTTAATACTTAAATTAATGCCTTTTTTTCTTTTTTTTAAAAATTTTTTTATTTTTAGTATTTACTTTAGTAAGGTAATTCTTTTATTTAGGATTTTTAAGAGCCCTATCTAAAAATAATATTTATATTTTCTTTTTTCTTAGGTCCTTATTTTTAATAGCTAAGTAATATTAATTTGGTTTTTAATTAATTAAATTAGCTAAACTAAACTTTTACCTTCCTACTATAACCTCTAAATTTAGCAAAAGAAAATAATACTAATACTTAAATTACTATTCTATAAGGGCACTTAAATATAATTAAATTATTAAAGACTTAAAAAAATAAGAAAAAAAAATAAAAATTAAATATAAAAATAGCTATTTAGCTAAATAAATAATTCAAATAAATATAATTAATATAATATAAAATAAAAATTAAAAATTCATAATAAGACTAATACTCCTAAAACTTAGGATATAAGTTAAAAGAGGGGGGAAATCCTTAATTATCTACCTAAGTGAACAGAATGTCCCTTTTTATATCACTAACTCCTTTACTGGCAGGCACAGCCTCCCAGCCACTAACGTCCCTCCAGCCACCGCCACAATATCCACTAGTCCAGCCAGCCAATCCTATCAGTAGAACCTTGGCCAGATATTTACTAGATTAATATTATTTCTTTTATGCTAAATATCTGCCAGAAATCCTCTATAAATAACCTAGACTTACTATAAGTAGGTCCCTTTGGGAAATCCTTGGGATAATTACTAGTTTATAATAATATTTTATACTAAGGTATATCTTAATACTAGATATTAAAGTATTTTATAATAATAAAAGTATTTTTTAAATTAAATTTTTTTTTTTAAAGAAATTTATAATATAATTAAGATTATTATTAAAAAAGAAAATATAATTATTATTATTTATAATAAATATTTTAATATTATAAATTTAATTATAATTATTTTTTATTATTTAAAAGAATATTTATAAATTTAAATAAATTATTTAATATATAATTTAAAGTAATAAAAAAATTATATTTAAATATTAAAATATTTTTATTATTTAATATTAAAATTATAATTAAATAATTAATAAATTATTTA